>JAEIGQ010000011.1:365000-370000 GCA_018904275.1 Lordiphosa clarofinis | reverse complement strand
GTTTTGGGGTTTTCTTTTTTGATTTGAGTATGTTGTCTATTGTTTTCTTTAAAGGTGAATTGTGGGACAGGAGAACTGGTTTTATGAGTTTGGCTGTGGAAAGTTTGGTTCGAATATCTATTGGCATTACTTTTGTTTCAAACAGTAGGTTGCTTATTGGAGAAGATCGGAAAGCACCAAGGTTGATCCTGATGGCGGAGTGATATAGTGATTTTACTTGCCGAAGTTGGGATGTTGGTGCGTTCCCGTAAAGGAATAGGCCGAAATCAATTTTGGACATAATGAGTTGGTTCATTGCATTTAAGACGCTGAGCTGATTACAGTTGTATTTGTTGTTGGAGAGACATTTTATAATGTTAAGTCTGTTAGAGAGTGAAAAGCAGAGATTGGAGATGTGATCATTCCAGGTATATTTTTTGTTGAAAGTGATTCCAAGAATCTTTAGGGTGTTGGTGTTAGTAATTTGGGTTAATGAAGTGGTGATTTGGATACGGCAAGAGTGTTTCTTACAAATGTGCAGGTGCTTACATTTGGAAAGGGATAGTATTGCGCCAGAGTAGTCGCACGAGGAAAGTATGTCAGTAAGTAGGGGGTCTATGTCAATTTGCGTGTTTTTATTCAGTTTTTTTACTATATGGTAGTCATCTGCGTATGCGCAAAAATTAAATTGTTTGTGCATGTTTATGGTGTGGTTTAGTTTGTTAAAAGCGATTAGGAATAGGATGACGGAAAGTGGTGACCCTTGAGGGATCCCATTGTATTGAGGAAGTGTTGTAGATAGGTGGTGGTTGGCAAAAACTGTAATTTTTCTGTTTGTCATAAAATTGGTGACGTAGTTGATAATCTTGGGGCCTATTTTCCATGCGTAAAGTTCGTCTAGTATGGTGTGGATACCAATAATATCTCATTAACTTTGCCATGTGCATGGCCGCTTTGTAAACGGGGTGCGCACACCCTGCATTACTAGTAATAAAGAATGTATGCCAGAGCTGAACTGCCATCGGACTTCCATTACGAATGTGTACATTATTATACCCTTGGAGAGGGTATATTAAAATTGTCCGGATGTTTGTAACGCATAGAAGGAAGCATCTCCGACCACATAAAGTATATATATTCTTGATCAGCATGCCGAGCTGAGTTGATATAGCCATGTCCGTCTGTCCGTCTGTCCGTCCGTCTGTCCGTCTGTCCGTCCGTCTGTTTCTATGCTATCTCCTCCGTCAGTTTTAAAGCTTTCGTAACCAAACTTTGCACGAAGTCTTTTGGTATAAATACGCTGCACATTTGTCGGAACCGGCCGGATCGGATGACTATAGCATATAGCTCCCATAGGAACGATCGGTTGAAAAACTAGTTTTAGTGAGAAAAACTTTTTTGTTTTCAATGTTATCGCTCCCAACGCTCGTATTTATAAGTTTTCAATGATTTCACATAATTTCACTAAAGTTTTTCGAAATCGGACTACTATATAGTAGAGTTGGTAATTTTAGTTCATTTTAATGACCTAGTTCATTAGTTCATTTTTTCATGAACTATAGTTCATTTGAACTATAGTTCATTTTTTGAACTATAGTTCATTTGAACTATGGTTCATTTTTTGAACTATAGTTCATTTGAACTATAGTTCATTTTTTGAACTATAGTTCATTTGAACTATAGTTCATTTTTTGAACTATAGTTCATTTTTTTAACTATTGCTCGTTTTTTTAACTATTGTTCATTATTTTAACTACTGAGGAAAATTTTAATACTGTTTTATACATAATACACAGTCGGCTTGGTTTCGATGGATTTGTTGAGTTCCGTGCGCGTAAAATCAGGGCTTCGGTGCTTGCTCGCGCAGTTGCTCGGTCAGTTTGTTGAGATTAAACTGTTTTACTATCTACATAAGGCAGCGATTTCATAATGTTGTTATAGCCAAAATGAATAGCAACATCTTCATAGATGTCGCAGCCATGGATCACACATGTCGCGCTGGGGGAATCTTTACACAATCAGCGAGTCACCATTATGCCGTGCCTCTTAGTAAATTCAAGTTAACATGTCAGCCAGTTGGGAAGCCGGCTCATTAATACCAATAGCGTTGGCACGCTTTACCGAAATTTTCTCCTCACGTATGACTACCTCTAAATAAGAGAGTGTTACCATTTGGTTGAACCACTTTAGGCAAGTTCTTCGATCGTTCACCATTAATAATGGGCAGCAGTGAGAGAACTACACGATTGGCACCATAGATCACTGGATAGACGGAAGAGCCACGAATGATGTGGCTTATCCTGCGAATCAATGAAACTTTTGCAGGACTCTTGGGTAAAGGACACATTGCGAAGCAAAGCGGCCACAGCATGTGGAAGAATCTGTGCCGAGGAGGAGGCAACACTTAGCACCTGCTGCTGGGTTGGCTCGAAAATCTCATACGTTGGCTTTGAGAAATGATAGTTTCGTAGTCCTGCTATTGGTAATTCTTTAAATGTGAACAGTTTGTTAGTTCAAAAACTGAGAAATACATAGTTCAAAATATGAACTATAGTTCAAAACCAAGACCTAGTTCATTAGTTCATTTTAAAGACTAGTTCATTTGAACTAGTTCAACAAAATCGGCACAACTCTACTATATAGTATAGCTGCCATACAAAAGTAAGGCCTGAAAAAAAGTCTTAGTGAGAAAAACTTTTTTGTTTTCAATGTTATAGCTCCCAACGCCCGTATTTATAAGTTTTTAATGATTTTACATCATTTCACCAAATTTTTCGAAATCGGACCACTATATAGTATAGCTGCCATACAAACTGTCAGGCACACATCAAGCTCCAAGGGTATATAAACTTCGGTCGAGCCGAAGTTAGCTTGCCTCTATTTTTTTAAAATTTTAATGCAGTATTTTCGCAATCTGTTTACAATTCAACACACAATTTAGAAATCGTATACTCTGCTGCAAAGCACTTGTAATATGATTCAATTTACTAAAGATGGAAAAGTATTCGGGTGGGTAATGCACTTGTTATGCTATGCAATGTTCTACAGATAGAGAAGTAATGCACGTCCAAAGTGAATAAGATCCACCTTCAAGATTTGAATAAAAGGTATATTACATTGCAGTTTTCAACAAATTAATTTTTATACCCTTGCAAAAGGTATTATAATTTTGCCCAGAAGTTTGCAACGCATAGAAATATTCATTTCCGACCCTATAAACTATATATACTCTTGATCAGGGCGACGAGCTGAGTCGATTGAGCTTTGTCCGTCCGTCTGTCTGTCCGTCTGTCTGTTTCTACGCAAACTAGTCTCTCAGTTTTAAAACTATCGAGCTGAAACTTTGCACAGAGTCTTCTTTTTACTGCACACTGATAATATGTCGGAACGGACCGGATCGGATGACTATATTTTATAGCTGCCATAGGAACTATCGGTCGAAAAGTGGGTCTTTGTGAGAAAAACTTTTTATTTTTAATGTAAACCCCTCCCGCTTCAGCAATTATTAGTTTTACACGCTTTTACACAGATTGGGAAGTTTTGGTCAAAATCGGATGACTATATCTTATAGCTGCCATAGGAACTATCAGTCGAAAAGTGGGTCTTTGTGAGAAAAACTTTTTGTTTTTAATGTAAACGCCTCCCGCTTCAGCAATTATTAGCTTTAGACGCTTTTACACAGATTCGGAAGATTTGGTCAAAATCGGATGACTATATCTTATAGCTGCCATAGGAACTATCGGTCGAAAAGTGGGTCTTTGTGAGAAAAACTTTTTATTTTTAATGTAAACGCCTCCCGCTTCAGCAATTATTAGTTTTACGCGCTTTTACACAGATTTGGAAGTTTTGGTCAAAATCGGATGACTATATCTTATAGCTGCCATAGAAACTATCGGTCGAAAGGTGGATTTTGTTTAGAAAAATTGTTTGTTTTAATGCTAACGTTCGTAAACTATGATGTATTAAAACATTTGCAAGGGTATAAAAACTTCGGCAAAGACGAAGTTAGCTTGGCCTTCTTGTTTTTAATACACATACACTGCAGTTTGCAGTAAAAGATTTTTTCCAACAAATGGAGACACTTCCCTTCGTCGAGAAAGCTAGGAAACTAGTTTAAGTTTTAAGAACGCCTAAATACAGGTAGGTTAAACATTGAAAATGATTTTAATAAATTAATCTTTATTATTAAAGGTATGATATCCAATCAGAATCATTGCCACAAGCGGAGCTAGATGTTGCTACACGATGGAATTCAACAATTACAATGTTAAAAAAACTAATAATGTTAGAAGGCTATTGTGAAGTACACTTGGAACTTCCGGTGAAGCTAACTTCTTCCGAATGGATTGAAATTAAGATCCTTGTCAAGACTTAAGAGCCTGCTTATATAGCAACTCAAAAATTGCAAAGTGCCCAGTTGTACATGGGCGATTTTTATAAACTGTGGCTGGAGCTGAAACTAACAGTCGGTGCAACAAAAGATGGTAACAGCCCAATCTTGTACAATTGCATTAAAAAAAGGGAAGAGGCCTTGATGGGTAACCCCGTTGTAGTTTGCAGCATCTATTTAGATCCGAGAATTAGACGGGTATTGTTGCAAAATCCACCAAGCCTTAGCTTACCTTAAAAAACTCATGCTAAAAATATACAATTTGGAACTAATTGTAAGTGAATATTCATAAATTTTGTGGTAAACATTAATGTATAAAGAATTTCCATTTTTTTATATTGCAAAGAGTCTTCCAATGCAAGCGGAAGCATCTATGTCGACTATGGAAGAAACTGCTGAGGTTCAACATCACTCAGCTCTGGACGAGTTCCTCAATTCCATTGAGGTTGCATCGGAGGACGAAGAGCACAATGAAGATCCTAATGAAAAAATAAAGAAAGCTTATAGCGAAATCGATAACTACAACCCTAAACCTGTCGATACCAACATGAACGTAATGGAGTACTGGGAGGGCAAAAAGTTCGACTATCCGAATTTATACCAGCTGGCCAAAGTGGTACATGCCGTTCCA
>JAEIGQ010000011.1:0-360000 GCA_018904275.1 Lordiphosa clarofinis | reverse complement strand
TTAGTGTTGCTTCTTGGCTTAGTGCGACCCCGGCTTTTGCAAGAGTGTCCGCCACTTCGTTTCCATCAATGCCCTGGTGGCTGGGAGTCCAGTAGATTTGCACCTTGCTGGGGTGCTGAGGGAATCTATGCTTCTCTGCTTGCCAGAACATTTTTGGAGTTGATGGCGTGACTCTGCATTGTTTTGATTGCCGCTTGACTGCCTACGTATATGTTGATTTGATCGTTTGGTGCATGTAATTCTGCCAATTCAGCTGCTTTCCTTATAGCGAAGACTTCCGCCTGGAATATAGTGCAGTGGTTTGGAAGTTTGTAGGAGAGTCTCAGTTCCGGTTCCTTGCAGTACACGGCGGCTCCGACTCCTGAGGCCATCTTTGAGCCGTCCGTGAAAAGGTGCGTTGCTTCCTGAGCAAGCCCTGTACGCCAGTCTTCTGGTCCCAGTAATGCTGATGCGCCTGTGAAGTTGGTTTTTGGGATCATGTAGTACTCTAACATCAGTGCAACCATAAAAGATTAGTCCAACCGTACATAGACCCTATAAAACTTTCTCTTTTGTTTTTCGTTTGTTGAACCATCCCATATTCTTTTTTTTTCTCGTGTTTCCTCGTATAATAATAGTACGCGAATTTTTTAGGATTGAATGTAACCTCGGAACATTTTGCCGACCAGCCACAGCCGTTGAAGGCAACGCGCACTTCGTTCTCGGTTAATAAACATCTGTTCCCTACCGGTGTATAAAGTTATACCCGTTACATGTTACATTCCGTCATGGGTGTCTCCTCAGCCATTTGGTTTTGGTTTGTAGTCGTATTGGGGGTTTGCGACCGCATCAGCTTAGTCTTAGAGATATTGACTTTGAGGCCATCTGCGCGGCCATTTCGTTCCAAAGCCTTAAGATTTTCTGAGACCCCTTCTAGTGTATGAGTCATGACGCAGATGTTGTCCGCGTAGTCCAGATCACATAGAGTTTGTTTAATTCTCCACTGGATACCGTTCCGCGCCTCGTTTTTTGTGCGTTTGAGGACATTATCGAGGACAACTATAAACAGGAGGGGTGATAGAACGTGCCGCACGCCGTTGTTTACGGCAAAGCTAGCGCTGTTACTGCCTTTCCAGCGAACAGTGAGATTTGCGTCTTCATATAAAGCTGTTATCAGCTTTATGTACAATCCGGGATATCGCAGTTATGAAGAGAGCACCATATGGCCTCCCTTTTGATGGTGTCAAAGGCTCGCTCGAATTCCAAAAACAATAAGTAGAGTGAACACCTCCATTACGTGGACTGTTCCGCTATTATGCGCAAGCTTCGGTTGGGCCTGAAATCATTTTGCTCTCGTCTGAGCAGGCCAAATAGCACGGGTAATATTCTGTCCAGGATTATAAATGCCACGATTTTTTGGATAGAGTTGAGTTGAGTGATACTTCGCCAATTTTTATAGTGACTTAAGTCACCTTTTTTCCACTCAGGGGGTATTGCTGCAGATCCCCAAGCATTTTGAATGATGGGCTCAGAACCCGTGATGTAATGCTAGTACCAGCTTTCAATAGCTCAGCTGGAAGCTCATCCGGACTTGTAGCTTTGTTATTCTTAAACTTGCTTACGGCTAAGTTTATTACTTCCATCCTGGGCCCTGATGGGCGGTATATTTTCCTTATTCTATGCTAACTTCTTGATGGCTTTGTAGACACCAGTCAAAATCACTTGATTTGTTCGATGCCTTGCAACAAATTCCAGCGATATAAGGTGCAACATGTAACAAAATGTTGGAGGTGTAGCAGACTTGAAGGAGCATGCGCTTGTTCCAAAAGATTTTGCAAGAGGCCACTTGCTCGCTTTTAAACACATATATAGCTTTTAATGCCTGCTTGTGGCTTTTGAGCGGAGTACTTCAACAGCGTAGTACTCTAATAGTAGTTTGATTTCCCAGCTTTTCTTTTTATATCAATTAAAAATTTTTCAACTTTATCACAAGCATTTCCGTCCCACATTCCACTTGAAAACAATAAACTCAAAACCCACAAATTTCACTTTCAACATGGCCCAAAAGACGACCACAAAAATCAACAATGAAGATCGACAGAGCTTTGTGGCCACACGGATGAGCCTGCCCCTGTTTATGGTCTCACGTGAGTAACTGGCAGATTCAGCTGTCCCAATCTCTTCAATTAACTCCCACAGGCAATCGTATACGTGACGACAATTTGGACCGGGTGAAGAGGCAATTCAAATTAGCTGGCAAGCATTATAGTGAATATTGTCAGAAGGGTTAGTTGACGCCACCTGAAGGCAGGCAATGTCATTTGGTAATATTATTGACTAATCTTGCAGAGAATCGCGGTCAGGCTAATAGTGCTGCTACCTTTGCTCAATATCGTCATGTGACTGGATATGATAAAGCTCCGACTTATCCGTATCCTGAGAAAAGATCTTTACGCATTAACCGTACCATGACCACTTGGCGAGGTTGGCAACTGGCGCCGAATCGTTATGGTGTTCCTCCGGTGCCTTATTTGGACCGAATGGGCACCAAAGGAACATTGTTTGCCAAGCAGCACACTAATCACAGTCGTGTTTCCACCAAGCCGCCACCGTATCATTTCTATGAGATACCCTCGGGCATTGAGAGGCTGAATAATCAAGAGAATCGGAACAAGGGCGTGTTCTTGAGCAGTAAGTTGCCTAAAGTCCTATTGACACTTTAATCCCGAATCTCTTATAGATGCCCGTACACGTCGCTCCACCTCTCGTTTTATGATCTCCAATTTGACCAGCTGCTGGCGGAGTCCCTCTGACCCAGGTCCCACTGATACCCATACAACCTGCTATGAACTCCATGACAATTTGGCGCCCGTGCAGAATGCTGCTCGACCCAATCCCCATTTATTTCTACGCCACTCCTGTGTGCCCACAAAACCCAGCCTACTTATACGCCGTCATCTTAGCTTTGAGCCGGGTCCCGGACGTTACGACATACGATTTCCAAATCTTTGTCCCTGTCCCGCTGGCAAGATTAATAAACCTGGCCTGCAATTGTGGATCGATCAGCAGAAGCGTCTGAAATTTCGTCGATTGCCCTTCAAGAAGATCAGCCGTCGTCAGTATTGTGAGCCCGACTGGCGTCATGTTCAGGGTCAGGGACATTGTCACATCTTTCAAATGGGCAAAGACGACTTGCCTCCTCCTCCGAAACCCAAAAAGGCTGGCGACCTTAAGAAACCCGATAAGCACTTGAATCTCTTTGCCGATGGTAAATATATGAATATGGTGATCTCTCCGCAGCATGTGCCCATCTCGGCGAGGGAGTATCCGCTAGCCAGATATGAGCCCAAGATCGTGTACAATTGTGTGGCCAAGCGGATTCCCCGCAAACAGCTGAAGAACAACAAGAAGATTGCCTTCAATAGTGGTCAAGAGCGATGGAAGGATAGCGAACGGCCGTTGCAACTGACAGCCCGCCAACTGGAAGTGATTAAGGAACGTTTGCCACCCGAACGACGACTGGTGGATCGTCCCATGGAATTGAGCTCCTCCAAAATCGCATCCAAATTGTTCCAAGTGCCCGACCACCAGAAGGTCACCTATTTGCCCAAGTTGCGGAAGCGTCTCTTCAAGTTCCTGCCCATACCGGGAGCTCGTGTCCTGGTCACTGACAGTGACATACAGCCGGATATTGAATTTGATCCTGAACATCCGACGGGCATGTACCGCCAGAAGTTCGATCCGACCAAGTATTTCAAAGACTCGGTGCTGATGGCTTTGGAGACTCACAGGGAGGAAGATGAAGTGGCTCATGGGGTACCACTGGTGGCCAGCGCATTAAGCACATTCACGCGTGGTGGCAGTATGGGGGTCTCAGAGAGAAAGACTCAGATCAAAGCCCAAGGGAGTCGTGCAACGGTGACAATTGTCCCCCGAACTCCTGAAGCAGCTTCCATTTCAACACCACCACCAGCTCCGGCACCAGAGGACACGCCTGCTCCCGAGAAGGCAGAGGTGGCACCAGAAGCCATTCCAGAATCCTCTCCTGCTGCCCAGGCGTGAGGTCACAATTAAAATTTCACAAAGATCTCTCGCACACGAGCCACGTTTACATAGTTTTCTTTTTGATTTATGCTTCATGCTCCAGTGAATAAGCCAAGTTTTGTTCTAGTGCTGGCAGCTGCTAGCCATAAAAAGGCTAAATTAAATTAATTAAAAGAGTCAAGAATAAGAAAGTTGATGAGAGTTTTCTTTAAAATTTTTATGGTGTTTTGGCTTCGTTTCCGAAAAAAGAACTGTCCGAAAAGCCCACATAATTAAGCAATAACAAAAAAAGAGATAAATGCCAGCGTCATTTAAATTCACTTGATCTCTCAAAGCTTAAAAGAAAAAGTAGATGAAGGGCGACGTGACATTGAATGGCGCCAATGTTAGCTTTACTGTTCAAAGTAAAACGAGGCTCACTGTCTCCACAAAGGTGCCTCTTCCCTCACTGTTGTTAAGCCCCGTACGCAGAACGACAGAAAATTATGTTCGTCGCAGTATTTCATTTAATAAGAAACACTTTTGCTTGGTTTGATTCTCAGGTGCTGTTAGACAGTGTTTGTACTAAGTGAAATACTGTGACTAAAGTATCTGGACCAGCGATGATATCTTCCTTCCCCCGGGGACGAAGACAATTCGTTATTTACGCGTACACGAACCGAACGCATGCCGAAGCTGAGACCAAGAGAGCAGAAAGTCAATCGCTCGCCAGTGTTCGAAGCTATGGGGTAACGACATACCTCTGACGTCATATCTCCGCCGCGTTTCAAACGACATAGCTCTGCGCGGAGATATGACGCTTTAAAACGACATAACTCCGTGTCGTTTGCAAAACTTTTTAAACGACGTAAAATGGCGCAAGTATGACGCTTGAAAGCGACATATCTCCGTGCGGAGTTATGTCGTTTGAAGAAGACATATCTCCGCGCGGAGATATGTCGTTTGTAACGCAGCGGAGATATGTCGTTTGTAACGCGGCGGAGATATGTCGTTTCAAAACGACATACCTCCGCGCGGAGATATGTCGTTTGTAACACGGCCGAGAAATGACGTTCTAAATCGTCATATCTCCGCCATTGATCACGGCGGAGGTATAACGTTTTAAAACGCCAGAAAAAAAGAGACATATCACCGCCGACAAAATGTACTGGGCGGAGATATGTCGTCGGAGTTATGATGCTATGCCGAAGCTATTAGGTCGCTTTATTTTCGCACATCAATACACTCTCACTTACGGTATCCAGATTTTTATTTTGGCGTACCGGTACGTATCGCTATGGACCGGTAAAAAATAAGAAAAGATCGGTCATTGGCTTTGCCAATTTTTCCATTTTTTGCAATGACTTAATATATGCATGCAATTTAAAAAACAAACGCTCCACGCTTACTTGCCCTTCTCAATGGAAGTTTCATCTTAAGTTTTTATCTTATGATGTTTTATGCCATCAAACTGTGTGGAAAATACTCATCTATTTGAACTAGTTCTTTATGGTTCCAAGAATATCGATTCTCGAATACTGGTATACAAAATATTTCAAATATCGGTTCTTTTAATCGGATCTTCTCGGTAAACGGTTCCGGCTCTGGTTTGGGTTTGATTACCTGCAGGATAGATTTAGTCAGCTGTTTGATCTCACATCTTTCTGGTTACATTTGGAAATGGTTCCGTCTCGCTCTAAGTGCTGTGATTTGTTATGCGTTACCATAAATATCTCGGGCCCTATGCAGCGATATATATGCTATGCAGCGCAAATTTTATCACTAATATTTAGTGCTCCATGTCAAAAGCTAGTGTGTAAATAGCGGTATGTCTTCGGCCTCTGGGTGCAATCGGGTGCTAAACTTTCAAAATGTCAGAATTTCACCCTATCAAACCATATTTTAACTAGCTGAACCCGCCGCGATTCTGTTTCCCGTCCATGCCGTCCTCAAAGAAATTTCTAGGCGCTTGAAAATTACGGAATTATATGTGTCAGTATCAAGCTCGAAACAAGCCAACGGATTGGCACTAGCCGGCATTTGGGTTTTAAAGCTGGACCCTGACTGGCTGCTCCAGCTGCTATCATAAAACAGCCGAAAAGTAACTTTTGACCATAAAATAAATAACTTTTTAACTGTCCATCTCTCGCTCTCTGTGTGGCAAAGTAAGTCTCCATCGCGTGTGCCTGTGCACACACACAAAAAGGTCAAAACGAAATAATTAAGTTTTGCAAACGTTTTGCGGGGTTTCTGTGCCGGGAATCGTGTGTCCGTGCCCGGGCTTGTGCTCTCTACGTGTGGCCATTAAAATTTCGTATAATATCTCGTTGCTTAGATTGTAAAACATAATCTGTTATCAATTATTTTTAGTCGAGCAGCGGAAGCTGAGAACTGCAGGAGGCGGAGTGTATGAAACTTGCAAAGCGCTCGCATTGCAGTTGAGAAAAACTTTTCCACATATTTATGACTTGGTTAACATTTCTGGCTTGTAAGCAATTTCATTTCATACGCCGCTAGGTCATAAAAATGGGTCGATTTGGTTTGAATGAAAATGTGTGTACGCTTTAGACAAAACTTAATTGAGTTTGCCTTTGGCTGAAGTCAGCAAGAAAGTTTTAATACAAGAATGGGGGGTAAAATGGACCCTGATCGGGTCGAGAAATTCTCTGCCCTCAGTCAATCGTAAACTCGTTTCACTAACAAACAAAACATATTGAGTCTATTTTTATTAGAAAAATTTATTTTAACATATTCATTAATTTTAAAGTCTGATTTTCTTTAGTTTACAGATCGTTAATGTACAAATTTACTTTCGTCTCCAACCAAAGTTTGGTTTGGAAAATGATGCCTGAAAAATTAAGGAGGCACGCTGAGGCCGAAACAAACATAAGCTTTCTGTAACAAAATTCCCACATACAAAAAAATCTTTAAAAACTTCTCCTAGGTCAAAAAGTAGAATAAAAAATCCTTTGAGCAAGGCTCAGCCCTTGAACATGATTCAAGTCACAAACAATTGAGTTTCTCATGTACTCATTCAACAAGTAACGAGTACATATATTTAAGTATATTATTGCCAGCTCCCCTCCCACACCAGCCCGCCTACTTACCTACCCATCTACCTAGCTAGAAGCTATTCCATATAAATTCCGCTTAGCTAAGCAAAAACAAAGACATAAACCAAACATGAGGCCATTTGCATTGCCATTTTCAACAACTCCCCAACTCCCACTCTCATTCCCGTTTTACATTTGTTGCGTTGTGCCAGCAGGGACAGCTTTCGCACACTTTCCGCTTTTGTTATTATTATGCGTATTGTGCCCACTCCCTTGCCCTAATCTCCCCCTACTCGTCGCTCCAAATTCTTCCATTTGAATTTCCGTGAGAAATTGGGCAGACTTGGGCAACTTCTCTACATATGCTAGATCGCAGGGCTTAGCCATAAACCCATATGCTGTAGAGTTTGACAAAGTGCAGGGTATACCCGGGAGATATACGGAGTATGCAGATGGAAAAATGCCATGCGTGGTAAGTGGCTGTCTGAAAAAGAGGAGTGGAATGCTGAAAAGCACTAAAAAGTATTATCTAAATGATAATTTGTTGCCTTGTTTTTTTGTGTGTGGAGTACAGTAATGTAATTTTCTTTTCAGTTGAAAGTTTTAACTAAAAGAAACAAGGAAGAAAGTAGTCATAAGCGACTTTAAGTTACCCTGTATTAGGAAATGATGTAATGACTTTGCTTAAACTAAAGTAAGTTTCGAAACTAAGAAAAATGGTATCCTTTAACTTAAGTATGGTAAAATGTCGAACAAATTTAAAATTTAACATTTAGTTTTTTCCCTTAATATCATAAAAGTGTGAATAAAGTACTAAAGTACTAAGTAAAGTACTATAATATTGTAATGTAATAATGTATTTTATCAAATATATTGTTGAATTTAACTATGCCTCTAAAAATATTTATGCCCTCTGTCTATTTGCCGCAAATTTTATGCTCTGCAATTAGTAATAATAGCTTATTTTCCAGCTTATTTTCTCAAATTCAGAGGTTGAACACTATTTTCAGTTTATTTGACTAGACTATTACTCGCATATTACTCTAAACATCAGACGATTGCTAATAGCTCTATTATCTTTTAGCAGATTGTTTTCAAATAGGTGGATCGATCAATAATACTGATTAGATAAACATTAGAACTTTAAACAATCCAACTACAAAATTGTGGGTAAGATGGGATTAAGTCATCTCTTCAGTCATGTATCTTACCATTTCTGAGACCTTTGCGCTCATACGTTGTTGGTGGTAATTGAGAACATATTTCACATGGCTACAAATGTTTCCTTTTACACACTTTTCCACAATCTTGTTATTCCCTGCGTATCAGAGTTAAATATTTTTATTCTCAACGAGATAGACTTAGATAACACAAAGCAACAAGAATAGACTTTTCCAGTATATTGAAGGGTTGGTAGTGATTCTAGATGATTTTTTCTACCTATTAGAAATTCCTGGGGAAATGCAGGCCTACTAGTTCATCATGTCTCCTGTGTCGCACAGTGTGAAGTCAGCCTTTTGTTAAAGCAAACATAAATATGTTAGCATAATAAAAAATATTAGATTGCCGATTTGTACTCAGAAATACGCGAATAAATTTGTCAGTCGATATCCAAATTAATTGACGGACAGACGGACAGACAGACAGACGGACATGGCTAAATCGACTCGGCTGTTGATGCCGATCAAGATTATATATATTTTATGTGGTCGGAGGGAGGAAGTCCTTGACCTCACCTTCTCCAGCAAGTCAATTAAACATTAAAAAATTAACATTAAAAAATTAACATTAAAAAAAAACATTGGAGGAATCTATGTCTGACCATAGAATTATACAATTTAGATTGGAAGCGAGCACACAGCAGAGTATCCCTAGCAGGAATCCCCGTAAGCCGAATTGGGGAGGCTTCTACTCCACGCTAGGAAATAATATGCCTAGGATCCGGTCACCGAAACACCCCCTAGAATTAGAAATCTTAGTCGACGAACTAAACAAAAGTATAATCGATGCTTACGAAGAGAATTGCCCTCTTAGCAAATCGAGAAAAGAAAATGATGCCCCTTGGTGGAATTCTACCTTGGAGAAACTCAGAAAGAAGACCCGAACTCTTTTTAATGAAGCCAAATAGAATGGGGACTGGCATAAGTACAAGCAAGCCCTGACACTACACAATAGTGAGATTAGGAAAGCCAAAAGAAAGAATTACGGGAAATTCTGCGAGTCTATAGAAGACACGAAAGAAGGAGCGAGATTGCGTAGAGTCCTGGCCAAGAAAAGGCCGGATGGCAACATCTCGCTCAAAAAGGCTAATGATGCCTATACAGTGAGCAGCGAGGAGAGAGTACGTCTCTTGTTGGACACCCACTTCCCGGGAAACATCCCCGCGGAAGAATGTGTCGACCAAGAGCACTGCTACCAGACCCGCAGCTCCGACTGAGCAGAAGCCAAGAAAGTTGTGTCCGCAGGCAGACTTGAGTGGGCAATTGGAACATTCCAGCCCTTCAAATCCCCCGGGCCGGATAACATTTATCCAGCATTCCTGCAGAAAGGAAAGGACATACTTCTACCCATCCTCAGGAAGATCATCACCAGCAGTCTGGCAACTGGGTATATCTCACGTGCCTGGCGCAGAGCAAGGGTAGTCTTCATCCCCAAGGCAGGGAAGAAGGATCTAACTAACCCCAAGTCCTTCAGACCCATTAGTTTGACATCGTTTTTACTAAAAACGATTGAAAAGCTAGTGGGCAATAGCGTGCGAAGTACGCTGTTAAAGAAGGCACCCCTCCAACCAACACAGCACGCGTACAGAGCAGGCCGTTCGACCGACACGGCATTGTATCAACTCGGGAAGATGCTCGAGAAAACAATAGAAGACAAGGAAGTGGCTCTATGCGCCTTCCTAGACATTGAGGGAGCATACGACAACACATCCCGTAGTGCTGTCAAGAATGCCCTGATCAGAAGAGGAATAAGCCCTACAGTAGGCAGATGGGTAGATTCACTCCTACGATGCAGAGAAGCCTCCCTGGGCATAACATGCCAAGGATACGCTGATGACATTGTCATCGTTGCGAAAGGAAAATGCGAAGAAACCCTTTGTGACATAGTCCAGAGGGGTCTGAAAGTCACGTCAAATTGGTGCAAGGAAGTTGGGCTTAACCTAAACCCTGCGAAAACCATTTTAGTACCGTTCACTAGGAAATACAAGCTAAGCAGAATGAGGCCAATACGCCTATCCGGCTGCTTCATTAGACCAGAAAAAGAAGTCAAATACCTCAGCCTGTTGTCAAAGACAGCCTGTTGTTGAGAAGCACTTAGAGTATACACTCAGTAGATAGATCTATCTATCTATCTGTCTGTCTACACTCAGTAAATGCACTAGAGCACTATTCACATGCAGGAGCATAGCCGGAAAATCGTGGGGCATGGCACCACACATACTTCGATGGCTATACCTCATGGTTGTGAGACCAATGCTCACTTATGGAGCTGTCGTGTGGGGAGATAGAGCAAACCTCCTCACAGTAAGGACGCAGTTGCAAAAACTGCAAAGGCTAGCATGTATATGCATGACTGGAGCCATGCGTACCTGTCCGACAGCGGCAATCGAGGTTTTGATGGAGCTAACACCACTCCACCATACCATCGGCCTGAAGAAAAAAGCAACACTTCTTAGATTAACAACAGAAGGAGTGGGTAGAAACCACATAGTAAGCCTCAGAGACTCTGAAAAGCTGGAAAAGGAAATCCCCTTAATCCTCCAACCCAGAGACGAAATGGTGGCCGAGTATCACTTTGACAGGAATTTCACTGTACACCAAAGTAATAAGAAAGAATGGATCTCACTTGAAGAGACACATAAAATGAAACCACACACAATTATGTGGTACACAGACGGGTCCCTAACGCCCCAAGGAACCGGACTTGGGGTAGCAGGACCAGGAACGAAAATATCTGAACCAATGGGAGAATTCACAAGCATATTTCAAGCTGAAGTATGTGCCATCTCCCGTTGTGCAGACCGTAATATGGGGAAGAACTACCATAATAGAAAACGAGAGCGCAAGTTAAAGTCGGCTCTAACCGACTTTGATATACCCGTTACTCATGAAAAAACATGTTTAACAGTGTTCCTGCGTTCCTTAGGGTGAACATCCGAAAAGTATGCAACACTTTCTTAAATCGGCTATCTATCACATTTTTGCTCATAACTTGAGAACCGTTCATACGATCCTTATCATTTCTTCAGCAAATTTATTCGTTTTGCTAATAACTAACTACGAATCGTCTATCTTTTAAACTGTAGGAGATATAACGTTTTTTCCGAATTGCGGGGGCGGGAGGGGGCGTGGCCAAAATGTTATATGGTCGGAAATGATTCCTTCTACCTGTTACATACCTTTGCACGACTTTAGTATACCCTTTTTACTCTACGAGTAACGGGTATAAATAGCTATCCTCTCCGATAGCCAAGCAGCGCTTAAAGCACTCAATAGCAATAAGTTCACCTCTAAGCTAGTCTAAGGGCCGTTTTTTCATGTTGCTGTTTTTGCAAATCTAGGTGGATTTGGTGCATTTTGTATTTCGAAATGCACCAAATCCACCTAGATTTGCAAAAACAGCAACATGAGAAAACGGCCCTTAGAGACAGTCTACCTTCTCCTTGTTACATACATTTGCACAACTTCATGATCCCCTTTTTCCCATTTTTAATGGAAAAAGGGTATAAAAATTGGAAATTCCATCGCGGTAAATTATTCAAGCCATTGCTTATAATGCCTTAGATTCCTCTAGTAGCTATCGGAATTAAAATGGTTAAGTATAATCTAAGAAGTATCGACAACCCAAGCGCAGATTGTAGAAAGGCAGAATTAAATGCATAATTAAACCATCAATCGACAAGACCTAGAATTTGATAAGCTTACAACTATTAAACAATGAACCACTAAACTAGCAATAACCTTTAGATCGTCTCATTTACCTTACCAAACGAACCTTACAAAAATTATAAACTTTATGCTCAAAATAAACTATTTTAGCCCAACTCTAGCTTATTCAAAACTTTAGCAATCTTGGGATCTCTTTTTGATCACTGGCGTGCTCAACTATTTCGAGTTTGTACTTTTTTGTCAATGCAATTAAATGCCTAACAAAGTTGGGCAAATTGAATTTGAAGAAATGGCAAAAGCAAAAGCTTGGAAATTCAATTCTGTTGCGCTCGATTGCATTGGATTTCAATATAAATATTTATTTTATCTACACACACACACAAATAGAGACAGAGAGAGGAAAATGGACTGGTTTTGCAGTTGACAGTAAAAGATGTTGTGAAGTCGCATTTGTTTTAGTCAATTGCAATGCACAAAGTCAGTTCGTGTCCAGTCAGTTAGTTCGAGTTCCGAACTCAGCTCAGCAATTCGAATTCAATTTTCCAACTGATTTTGTCTGTATGTGCCTGCGTGTGTGCGTGGCCATAACTTTGGCTTGGGTTTGCCATTTTAAGCTCTGAGATATTACTTAAACATTTTGTATAAGCCAGTTTTTTCTTTGCTTTGCTAATTATTTGCACATTTCTTGTGCGACGTGTGACAAGGAAAACTCCGTGAAGCTGTCGCTAATTTGAAAGCCTTTTTTTGTTCTCATCCTTCGATGGAAATGCAAATGTCAGCGCTCTGTGCAAATGCAGATGCAGGCGCTGCCAACTTTTTTCCATTCGCATTCGCATTTTGGCTTGGGTTTGCAGTTGTCATTTTACGTTGCGCAAATGTCAAACTTATCGACGCTAAGCCACGTGCCAGGACAAGTACACCGAGTCCCAGGACCCAGGTCCCAGGAGTGCTTCGCCATTGTGTGGCTGCACCTTGTATGGTGGCATGCCAATGGTGCACGTTCAAATTAACTTTAATGAACTCAGTTTAGTTGCAAATGAGTTACAAAACTCGAAAACACATCGAGACGTGTTTAGTTAGGGCAACGCATACGAATGCAAGAGGCAATAATCATGTGGAATGGGATAAAGGGATGTGGTTAACTGAGGTTGAGGTCCATGTGTGTTTGTGTGTGTGTATCTGGGTCTGCTTTAATTTGTTGTGGAATTTACACAATTTCGGTGGTAATTGCACGGTGTTTGGGGTAAAAACTCATTGACTTAGGAAAACATTTTGAATGTGAATGGAAAGTACTAAAAAAAAAAAAAAAAAAAAAAAAAAAATAAACTTGATCTGCCTGCAAGTATAAAGAAATGAAGCTTCATTTCTTGAAATGAAAAGAAATGAAGAAAATAATGTCATTTCTTTCATACAAATTGTTGTTTTATTTTTGCCTTCATTTGTTTCATTTCTTAAAAATGATGACATTCCCCACAAAGGAATCTTGAATTTTTAAAAAAAAACTAGCTACTCTCTGGAAACAGAAAGTGTCATCACCAATAATATGAATTTTTTTATTAAAAAAAAAAAAAAAATTTTTTTTTTAATAAAAAATAAAAAAAAAAAAATTTTGTATTTAGCTTTCTGCTTATGATTCAGGACAATAACAATGCGTTTGCCCCTCAAAATTGCTGTAATGACGGGTATGTTATATTTTGCTAAATATTCCAAAAAGTCCACGTGAGTTTGAAAGTGGCGCCTGTTACTTAAATCAACCCTTTCAGCTGTGTTTGACAACGTATCGTTGTGAATGTCAAATAAATGACAATTTGTCAATGGAAACGGCAAAATTTTTAGAAATGAAAATGATAAGAAAATAAAGCCAGTGGAAATAGGCTATAAGAAACATTTGTCCCATACATGTCAAACCTCTATCTCTTACCATCTCTGAAATATGTTTGTTCATACGGACGGACGGACACACGGACAGATGGACGGACGGACAGACGGACATGGCTCGGCTGTTGATGCTGATCAAGAATATATATACTTTATAGGGTAGAAATTGATTCCTTCTCCCTGTTACATACTTTTGCACAAACTTAATATACTCCATGTACCTTTGGTACAGAGTATAAAAACATTGGATGACCGCCTCGGCTTAAACTTTCAGATAATTAGCTTTAAGGCTGGAGGAATTCCAGGAAACATTTTAAGGTGGCACTACAGCGTGAACTACCAAAACAATTACATTATTTCTTCTTTTTATTTATATCAAAAATGTTTTCGGTGTACGCACCCATTATTAAATTTTCTAAAAGTTTGTTTAGTTTTAAATCACTGGCAATTTATCATGTCCTTAGCTACTCTGGATTCAAGGATAGTGCAATTTAAAAAAGACATAAAACAATTTTTTTTACCATATCTCAAGGACTTGGCATTAAAATAACATAACATTCTCGCCCTCACTTATTCCATATTTTTGTAAATATGAATGAGTTTGAAGTTAATTGGCCAAAAACTGAAAATTTAGCCCACTTCGAGGGTGGGTGGACCTTTCCCAATAAAAGTGAATAAATTATGTATGTAATTTTCATATGGAACCTTGAATATTATACTGAATTCGATCAAATGCTCAATCGTCACTTGAAGTGAGTCATTTGTATGTCCAGTCTCCCATTTATAGTGATGAAAAAACTTAATCAAAGCCTGGACTACTTCTATTGTGTTTTAGCCCTTCAATATAATTTTTGCTCGCTGTAGGCTCTGCATTAGAAAAAATAAAGTTTCTAGCCATAAACACTATAAAAATATTAAAAGTACGATAAATCCCCTAAAATACAACTTCTTCCATTGCGTTCGTTTATTTTCCTCATTATAGTCAAATTATAAATCAAGGTTATTAGGTCAAAGTCAGATAACGAAAAATAAAGGCAAATTTTAACACCTGAGTTATACTCAAAGCAAATAGTTCTGTTGACTTCCTGATAAGGCAAACTTGAAACCAAAAAAAAAAAAAATTGGCAAACTGTCAGCGGGTTTAATTACATATTTTTTTTGTGTGTCAGAGTTTGTTGACTCGCAGATAAGTTCTCCATTGACTTGATAAGCAAACTCCCGCTGCTATAAAGGCAAATCAGCAGCAAGTTTCGGCGCACTCATTCATACTTTGTCAAAGTTTCATTCAGCAAGATGAGGAGCTTCTTTTCCTGCTTATCCTGTTCCCTGCTCTCGCTTTGTCTGGCCTCGCCCTTCTACGATGGCCGCATCGTGGGCGGTGAGTTAGCCCTCATTCGCGACTTCCCGTATCAAGTGTCTGTCCAACTGAATGGACAGCATATATGTGGCGGAGCCATTATAGGCGATCATTTTGTGCTGACAGCTGCCCATTGCTTTGAGCCGCCCTGGACGGCCATCGACTATGGCGTACGCGTGGCAGCCATAGAGCATGCCCAGGGTGGGCACTTGTTAAGCCTCAGGCAGATCATTCTGCACGCTGGCTACAATTCCCAGACGCATGACAATGATCTGGCTCTGCTGATTCTCAATGCCAGGCTCAATTACACCGATGAGCTGCAGGCTTTGCCCTTGGCCAGTGCAGCAGATGAACTGACGGATGACACGCGTCTCGTGGTGAGCGGCTGGGGCTTCCAGAGTGAGGAGGGAGAGGAGGGCGTATCGACAGCTTTGCGCTATGTGGAAGTGGACCATGTGGAGAGGAAACAATGCCTTGCCGCCTATAACCAGGTGTTGCCCATCACCCGGCGCATGCTCTGTGCTGGCCGCGAGGGGCATGACAGCTGCCAGGGGGATTCGGGTGGCCCATTGGTGGGCTATCAAGCGGAGAGTGGTCAGGGCAAGCTTTATGGAATTGTATCCTGGGGACTGGGCTGTGCCCAAAGGGAATATCCGGGTGTGTACACAAAAGTGGCTGCTTTCCGGAACTGGATAGATGCTCAGGTGGGAGCTTGGGGTTGGAACAGCTTGTTGGGAGGCTGGAGTGGCCTACAGGGGTTGGAGAGAGATATAATTTGACTGAATAAACGATTGTTCTTTTACTTTTCAATTAGAAAATAAGTATTAAATGCCTTGCAGGCATCGCTAATTATTAAATAATAGAAATTTTTTAAAGAGTTTTTTGATTTCTTCAGGCAAATCGATAAGCAGCGAAGAGACTAAAAAATTTAACTACAAACCCAAAACAACCCGCAGAAATTTCTTTATATTCCTCGCATCAAATGTCAAGTTTCATGTTTGTGACAGTTGGAAGATTGCTAAAAAATGTTTGGTAAGATTTTCCCTTTTTTTTCTTTTTCTTCGGTAAAAGGTTAAACTTTACCCAGCCTGTCTGCCTTGGCCACGCCCATGCCCACCTCCCCACCTCTCCATCACGCCGAGTTGGAATGTGTAAAAATGTGCTAATATTTGGGTTTTCCTCATTGACACTTATGCTTATTTATGGTCTTCCAATTTGAGCGGCATTTATAAGCCCCTTTCGGAACAATTTATTGGCTTACTCTGTGCCGATTAGCAAAATATCGAGATTAGCCAATTCAATTTCAGTGACTTAAGCCCGCCTCGGGGAAGAAGCCAGCCGATAATTGACACTGTCAATTCCGATGTGGCGGGGGTCATCGAACTGGGCTCAAAGCCAACAAAAAAAAAAACAAACAAATTGAAATAACACCACGGATAACTGCGACTCGGTGTTTTGCCAAAAAGTGTGGCAAGTACCCAAAAACATAAAAAAGTGTGAAAACCGCAGCAGCAAAACAGGCAAACTGACTAAATGACTGACTCACTGGCTTGTCTCTGCCTGTTATGTGTGTATGTGTGTGTTTGTTGTGGTTTGCTGGCAACTGATTTATTCACACAAGCCAAATAAGGTAACTTATGCCACGCAACAGCAGCAGCTTCAACAAAAATTTAAGCGCAACCAAAAGTTTTCCTGGAAGTCTAATAAATGTGTCTCTGGAAACCGCAAAATTTGTGAAACAAAAAAGTGCTGTTAAATTCTGAAAGTATGAAAAATTAAAATCTAAAAGTTCTTGTAAGAACTTTAAGAAAATTTAAATCGGAAATACAAAATAATGCAAAAAATTGCCTTAAATTGAATGAAAAAAAAAACCGAATGACACAAATGGAGGAAAGCTATATACAATATATTCAATATAATCAACACAAATCAATAGAGATTAGTTAAAACATTCTTGGAATAGCAATGGTACGTCTGTACAGCGGCTGTTTCATCAGCAGACTTGTTTATTTGTCCTGCTCATTAACTTCTTATTATTTCGCATATCTGCCGCTTATCTGAGGACTCCAATACTGTAATATCCCAACTCGAAATGATGCTATGGGTTTTTGAACGATTTGTTTACCAATAGTTGTAACTATACATTTCAAAGAAAACTCAAAAATTCTTAAAAAGTACGAAACCATTCAAAATATGAAAAAAACTAAAAAACGCAAGCGAAGTAACGAATAATTATTAAAATGTTTAAAACGAGTGCGTATGTTAAAGTGGGCCCTACCTTACCGTTAAAATATATATAATATACTGTAACGAACTCTGGCCGGGGTAGTGCTCGCCGAGTCCAGGATTACAGAAATTTAGGATTTCTTTTAGTCGTGGTTGCGGTAAATAGAGTCCCTAAACAACAATACGAGATTTCAATGTGTTCCCTTTTGGGTTTTATTTCAGGCTGTTCTATATTGTAGTATTAATTCTAGGGCTTAGGAGGGGTGTGCTGGATTACGCTGTCCGCTGGGGCTCCGGGTTGGTTCCGATCGTCTTACTCTGGTTCCTAGTGTCTCGTTCCGGCTACTCTGTTCCGCGGGGTTGAAGAAATCAGATGTCGGGCTCCAGTCGGGAGTTCCTACTCTGGGTGGGACGTTATATCTAAGAATAAGGGACGTGTAAAGAAACACCTGCTCTATAGAGTCTTTTAACTCTGGGGAGGATTGGCGATCTAAGAATACACAATAACAAGCGGGATGCACGACTGCTCCGTAGAGTATTAGAACTCTGGGGAGGATTGGCTCTCCAAGATACACAAGAACGAGGTGGATGCACTACAGCTCCGTAGAATATTACAATTCTGGGGAGGATTGGCGATCCAAGAATACACAGTAACAAACGGGACGCACGACTGCTCCGTAGAGT
The DNA here is from genome assembly GCA_018904275.1 of Lordiphosa clarofinis. Classification (NCBI taxonomy): domain Eukaryota; kingdom Metazoa; phylum Arthropoda; class Insecta; order Diptera; family Drosophilidae; genus Lordiphosa; species Lordiphosa clarofinis. Next base: position 341,911 of record JAEIGQ010000011.1, on the reverse strand, counting down.
ATTCCAACTCTGTGGAGGATTGGCTGTCCACTATACACAAGAACAAGATGGGAGCCCGCCTGCTCCATAACTACAGATGCTAACTCCTTTAGCTGGCTTACCTTTGCGCTTGGAGCTCTGGTGATCAAGTGACATTCTTTTTTTTTCACAATTTAAATTATTTCGTATTTCCTTTCCTTTGCTCTCAAACTGTGCCTTCTTTTTGCTCGCACTCGGCTCACGCCATTGTGAGTTCTTTGTCGGGTTGCTCTCGATAGCTATCGATTATTAATCGATATCGATCGAGGGCGCCAAAGCTGTTCGTTAGGTTCAAATTGAAATTCAAATTTATATTTTTGTGTCCTTTTATTTGTGCGTACTGGGACAGTGCGTCACCATACTTAAAAGACTTCAAAAACATTAATTAACAAAGCATTACCATAAATGGTAACAAATTTGCACTATGTTAGTAGTTCGCACATTATAACTCCAATGATATGTCAGAGGTTGCATTTTGTGTATATCCGCTAAGTATTATCTGAGATTCTTTTAACAGCTTATAGCTATTGGGCATACACACCTGAGATCTGAAAGAGTGTCTTCTTCACAGTTTCAATACTCGCCTTAAAAGCGTTTGCAGTAACACTAGAAATTTTGCGGTTCAGTCAAGCACACGTTCTGTTATTATTTTTATACCCGTTACTCGTAGAGTAAAAAGGGTCGTACTAAAGTCGTGCAAATGTATGTAACAGGCAGAAGGAATCATTTCCGACCATATAACGTATATATATTCTTGATCAGCATCAACAGCCGCGTCGATATAGACATGTCCGTCTGTCCGTCCGTCCGTCCGTCTCTATGAACACCTATATCTCAGAGATGGTAAGAGATAGAGGTTTGACATGTATGGGACAAATGCTTTTTTTATCTGCACGCAGATCAAGTTTGTTTCAAATTTTGGCCACGCCCCCTCCCACCCCCGCAATTTGGAAAAAACGTTATATCTCCTACAGTTTTGAAGATAGACGATTCGTACTTTTTAGAGATGGTTAGTAATTAGCAAAATGATTCGATCGCCAAAGAAATGATAAAGATCGGATGATCAAGTTATGAGCAAAAAAGTGAACCAAGCCCCCCCGCTACCCCCCTTCCACCCTAAAAAAAATGTTGCATATTTTTCGGATGGTCACCCTAAGGAATGCAGGAACACTGTTAAACATGTTTTTTCATGAGTAACGGGTATATCGAAGTCGGCTAGAGCCGACTTTAACTTACATTCTCGTGCCTTTTTTTATGTGTGCATCTTTTGTTTGTGTCCGCTGTGAGACAGGTCGGTGCACCGAATCCATGGATTTTCTTATTTCCACAAAATCATATTCGCCGAACAAATTTTAAGAGGGATTAAATAAATCAAAAATTAAGGAATAATTACATGGGAGAATTTTATTATATATTAAAAATTCATTAAAAGCTTGCTTGCCATGTATTCCATCGTAATTGAAACCGCACACTCGTCAGTGATGACTCTTCGAAACCTTTTCGAAAGATTTGGATAACTTCAGTCTCGTTTTCTAATATTCTGGTCGGTCGTCGGTTAATCACATGGCTTAATCGTACCAATTAATGTTAGAGGAGCTCCCTTGTAATGGTTTCGTTTAATATCCTCGTCAAATGAATTACTTGAGATTCCTGTCTATTCTTTTTTATAATTTTGTATATATTTATTTCCACATTTTTAGCTACGATAAAAAATAGAAGGTAGTGCAATGCTTGGCTTGCCAAACAAAAAATTCTTATGTGACGTTAGTTAAAACTAAGAAATTCAAATTCCCTAATAAAAGCAGGTCATCAACACAAGAATCTGTTCGAAGAACTTGGTGTTAAAAGTTGTGTGAGCTATTTTTGAATGGAATTTTTTGTTTTGGCAGTTCTTTTCTTGAGGTGTTTACTAAGCATAAGCTGGTATCCAAAAAAAGAGGCAGCCTGCTACAATGACTTTACTTTTTATAATTACACATGGCATGGTTTATGCTTTCATTTGTAAACAACCAAGAAATGTTATAGCTTTAATTTAATTGTATTTAGAACGAAAATGTAACAAAGTCGTAATGAACCGAACTAAGCTTCACACAAAGATAGCCAGCCCGTTCTCTCTCTCTCTTTGTCCCTCTTCCACACATGAGCCTGAGTAAACTCCTGCACTTCAGCGGCATTAAGTTCGTAATGCCGTGTGTAATTATTCTTTGTTTAAATATTTTACAAAGATGCACTTAAAATGTCAGCGCGAAAAACTGACAACCTTTGCCTCGAATTTTTTTGTCCCTCTTTACCCAGACTCCGAGTCACACACACACACACGGTTCTATGATGATTTCTTTCTCTTTTGCGAAGCATTTTGCACATTTGCATTTTTATGAACATTTTGCTGGTCGTTGTTTGTTTTTGCCTTACCCTCAAACTCAACCCCCTTTCTTCAGCCACCATAATGCATGTCTTTTATATGCGCATACACTAAATATGCATTATGTACATGTGTGTGTGTGCGGGCATTAAAGTATATTAAATTACTTAAGTAAAAGCAGCAACAACAGAGAATAAGACATATGCCCAGCTATGAAAGCATAATTTCTGCCTCATAAATCTTTGTGGCAAACAAAAATTAGTTGCACTCGGCGAAAAAGAAAAAATAGAAGCCAAAAGCAAGGGTAAATTATGCCCCGCTACATGTCAGCCGCCCCGCCCCTTGGCATTTGTCACACAGCAGGAGGCTAAGAGGGAGTACCCCCTTCCATGCTTAATCAGAAATTATTTGAAAATGTAAAGTCGACATGTCGACGCACGCACAGCGAATGCAACTCACCTCCTCCCACTCCTCCGTCGGCTGCTGCCTCTGCTGCTGTTGCTTTTCTTGCAATTTGCACACACCACGACCCCATGACCCATATTCTGGCTAACAAAAGCAATGCAAAGGAAAGAAAAAACAAACCAAAGACGTGGCCAACTTTCATGGACTAATACAGGAGACTTGGCTGGTTCATGCTGTGATGATGCAGCAGCAGCAGCCCTCTCACTGAGAGTCGTGGCTCATTTGTTTTGTCGACGCACAAAAGTATGCTAGAAAACAGCAAGAAGCGCAAGTCGCAAAAATTGGTCACCGATGGCGAAGAGTGAGTTCCCTTAAGAGTCGGATGTGAATAAAGAGCTCAGATTGGGGAATGCTAGTGATATCTTTGGGGTATTTAGCGTTGTCTTTTTGAGGCCTCATAATTTTACCTATCAATGAATCTCTCTTGAAGGCTGAGAGTAAGTTTTCAATTGTCAAATCATATTTTTGGATTCAAGTGGACTTTAAAATAGGATACCCCAGTTAAGGGTATGCGAGCAAACAACAGAACTCGCATATTAGTTTTGCGGTTTGCAGAACCCAAGACAAAGGCAACCTACCTCCTACTCCTCAGGCCACCTCCATCTTGAACTAGTTGGCAAGTCTGTGTCTTTCATTTGTTGTGCTCACATCCCCCCACCCTGTAATAATAACTCATGTTAACCGAAAACCGTGAGCTGTCGTCTTCTGTTTTTTTCCCTTCTCCTGCCACAAAAAAAAACTTTTTGCGCACAATCAGTTGCATTTCAACATGGCGTGTTGCATTGTTGCCTTTTGCTTATAATTTACTTTTACTTGTGCTCGTTGGCTTTGTGTTTTTGTGGCGTGTAAAATATTTGCACAGCGAACGACGACAACAACGAAGACGACGGCGACCAGGACAATGCTTCCCGCATTAACCATAATAATTTTCCCAGCCATTGCAGAGGCAAAAGTTTTCAAATGGAGAGCATGTTCGGGCTGTGACTGTTGGCATTGTTAATCAGCCAAATGCCAACAGATGGTAAACAAAAATCCATGAAAATGCAATTTATTTACCAAACTTAATTTTTATTAAAAAAGTCCAAATGTCTTTATTTTAATTAGATTTCAAATCTTCAACCGCATGACGATAAAAACCAAAAACAACCGAAATGACCCATAAAATGATATGTACAAACCCACACATCCCCCCACACAATTTCCAACATGTAACGATCTTTCCCCACCAGGCCCAAAAAATTTGTATATTTTACAGAAAATTGATCAAAAATCCAAAATCAGATATATTGAGGCTTGATGGTCGAAAGGGCTTTAAAAGTTCCAATTTCTCCAATTATCTTGAATTGTCAATGTAGACAGAGACCTTTACAAAAGTGTCGAACAAATAAATTAAAATTTCATATTAAATTACAGTTCAGTGGTGTTGTGATAAGCACTCTGGACTTTGAATCCGGGAACCGAGTTCAATTCTCGGTAGAACCTAAACTTTTTTTATAAAAAACTAAATTTTTAGTAAACACAATGTTTATATAATCACAGTGCATAGTTGATATGCCATGAATATTTTTTTACAAAACATATTTGTGTAGTTTGAAGGCAATAAGGATATGCCGTGATCAGATAATCTCGATTTGGTGCCGTCCGTTGTGTTGCTGCAGCAATTGTAGACATGTTGAAATATTTTATTTTACAATTTTCACAACATTTTTGTATGCCTACTATGACGTTTCTAGCAGCTCAAAACAAATTAAGGGGAAATTTGAACCTTTAAAGCCGAGACCATCAAACCTCAATTATTGTTTTGGTTTTAGACATATTTTCTATAAAAACATAGAAATTTTGAGCCATGTTGTGCTAAGAACTAGACAAAAAATAACTTTTCATATAAGGCATGTACGGTCTAATGAAAAAAGAAAGTAAACCGGACTCAAAAAACGACAAGTAAGAGCGTTGCGGTCGAGTGCCGCGACAGCAAAATACCCTGTCCAAGTAATGTGGTTCCTGTAGCTTTGAATTCCATTTATTTTAAAATTTATTTCAATAAATGGGCAGGCGCATTTATGTACATATCTTCGGTGTTTTTGCTCGGATCTCATTGTGGTACGCAGAATAGATAGATGTTGGGCCTCACTGAAAATATATTAAGTCACTAGGTTAAAACTTAAAAATTGAAGCTCTGACAGTTTTTCGCTGTTAAATGAAGATGGAGGAGGAATTTGCCAAACCTGGAGCAAACTTTATCTGGGTACGGTGTACACCTACATACATGCAAAAATTTGTGGCTCTACTTATGGTCTGTGAAATCAACGCGTTTATATATAGAGAGTGACAGTTTTTCGCTGCTAAGTGATGGAGGATGTGGAGTTTTCCAAATCTGAAACAAACTCAATGTGGGTACAGTATACACCTATATACATTCCAAAACTTGTGGCTCTATCTATTATAGTCTGTGTGATCGACGCGTTCATACAGACAGACAGACGGACATGGCCAAATCGATGTTGATGCTGATCTTAATATCTAATAATTTTGTCACTAAGTTCTAATTACCATTACGTTGTTACAAAATATAAATATTAAACTGTAGATAGCCTTGTTGTTTAAAACTTCCTTCATTGTTAGGAGCGTAGCGAGTTTCGATGTGTACTAGGGCTATATTCTAATAATTGTGTCCCAGCTCTCCGCTCGTCACCTTATTTATACCCTTTCCATACACCGAACCACACCCGACGACCTTGCAACCGATGCCACGTTCCGGCAAATCGTGCAACCGACGCCTCGCTCTAACGAATAACACTCAATCGAATTAGACTGCTTAGTTAGTTAACATGCTAGCAGGGCCCAAGGCATACTAAACAAGGTAGGCTAACTCGCTCTCTCAGAACTCCGAATATTTGTTTCAAAGAAAGCGAGAGCGAAAGAGTAATATATTTCAATACAAAGCCTACTAAGCTACTAAGTAAAACACAAAAAATTCGTCCGCAGAGATGCTTTGCCTACAACAGTTGCTTACTGACTGAAATTTAACAAGTTGTCAAGAGAGCTAGAGAGTGAGTGAGCCTACCTAGTTTAGTATGCCTTGGCAGGGCCTACTAGACTAAAGGCCACGTGGCTCAACATTTTGACATTCCAGTGTTGATAACTCATTTTTCAACCTTAAATAACACGATGACACGACAAATATATCAATACTAGTAAAATAAACTAAACTAAAGCTTATCTGGCACATAGTAACTATCTGTAGGAATTGAAATGAGCACCGTATGAATATTCTATCAGCAATGCTCCGGCTTTGCACTTAATTTGGCTATTTTTGACTTTAAGCAGATCTGCAAAACGGTTCGGAGTCAAACCGGTGTGTTGTTTTGAAGAAGTGTCTAAACAACAATTTCAATTCTGTTTTTTAACACGACATTTTAGAGTGTAATCAAGAAATAACCTCTTCCTTTATTAATGTCTCACTATTTAAAGCATTGTTAATAATAATTTCGAGCAATACAATCAAATGTTACTTACTTCTTATAGTAGAATCCGTTTTGTAGAATCCAAATCGGTTAACTTTTCGCGATTCGATGTTTGACGAGTAAACGATGAGGCAACGAACAAGGATCATACCTGAGCCAGGTAGGGACTCTTCTAATCGCAAAATATACCAACAAAAAGCTTGTAAGTCAAATACATCATTGAAATCCGTGAAGTTTTCTAAAGTCAAATTGACGTCTTACGAGTCTTAATGCCATACTGACGCTTTACGCAGAAGCCGGTCAAAAGCCTTTTGAGAGTATATGAGTTGGGATAGCAAAATCCCAGTTGTACTGGGTCTTGCGAAATTAACTTTTAGAAAATTTTATTTTATTATATTATGAAATGTTCATATGAAATATTTAGGACTCCTGGCCAACTAAACTTATAATATCGAATTCTTTGGCCCCTTGCCAACTTAACCTATCCCAACGCTGTATCTTAATATGCAATTATTATGACGTAGAGGAGACTACGTCAAACAATATGTTATATATTAAATCTTGGCGATTCTTTAAACTTAAGCGGCGAAATTTGTGAAACCCAAAGCTGGTTTTTGTAGCTTTTTTCAATGCATTTTATTACTGACAGCTGGTGCCGCTACCGCCGCATGTCAATCGTCTGCTTTTTTTCTTGTTTTCGTTTTGCTGGTGCTTTTTTTCCCACTTTCCAATACCAATCTCATTTCGCATGATTTTCACATATTTTACACGCTTGGCATGTTTACAACGCATATTGATCATATTGATAAGCATAAATCGCGGCGGCAGCAGCAAAAAATGCCATGGCATACATTGCGGGGCCAATAACTTGGCTGCCTTGCCATTTGGTGCGTCATTTGCCAGCTCATATCCATGTCCCCCAGTCTTTATTAACTCCTTTTTGACGTTGCCATGTTTTATTAATTGCCGGCCAGGCAATTAGGCCACAGAGGGGCGGAGACATATCTGGCTGAGTGCTCCTTCAAGTGTCAGCAGCAGCAAATTGAATTTTGTTAAAATGCAAAATGTGTGTCTACGTCTAAAATATACAATTTGGAATTGTTTGCCTGCCTCGCAGGCAAAATGAAACAATTAGTAAGATGTGTGTCTTGCTGTCTTATCGCCTGACCACTAACACTTATACACTTACACAGCTTGCTTAACGGCCAGACAAATTAAAATCTGTAAAATGTATCTTCTGCTGCCGCCTGACCCGTTGACTTGTTGGCTCCCGACGAGGCCACATGTCCTGGCCTAAAATATTTATGCAATTTATTTTTGTCTAAACTAATAAGTTGTAGTTGCTGTTGTTGTTGTGTGCAGGGCAGGTTGCCTTATCTCCTAATGAAATACTATGCTCTATGCAAATATTTTCTATATGCACTTCAACTATATCTGGCCTCTTCCAAACATATTTACATCTGTTCGTGCTTGTAAGCTTCTCTCTGGAAGATTTGCCACGCCAGGCCAAACAATTTATGCTGTTGCAGTTGGGAAGAGTTGTTAACATATTCATTGAAACTGAACACTTGCTTCGAGGCCACACCGTGAAATATGAGCTAAATCTCTGCCCTAAGACATAAGATTTAAAGGCACTTTGACCGACTGTGATTACAGATTTTCTTCTAATTACATGGCTGTCTTGGTGAAATATTGAGAAATTCCAATTGAAAATTCAGACAATATAACAAGAAATATGAATAACTTTTAAAAACTATTATTTGCTGCTTTCACTTACTTGGATTTGTGGTGCCAATTCGACTCTTGTGAGGGCTTCCCAGTTCAAGTGTTGATATATCACTTGAAGTTTTCCATCTGCCATTGTTGTGTCAAGCATACTTGATTCTATTCCATTCTGCTTTGCTTCTCCTTGTCGGCCATTTCTTAATTTCTTAAATTTTTTCAAGATGCTGCTTCGCGCTGTTCTGAGGCCGAGCTGTGCTTGACTTAAGGAACGTAAAATGATGAAGTGAAACTAAACTGTTGCGGACAAATTCGTCTTTTTTTTTCAATACTAAAATATTTATTTCGAAAGACTGCACAACATTCCAGATGTTCAGGCATGTTCTCAATTCCTATCATGACCTGCCAGCCACAGCCACCTGGGGCCGAAGAATGCTTGCCGAAGCCATGCATCACTGAGTGTTAGAAGGAGACTGGTAAATATTTCCCTGCTTTTTATTAGCCTGTCCTGTACTAGATACATAAAAGAGTATTCACACATCCAAGAGATCAATAGCTATCAAGTGCAACCTACAGTTGGTTTCTCTATCGGAACTCAAAGCACCAACCAAATGTCGGTGATCCCCGTGTGGGAATCGATCCTGGGTCTTAGATTCGTAGTCAAAGAACTATCCGCTACGCTACGTCACTTACAATATTAGTAGAGAAAAAATTACAGTTATAAGAAAATAAAAGAAAATACTCATTAGACTGGACCAGATTTAAAAAATTCTGGAAATTGAAAAATGTCCCGACGGGCACAGGTGTCTTTTTTATGATCCGCTATAACATACATTTTAATTTATCTACTAGCTTCCATAGAGACGATTGCTCTTAAGAAATAGAATTGTGGGATAGCTTCTTTGTTTGTGGTGGTACCTAAGCCAAAATTGAATGGTATTGATCTTTGACTGTCCTCGATAAAATATGTAAAATTCAGAAGAAACACATAGCTATTTGACATCAGCAAACCAAGTTTCAAGTCAATCGGATGAAAAGTAACATTTTTATACCCTTGGAGAGGGTATATTAAAATTGTCCGGATGTTTGTAACGCACAGAAGGAAGCATCTCCGACCACATAAAGTATATATCTTGATCAGCATGACGAGCTGAGTTGATGTAGCCATGTCCGTCTGTCCGTCCGTCTGTCCGTCAGTTTCTATGCTATCTCCTCCGTCAGTTTTAAAGCTATCTTAACCAAACTTTGCACAAAGTCTTGTGGTATAAATACGCTGCACATTTGTCGGAACCGGCTGGATCGGATGACTATAGCATATAGCTGTCATAGGAACGATCGGTCGAAAAAATAGTTTTAGTGAGAAAAACTTTTTTGTTTTTAGTGCTATCGCTCCCAACGCTCGTATTTATAAGTTTTCAATGATTTTACATAATTTCAACAAGATTTGTCGAAATCGGACCACTATATAGTATAGCTGCCATACAAACTCCCAGGCATATATGAAGCTCCATAACAACTCGGCCACCTCAATTTTTTTATTTCCAAAAAAATTTTAATGGCTATTATTTTGAAGTACTATACATAGATGAAAATACCCCAAAAAATTTTTCACCTACAGTTCTTAAGATAAACCGGATACAAATGAAAATTTAAAAAAATCATAACTCTTAAACGGTTTATCGGATTTAATCCAACCAAAGACGGTTTATTGTTATTTTCTCGTGAACTTTTCGATAAAAATTTGAGACTGCAACCAAAGCCATCGAAAGTATTTTTTTCCTTAAAAGAAATCAGTATTTTGTATTTTTTCTCCGCGAGGGCCAATCTGTATTTGATCCGAATATTTTTACTCAGAAAGAGCATATTTTTATGTACATTTTACAATTTATTTCAAGATGGAAGACAGCCTGAAAGCGCGCAAATAATTTTTTTTATAGATTAATTTTTTTTCGGCTTGACTGTTTTTTCAAATATTATTTCCTAAAAAATGAACAATTAACCAAATTTCTGTTAAATTTTGTTCACCGAGCTATAAAACTTTTATTACCCATGTAAATAGCCGAAGTTATGACCAAGGAAAACAGTGTCCAAAACGAGACTTTCGTTGCGTCCGCTGCTTTTCCTTGGGAAAAACTTTGACATCAATTGCTGCAGAAAAACGCTTAATAAGCAATCGATTATCCAATCCGTCAATAAAACATTGCTGCTTCTGGATGCCTGGAATGGGCTTAGCACTGTCAAATCTTGTCTTTAACTCTGCTTTCTCAGTTTCGTGCTCCTCTTTCGTATAGAAAAATACATCGAGGCAAACACTCCTTTCAGTTCTCTTAAGCGTTTTGCTTTTAAAGCCATGCATCTTTTAGATCAATACCGTTTTAATAGAGGCTGATCCTCGTCGGAACTGTCGGAATCAAGATGGTTAAATGCTCGATCTGATCGCTCTGAACTGTCCATCTTCGGGATTTGTAGAGGGCAAGATGATGGGCCAATGTAGCTTGCAGTCTTGGTTCGACAACGAGTGCAAATTCTCGCAGTTAGTGGTACAAAGGGAAACTTTCGTAGATTTATTCCAATGTGTCTTTTCTCACCGGGCGTTCCCATTGGATTCGCACATCTATCGCTGTGTGGCATTCTACCGACCAAGCGTGAAAAAAAGTCACAAATAAAATTAATAGTCTATAATATCGACTTACGCTATTAATTTAGGTTTAAATACAGAATACAGTTAGCTTTCTTTTTCAATATGGAAAATTTTAAACTCTGACTAACCATTTATGTGGGAGTGGGAATATAAGGAATAGTAGAAGTGCCCTTCTGGCTTAAGCAACGACGTCAATTATTGCAGCAGCCAAAGATGACTTTTTGAATTTGTCTTCTTTTGTTTGTTTTCCTTGGTCAGAACTTGGGCTATCTACATGGGTAATAAAAGTTTTATAGCTCGGTGAACAAAATTTAACAGAAATTTGGTTAATTGTTCATTTTTGAAAAAACAGTCAAGCCGAAAAAAATTAATCTATAAAAAAAATTATTTGCGCGCTTTCAGGCTGTCTTCCATCTTGAAATAAATTGTAAAATGTACATAAAAATATGCTCTTTCTGAGTAAAAATATTCGGATCAAATACAGATTGGCCCTCGCGGAGAAAAATACAAAATACTGATTTCTTTTAAGGAAAAAAATACTTTCGATGGCTTTGGTTGCAGTCTCAAATTTTTATCGAAAAGTTCACGAGAAAATAACAATAAACCGTCTTTGGTTGGATTAAATCCGATAAACCGTTTAAGAGTTATGATTTTTTTAAATTTTCATTTGTATCCGGTTTATCTTAAGAACTGTAGGTGAAAAATTTTTTGGGGTATTTTCATCTATGTATAGTACTTCAAAATAACAGCCATTAATATTTTTTTGAAAATAAAAAAATTGAGGTGGCCGAGTTGATATGGAATGTCCCATATAAGCTTCGGTTGAGCCGAAGTTAGCTGGCCTCTATTTTTCCCATATAAACTTTTTCCACGCTTTTCCGACTTTTCCGGGTGGAATTTTTTAAGACCCCGTCTTAGTACGCACTTTCACCACTCACAGAAACTCCTGTTCAAATTACAGCTCTCTATCTCTTACCGTTTAGGCTGTGCGATGATTGCCAATCAGTCAGTCAGTCAGTGAATTAGTGAATCAATCAGTCAGGACACTCTATTTTATATTTATAGAGATAATTTATATTGTCCTCAACAGTGAGGCGACCTCAAAAATATTTATTTTAATATTTATTTTGGAAACCTGAGTGATAATATGTCTGTAAAATTCTGAATATGCAAAATATGAAAAATAGCTTAGGTCAAGTTTCAGTGGAATCAGCACTTATTTCGGTCCACCCGTTCAAAATATGATTTTGGATAAAGTCCGGGGTTTGGTAATTACTACTGTAATTACATTTTGCAGGTCATTAATAAATAACTTGAAGAGAAGAGTTCCAAGATGGTGTGAGGACTTTATTTTGAAGTCTCACAATGAATAGTTAGAGCAGAGAGAACAAAATACCAAGAGATGAATTCGCTCTCTCAAATTTAGTCCGAAAAAAATCACGTAGCTCATTCAGCTTTCGGAGTCCGCATACACAAACAGCTGCGCTGTCTGATTAGCAGGCGTGTGCTGTTTTGTTTTTCCTACATATGCCTTAGAGAAAAGCACCGGAGCGAAAGGGAGAGCATGTATATCGAGCTCTGTCATTTCGTTCTGTGTGTATATCTCATGTATGTATGTGCTTATATTTATAGTACGTGCCCAAACTCTTTGTGTAGAAATGTGTATTGTTGGCATTGTTGCCAGTTTTCACTGAGCTAGTAACTTCTGAATTTCTTGCCTAAGCAAAGGGCAACGAAAGGGAAGAATAATTGCATAAAAACACGAATTTTAAACTTTTAAATGAGTGGCTCACAACCCCCCACAAATTTTCAAAATGTCAAAAAGTCACTTGTTTTTCAATATGTGATAAAAAACAAGTCAGAAAGTCGGTCAAGCCCGACTATAACATACTCTGTACCTGTAACTTGAGAACCGCTGATCCGATCTTTATCATTTCTTGGTCAAATCGATACATTTTGCCAATTACTATCTATCTCTATAAGGTACGAAACGTCTATCTTCAAAACTGTAGGAGATATAACGTTTTTTCCGAATTGTGGGGGCGGGAGGGGGCGTGGCAAAAATTGAAAATAAACTTGATCTGCCTGCAGCTATAAGAAACATTTGTCCCATACATGTCAAACCTCTATCTCTTACCATCTCTGAGATCTGTTTGTTCATACGGACGGACGGACGGACGGACGGACGGACGGACAGACGGACAGACAGACGGACATGGCTATATCGACTCGGCTGTTGATGCTGATCAAGAATATATATACTTTATAGGGTCGGAAATGACTCCTTCTCCCTGTTACATACTTTCGCACAAACTTAATATACTCTATGTACCTTCGGTACAGAGTATAAAAACCCCAAAAATTTATTTTTTAAAACTAATGATGAGGAAAGTTTTGTGCATCTTTGTTGCCTGTTGAATGACACCTGTTAGCGATTTCGCTCATAACATACCGTCATATTTGTACAATTTCTTATTATGTTTATATTTTATTTAAGATTTTTTACTATATTTATTTTATTTTATCTGGGCACGCACAATGAAAGAAAAATTGGAAAACTTTTTCAAGAAGTGGGTTAAAATGCCTGTTGCCTAAATGAAAAAACTAAAGGAAATAACAATTAATTAAAACACTAGTTTGCAAATAAAAAAAAATTTAATGACTCGTTTCTACTAAAATTATTTTTTTGTGCAAAATCGTTTCTAAAAATTTTTTTTTGTCAACGTTTTTTAATATGATTTTTTTTAAGGTTTACAGAAAACTAAATTACACAAAAACTATAAATGAAATTAAGAAGCGGTTTTATTCATTTGATAGGTAATCGGTTAAATAAAAATTAGTAATTATTGTTGTTGTTGCTGTACCTGCGGTTGTTGTTGTGTTTCTGTTTAAGGGTACTGTATACCTTCAGAAATTTTTTTTTTATTTTTTTTTATTTGCTTATTATTCTATTCTATTAGGATCTTATAAACATCCTGACAAAACTTTCAAGCTGAGCCGAAACTCAGTTTTACAGAAATAAACAAAAAATTATTTTTTCCGACCCTTTTATGTGAAAATTGTTTTCATCGACCCTCGTATTTTTAGAAACTATAGGTATTTTCATTTTTTTGGTCAAAAACTTTATAAATATTTATAATATGTTCGAAATATAAAAAAACAAATTTTACTTGGAATTTTTTGGAGATGTTATTAATTACCATGGCTTGACGCAATTTGACGCAAATTTCTGGAGAGCTGTTAAACCGATTTTGATAATTTTTGGTATATTATATAAAAACAATTTTAATAAAATTATAATATTTTTTACTTCATCGAAAAAAGATTATGCGAATTTGTCGGAACCACTTTTTCCAAAATGGTTGCAAAAATTTAAAGAGTATCTGTTGACCGATTTTCAATTTTTTTTTTGTAAACTGCTCATAATACCCACCATTCTGGAGTGAACTTGGATATTTTTGATCGGTCAACATATGACGGAGCTAGGACCTATACAAAGTAGATTTTCGAAATTTGACTTTGAGACCCCATAGCTCCTCTGTTTATTGACCGATCCAAAATATCCTAGTTCACACCAGAATTACATCAATTCTTAACAAAACCCCGTCTCCAGTTTTAAATTCAGATCATACGTTCTCAAAAAACTTTTGCAACCATGGCCCTATATTTTAAATTTTTGGTTAACTTTGAAAAGAAATGCAACTACAACCGCAGGTACAACAACAATTAATACTAAATTTTATTTAACCGATTACCTATCGAATGAATAAAACCGCCTCTTAATTTCATTTATAGTTTTTGTGTAATTTAATTTTCTGTACACCTATTTGGGATTTTTTATATTATGTGTTATAAATTGTTTTTTTTTTGTGTTATATGATTTTTTGTAAACCTTAAAAAAAAATCATATTAAAAAACGTTGACATGAAAAAATTTTTAGAAACGATTTTGCACAAAAAAATAATTTTAGTAGAAACGAGTCATTAATTTTTTTTTATATTTGCAAACTAGTGTATTAATTAATTGTTAATTCCTTTAGGCAACAGGCATTTTAACCCACTTCTGGAAAAAGTTTTCCAATTTTTCTTTCATTGTGCGTGCCCAGATAAAATAAAATAAATATAGTAAAAAAATCTTAAATAAAATATAAACATAATAAGAAATTGTACAAATATGACGGTATGTTATGAGCGAAATCGCTAACAGGTGTCATTCAACAGGCAACAAAGATGCACAAAACTTTCCTCATCATTAGTTTTAAAAAATAAATTTTTGGGTTTTTTTTATTTCATATTGAAAAAATTGATTTTTGGACATTTCGAAAATTTGTGGGGGGTTGTGAGTTTCAAGTTCGTGTTTTTTATGCAATTATTCTTCCCTTTCGTTGCCCTTTGCTTAGGCAATTAATGCAGAAGTTACTAAGCTCAGTGAAAACTGGCAACAATGCCAACAATACACATTTCTACGCAAACAGTTTGGGCACGTACTATGAACATAAGCACATACATACATGAGATATACACACAGAACGAAATGACAGAGCCCGATATACATGCCCTCCCTTTCGCTCCGGTGCTTTTCTCTAAGGCCCCCCGCACACAGAAAGCGGAGCGGAGCACAGCTCATCCGCTAGAAGCGGATCATCTGTGCTCCGCTTGGTATGTACCGCACACAGAGAGCGGACGCAAACGGAGTGCTGATTTCCAAATTCTTCTTATTAATAGTTGTTTGTTTTGGATTAATACAAAATTTTTAAATTTTATTATATATAACACAGGCCAACAAAATGACCACTTTTGTGAGGTCCAGCCCTATTTGTATTAAATTCTGTTCCCGTTTTGTGCACTGATTCAAAAACTGGTCTCGGTTTTTCCCCATCAGCTCTTGTTTTCAAGATATCGCGGAAAAACCATTTTGCAGTATTTTTGACTTTTAAAAAATTCTGGAGGTTACACCGAACAACAATATCTGTATTTATGAGCTCTATGCGACAGTATACATATTAAGGTCGCCTTCAAAAATCAATGGAGCATCATCAGCAAACCTAAAAGCGCCTATATTGGCCTTTGAAGAGAAATATTCATCAAATTATAGCAAATTTTACAAACTTAATCGCCGTGTACCAGCCATTTGGGGTGCTTGCATTTTAATGAAAACCATTTTAGCGTGCAGCCCAATGGTTCTTCTAATTTCAAAAATTTTGTTGCATTTAAATCTTCTTGATGGACAAAGTTACAAGCGTTTAATCCCGAAAAAATGAATTAAAATTTATGGCAGGATAACTAGATTGATACACAAAATGTGTATAGAAAATATTAAAAGACTACTTGATCTAACATAGTCCTTACATAAATTGTCAAGCAAATGTACAATAACATTCAATCAGTACTAGATTCAAAAAATTTTCCCCAAATTCATATTTGCTTAACCTTGCGAGGCTAACATTAAAATTATATGAATTAGGCTACAATTGAGCCAAATGTGTTCCGCACTTACTATAATCTATGGATTAAGCCCCTTGTGACTATTCCATATTTATCTAAACTATAGATGCTTGTCTATTACTGGAGTGACTTCGGATGCTTGGAGGAATGCTCATTCGTGCAAGGTAGTGCAAAAACTCGTTCCATTTCGCAAGCGAATAACTTTGTGAATCTGTCACGTCATTTGACGAATTTTTCATAGGAAGACGTCTTAATTAAATTATGTAAAAAAATTCCCGACCACTTAAGGAAATTTTTTGTTTTCAATGGTAAATTGAATTTTTTCCATGATTCTGCTTCGGGACATTAAGGCATTTAAACTAACCAATTTTTCTTTTACGCTTGCCCTTGACATAACGGTGACTCCCGGAAAGCTGCGAACCATCAATACACCATTTTTCAAAAGAACTTTTTCAACACCCCAAGCAGTCACACATTTTTAATTTTGTATTTTTTTAATGAATTGTGCAACCAAATAAAAAAGACACAATATGCAGTTCTTATGCAGATGTTTCTTGGCAATAAAGCTCTATTTACACGACCTGATCGCTCAGATGAGTTTTCGTCAGCCGAACACTGTAACTCGATAAATGCCACTCAGATGAGTGCTCAGGCCAAATAGAACCGGTTCCATTTCGTCTGATCGCTCATCTGAGTAGCTTCATGTCTACTAAGACGCCTTTTTACACGGTCAGACAGCAAATCAGACGAAAACTCAGATGAGGGATCAGGTCGTGTAAATAGAGCTTAAATAAAAATCAAGTTTTTGGAAAACAAGTTTTTAGGTTTTTATCACTTTTTATTGGAATGAGCTTATATATCTGCACTTTCTATTTCGTTAGAAGTCCGAATTGGTATGACAAAATCCGTTATTATGGCCCGTTAACACTTTCGCTGGACGGTTACCGGAATAATAATGCCAAGCTCCTGGAGGCATAAGCAAGGCAATATGATGCTTTGGTTACAGCCTTGTTAATATAAAAGCCATGGTTGAGCTCTTTCTCCAAAGGCACATCTTCACCTTGCTGTGGGACGTTAAAATTTCATTCTTGTGAAATGTGCACTGTATGGGCACACTGCAAGCATCCGAAGTCACTCCAGTAATAGACAAGCATCTATAGTTTAGATAAATATGGAATAGTCACAAGGGGCTTAATCCATAGATTATAGTAAGTGCGGAACACATTTGGCTCAACTGTAGCCTAATTCATATAATTTTAATGTTAGTCTCGCAAGGTTAAGCAAATATGAATTTGGGGAAAATTTTTTGAATCTAGTACTGATTGAATGTTATTGTTACAATTAATGTAAGTACTATGTTAGATCAAGTAGTCTTTTAATATTTCCTATACAGATTTTGTGTATCAATCTAGTTATCCTGCCATAAATTTTAATTCATTATTTCGGGATTAAACGCTTGTAACTTTGTCCATCAAGAAGATTTAAATGCAACAGAATTTGTGAAATTAGAAGGACCATTGAGCTGCATGCTAAAGTGGTTTTCATTAAAATGCAAGCTCCCCAAATGGCTGGTACACGGCGATTAAGTTTTTAAAATTTGCTATAATTTGATGAATATTTCTCTTCAAAGGCCAATATAGGCGCTTTTAGGTTTGCTGATGATGCTCCATTGATTTTTTTAGGCGACCTTAATATGTATACTGTCGCATAGAGCTCATAAATACAGATATTGTTGTTCGGTGTAACCTCCAGAATTTTTTAAAAGTCAAAAATACTGCAAAATGGTTTTTCCGCGATATCTTGAAAACAAGAGCTGATGGGGAAAAACCGAGACCAGTTTTGGAATTAGTGCACAAAACTGGATCAGATTTTTTCATCAATAGGGCTGGACCAAAATGGCTGTTGGCCAGTGTAATTAATGGCTTAAATAATCTTAATTTTTATACCCTTGCAAAGGGTATTATAATTTTGCCCAGAAGTTTGCAACGCACAGAAATATTCATTTCCGACCCTATAAACTATATATAGTCAGGGCGACGAGCTGAGTCGATTGAGCTTTGTCCGTCCGTCTGTCTGTCCGTCTGTCTGTCTGTTTCTACGCAAACTAGTCTCTCAATTTTAAAGCTATCGAGCTGAAACTTTGCACAGAGTCTTCTTTTTACTGCACACTGCTAATATGTCGGAACCGACCGGATCGGATGACTATATCTTATAGCTGCCATAGGAACTATCAGTCGAAAAGTGGGTTTTATTTAGAATTTTTTTTTTTAATCTCTGATGTTTAAAAACATTTGCAAGGGTATATAAACTTCGGCAAAGCCGAAGTTAGCTTGGCCTTCTCGTTAAAAAGTGCTACCACGCAATTGCCAATTTGCATTTTTATTTTAGATGACTCGAAGCCTTTAAACATTTTAACCATTTTAATTCCATTTTCTCTTTTAATCGAAATCCAAATCTATTTCCAAATTATTCATAAACAATTACTTAATAACATATAGAAATTATCTCATACCATCAGTTCCGAATTTATCCAATTTTAAACTTAATCTTATCCCGTCACTATCGATACCTAAAAATATTACTTGTTTCGCATAATTTCGGTCCACACTGAAAATTTCAGTCTGGAACATTGATTATATTTACTGAAAGACTTAATGAAGGTACAAAAAAAGCCTGTAAAATCCATTAGAGATAATTTGAGCTGCAAAATGGAAGGTTTGGCATTCACAAAGCCAATATTCCCTACAATATTTTGTTAAAATTAAATTACTATTCGAAGAAAGAATTTCTCTATTTGAAATTTTTAAAAAAGCAAAGCAGTGATTTTTAACATTTCATTAAATTTTAAGTATCAATATGAAACCATTATTAAACGGAATACAAGGTAGTCCAATCCCTTGCACCATTTCGCATGCGCATGACTTTGTAAGTCAGTAACGTCGATTGAAAAATAAGTCTTTGTTTGAGAATTTTATTTTTATTTTATTTTATTTTTGTTTACTATGTTTAATATGATTTTTAGTTGTTGCTTTAATTTTAATTCATTTTCGTTACCGCAGCAGACATTTTAAAAATTGACCACAATTACAAAATTAAGAGTGTGTTACGTCACAATGGAGTTTTGTTTTGAATTCCGACGCAATCTATTTTTCTATTTCTATTTTTTGAATCATGCATATGAAACAGTTTATTTAAGTATATGACAATGTTATTGACCAGAAAGCTAATATTGTTTTGCCAAATCGTATAAAGAATGTATATTTTTGGAAAATTATCATATTTAAAAAATAATTTTATCATTTGCTTCCTCTGCGTATAATATTTATTTTGATTGTTCCACAATTCGGCAGGGAACATTATTTTTACTAATAAATTGGCAGCGGAAGAGCGGAAATAAACAAGCATTCTTGTTTACAGCGGATAAGCCTCTCTCCGCTCCGCATTGCTAAGCTTTTGGTGTGCGCGCTCTCTATGAACTCAGTGTGTTTGATTTTAAAAGCGGATAGGCTATGCTCCGCTCCGCTCTCTGTGTGCGGGGGGCCTAAGGCATATGTAGTCAAAACAAAACAGCACACGCCTGCTAAGTAGACAGCGCAGCTGTTTGTCTATGTGGACTCCGAAAGCTGAATGAGCTACGTGATTTTTTTCGGACTAAATTTGAGAGAGCGAATTCATCTCTTGGTATTTTGTTCTCTCTGTGAGTAGACAGCGCAGCTGTTTGTCTATGCGGACTCCGAAAGCTGAATGAGCTACGTGGTTTTTTTTCTGTTAACTTAACAGTGAGAGCGAGTTCATCTCTTGGTATTTTGTTCTCTCTGGTATCAGTTAAGAATAGTAAATGTAAGATATGTTTGTAAGTAGATTTACATTTTTATTTATGGCTAAAATTAAAAGAAAACTTATAGTATGTAAGCGTAGGCCGAAAACTGGTTGGCCACACAAGGGTTAACGAAATGCGGCGAATTGGAAGCAGGACCAGAGGAGCAAGGCGAAGGGGAGGAAAACGGATGTACAGTTGAAGCACTCAGCAGAGCGCAAACTTTGGAAAGAAACCGTTGAAGTTGCGCAAGAAAAGGAGACAGCGGGCGCAGAAGCGAGCGCTCACACTCGCACTCGTAGAGGCAGAGGAGAAGGCCAGAGAATATTTCCACTGAACCAGCGGCGCATGGCAACAACGGGACCTGACAACTAACGGCATGCGAATGCGCAGCCGAGCCAGGCCTATGCCTATAAAAGGACGCGCGGCTCAGAAGACGGGGCTAATCAAGAAACGTCTGAGTGCGAGTTAGTTCAACCCGAGTGTCAGTCCAGTGCGTGAATCCAAGCGAGTGCGCAAGACCAACGCGAGTGAGTGAACGAGGAACACGGAAAGGAGTCGAACCGGCGGAACCAAGGATCCATCGTGGGAGAGTGACAGAGTGAGTGCGAGCAAAAGTGGTTGGGATCCTCATACTGTGCGGGACAAAACGAGAGTCGGCGAGCTTTGCGAAATTTTGCAAGCGTGTCCGGACGAATCGTGTGCCAGAGATAGGTAGCCATCTCCGCCTCCTGTCAAGAAAACCAGTGGTCAACAGACCCCGAGCAGAGCGGTAGAAACGAGAGCCGGCGAGTTTTGCGAATAGCAAGCGTGTCCAGGCGAATCGTGAGGCCTGCGCGGTCTGAAAACCAGAGCAACGAGGAAGGAGAAGTTAAATTTAATCCGGGGTGAAGCCATCTAGCTATTAGCGGAGAAAATAAGAAAAATTAGAGAATAAGCCAATTAAGTGATAAGTCGCCTAGTGTAAACTTAGTATTCTAAGACCAATAAACCGGCACTAAAAATCGAACTCCAACCGTCTTCTTATTTTACCACCAACTCCGCAAAATTAATTTGTTGGAGCGACCCGCGACTGCCCTGAGCGTGAGCCGGCAATCAATAGGTTCGTTACAATGGCTTCCCTGGGGAACTCTAGTGACACTATTAAAGACTTCAGAGTTCTAGACTATAGATAATATTTTATCCAATAAGGAAGCCCCAGCGGAAGTCCCAACAGACGTGATTTCAAAATATCAATAATATCAATAAATATATCTGTTTATTAACCTTGAGTGAAACCATGAATCACTGAAGAGGTAAATTATAGAAGGTTTGTAGAAATGGACAAACCCTTGCTGGCTCGGTAATATGAAAGGAGAAGATGAATGTTGTAACTGAAACGGTAGCTGTTAAAAAAGTTTAGGTATTGCAGAGAGTTAGTACGGAATGTTCTCTTTTCAACATAGCCGGACCCCTTTTATTTCTAAACTCTTTTATAGATCTGATTCGCGTACCCGACTGTAAGCCCGACTTTATGACGAACCGACCGGTCGGTTCTTATGGCCCCACAAACAACGCCTTGTACCGAAACAGTTGAGTTTAAGTGCAAACATTCAAGAAGCTTTGGCCAATGAAGATTCATTATATTTGATTTATTCGTAGAATCAAATTTAAACAGCATTTGCTTCATGGTGTGTTTGCACTTTTATATCTCTACACGACTTTGTCGTTGAATAAGAATATTTAACACCTTTTAAATACGAATACAAGTTGATAACGAAATTTTTTTTTCAAAATTCTGAGCGCTAACTTCGTTCAGTTAAGTATAATTGTAATTAGCAGCTTCAAAAGCGGCCGCAAAATTGCTTTCCCACTGAGCAATTTCAATCCTTTTCTGGCCTGGATAGAGCCCGTCATTGCACTGTTTGCACGAAACCGGCAGCCAGTGGCCGAAGCTGTTACAATGCCCTGGCAACAAAAGGCGGCACATTGAAGCCTTCGGGGAGTGTTGACTCAAGCGCAAGGGCGTTAAGTATACGCCATGTGTGTGTGTGACCCGCCGGATGTCATATTGCAAAATTGAATTTTTCGGTGCACAGCACTTTTGTAGCAGCAACTGCAGCTCCGGCAACTCCTGCAGCTGTTTGCCTCGTCATCATTGCCATAATTTTGAATTGTTGACATCGTTGACATGGAGCTGCAGTGCAATCCCATATATATCTATACATATAGATATTGTACACGTTATTTGATGTTTAGCAATTTCCTGATTTATCCCTCATGTTATTTCCGTTTTGCATTTGTATGCGTTGACCGGCGAAAAAAGAGAAACCGAAAATGTACCACAGAAATGATAAGCATTGAAATGAAATTTTATGGGCACCAGGATATGTGTGCGTGTGTGTGTGTGCGATTACGTGATTTTCAATGGCATTTCCTGCTTAGCCATTGAGCTACTAAAAACTCAGCGCACAATTTCTGTGGCTTTTATGTGCCGGGAGACGGGGCTAAATTTAAACTGTTGTTGTGCGGGCCAAATTATGGACATGATTAGATTTGCAGTAAATACAATTTTCGTCGTTCTTATAAAAATATTGTTGGATGCTAAAAATATTGCGGGAAAAGCGCTTTAACAATTTTACTCAAATACATTAATTTCGTCATTAGATCAAATTTCAATTCATTTGCGAAATTTGAGATGTTTAGCTAATTATCATATTCTTCGTCTTATCCACAGGCAATTGAATTTATCAGCGCCCCACTCTGGATTATCATGCCTAAAGCTCATCACATTGTCCTTTTTCACAGTATTTTTATGCAAAACATGAACATTTAATAGAACGTTCTACGAATTTTTAATGAGGTTTGTTTGGGGGCCGAGAGAAGGGAGTCCTTGCATGTGTGCGGGAGTTTTTTTTTTACAATTTTACATGTTTTATGAGGCGTTTTTTTTTATTTTTTGTGCTGGCCCAGGTAACTTAAGTGCCCACACTGCGACGAGTTGGGGTTTTTCTCTTTCCACGGTGAAGTACACGTACGGGTAATCAAATCAGTTTGCGTGCGTCACATAAATTTGTTCACATTTAGCAGATAATGAGCACAATTAGTGCCAGGACAGACACTGAGAGGAAGTTGGAAAAAAAGCTGGTTCACAACAGACATGAAAACGATTGCAGATAATAATAAACACCCGAAATTAAATTTAAGCTTTTCATGCAGTGTTTAAGTTTGACTTGTTGTGTGTATGTGAGTTTCATGTAAGTTTCGAAAAATGGAAGAGATTAAAGTCAATTTGACGAAATATTATTTATAATTTGCTTTCGGGATCGAACGACGTTCCCAGTGCCAAACGTTCACTTTCAATCCAGACCCCATTCCATTGAATCAGATTTCGGCAACTCCTTGCCGCTTCTGGCACATCTTATTTAATGTTATTTAATGTTTGCCACTGACACGAAGTTCCTACATTCCAACATTTTACAAATAACCAACATTTTTGGTGGTAAATTGATTTTTATTTTTGATGCCGCCATTATGTAAAACAATTTCTTTTCGTTTACTCCTTTAATCATATTCAAGATTTTACATTAACAAATTTGAAATGGTAGCACAAAGAGGGCTGCAAACATCCTACAAATACGGAGCGGTTCACTCCGGGGTTCAAACCCGTAAAACTTTTCGGTCAGTCTTTATTTTTATTTGAAAATGACCGCCAATATGTATAAATGTTTCGATATTTTGGTGTTAAGGTATGGTAATCGAACCTTATCGATTCTTGTGAACGCGTTAAAGTAAAAAATTACTTATTCCTTATCAGAGTAATAAATAATCCTATTTATCTATCTATCTATCTATCTTTAGCAGCCGCTTACGCGATAAAGCTAGGCATCACGACAGCAGACACCTGCATGAAATGTAAGGAACCTGGAAGGAGGAGAAACTCTAAAACACCCCATCTGCAGCTGCCCAGCAATCGCCACGACAAGACTAAAACATCTGCAATCCTCAAGTTTCACCTCTCTGGAAGAGGCGGCCCAGAGCAACTATTGGCATTTACCAATTCGTCAAAGATCCTCCAGGAAATGGTACCCTAAAAAAAAGCACCCGGCCTCACTAAGGACCGTAAGGTCTATGTGTGGCCCCCCTACATGGGGCCAGCCAGAAATACCTACCTACCTACCTTTTAATCTATTTTAAACATAAGATTTGATCTTAGTTGACATCTGGTCTTAAATAAAGCATTAGAAAGTAAACGGTAAATCCATGATACAATTATATTAGGTATGGCATTCAGAGTTTATCGAGGATTGACAGCTTTTGCTAATATCGAGAGAGAGAGAGAGAGAGAAAAACAAAAAGCAAAGCACCCTTAGAGTTACAAACACATAGTATATACATGACTAAATTTTATTGGTATTCGCTTGGCACTTTTCAAATGGCAGCTGATAAAGCCAAATCGCTGCTTGGGAGCGTTGCCGGTTGAAACACTCTAGCCGGCTAATGGCGCTGCTTCTTCGATAGAGATTTGTTCTGAATTTTGATTGTTTGGCCAATAACTGTTTGCTTTTTTGAATTTGTGCCCGTTTTTGCTAGTGAAGAATTGAATTTGTAGTGATTGTTCGCTATGCGGTCTGGGGTTAAGATCCCGCCCTGAAATGACTTGCTAGCCGATGTCAGCCCAAAATGCAGTGCCGTAACAATATGACTGGAGAAACACACAGCCACAAACTCGGGGTCTCTTCTTGGGGAACCCTTATTTACTTCATTGCCGGCCAAGAGAGCACTCTTTAGACCAGAGGCGGTGTTAGTCGTGTTTTTAAGCAAAACGTGAGCCGAACTTATGGTTGTGTGTATCGGTGAAGATTTCATTGCAAGTTAAACTACTGCAGTCTGGAGGGAGTTCTCTTGTTCATCAACACAAGCGCCTTTTTCAGTCCTCTCCATTTGGCCGCCTCTGCTCCAGTCCACAGGCGTCTTACTTGCAATTCAGTGTTCACCGATTCACACAATCAAGAGTTCTTCTCGCGTTTGCATAAATCCAGGACTGACATCAATTCCGGGTAGCTATGGGCTGGCACTGCTTTACATCGACATACGCAACGGTATTGGCCCGACATTTTCACAAATTATAAATAAATCCCGTCGGCAAATCAAAAAAAAATTCGTTAGCACACAACCTTTTCAATCAAATGACAGCAACAAAATGAAAATTTGGAGTCCCCAACAGAGAGCTCTCTCAGAGAGCACCTTACCCTATATAATTGTATCATGGGTAAATCCTTTGAATAATTGATAAGTAGGTACGTATGTGGAAATATCGATATCGAATACTTATTGATATATTTTTGGTGTGTTCTTTCTCCTAGTTTCGGCCACACAAAGGGAGGTTTTCTGGAGGCATCCTTTACCAATATTACTAATATCCAAGAGACTGTCCATAGGAAACCTTTCATTTTGTCCAAAAACCAAAAAAGTATTCACAAAAACATCGTCAAAAGTTATTCGATATCGATAATTCGACAACCCTATTAATAAGGCTTATTGACTTTTAATTTTTTATTTGTACAGGGTTTGTCCTAAAGGTAAAACAACTGATTTTCTTCCGTCGCACTCTCAATATCACACTTTAAACTTTCCGCAAATTTGGAAAATGTCATACAAATTTCATAAAATAATTTTTATACTGTACCGAAGGTACATACATTAAGTTTGTTCAAAAGTATGTAACAGGGAGAAGGAATCATATATAAAGTATATATATTCTTGATCAGCATCAACAGCCGAGTCGATATAGCCATGTCCGTCTGTCCGTCCGTCCGTCCGTCCGTATGTCTCGGAGATGGTAAGAGATAGAGGTTTGACGTGTATGGGACAAATGTTTTTTATAGCTGCAGGCAGATCCAGTTTATTTTCAATTTTTGCCACGCCCCCTCCCGCCCTCGCAGTTCGAAAACAAAGTTATATCTCCTACAGTTTTGAAGATAGAGATAGTTAGTTATCAGCAAAATGTATCGATTTGCCGAAGAAATGATCAAGATCGGATGAGCGGTTCTCAAGTTATGAGCAAAAAGTACATCACCCTCCCCCACCCCCCTCCCACCCTTTTACAACTAACACTGCACTGAGAAAGAGAGAGAGTGAGAGTGAGAGAGAGAGAGAAAGAGAGAGAGACTTAGAGATGAGCGCAGCACCAGCATTGCATTCAGCTTCTACTCCAGGTACAGAGTATGTTATAGTCGGGCTTGGCCGACTTTCTTACTTGTTTGAAAAGTTTTTTACAGAAATTTGTACTTAAAATAAAACAACTGAGACGTAATAACTTAGAAACGAAGCCACTTAGACCCAAGATGTAATAGAAAAAATTATTTCATTAAAATCCATGGACAGACGGACGGACAAAGCTCAATCGACTCAGCTCGTCATGCTGACCAAGAACATATATACTTTATGTGGTCGGAGATGATTCCATCTATGCGTTGCAAACTTCTGGTCAAAATTATAATACACTTTTCAAGTGTATAAATATGCAAATTAACATCTGATCCAAAATCACCAAAATCAGTTGAATAGACTGGACAGCTTGTGTCCCTTGCATAGTTTTGCATTTTGAAAATCGTAATTTTAAAAATTCTGTGGCTGTATTTAGTATTGTGATTTGGGTTTCTGTATAGTAATGTGATGTTTGGTAAAAATTAGTTCGCGTATTTACTAAGTTCTATGGCAGTAGGAATCAGTTTATCCAGTTTATCAGTTTATCAGCCATTCTTTTAAGTGTTTTAATTGTTAAGGAGTCCGTCCGAGAAATAAATGCACTTTTGAAAGTGAGGGAATTCTTCGGAAAAATTAACATTAAGGGCTTTAGGAAAAACGTAAGCTTCTACTGCATCGTGTTATTTGCAATCAGATATTATTCCTACCATCGGAAAAATCCTGTAATAGCATTTTTATTAAGAAAAACATAGTTTCGGCAAAGTCGCACATAATGAAACACATAATGACTGACTGACTGGTGACCGTCGCACAGCCTAAACCATAAAAGATAGGAAGATGAGATTTTCACAGTAGTTTTATCTTATGCTGAAAGTGAGTACTAAGAAAGTATTTTGGAAAATTCTGCCGGGAAGTCTGGAAAATTCGCGGAAAACTTTTGTATGAAATTTTTTTGTTTTTCATCCGATCAAGTTCAAACTCATTTTCGAAGATCTGTATGAAAATTCGACAACAACTTCATACCAATCTTCCGGAAAATTCACCCCCTTTGGGTGGAAAGTGGGTGGTCAAGGTTGTATGGGCGAAACTTTAGTTGCCAGCGATTAGCGCCATACTCATTTTCAAAATTACACATAACAAAACATAAGTTGTAAGCATAGTACGCGAAATAATTTGAAAAAAAAATTCGCACACGAGGAAAATGGCCGGAAAATTCTGAATCCAAAAAAGTATTTATCATACGATTGGTTTGAATCTCGGTTTATAAGTATAGAATACGAAATAGTTTAAAATGTTATATTCCGAAGTTGGAAAATTTGACCTGACGGTCGACAAATTCCCGGAAAATTCTGCATGAAAAAAACTATTTTTCATCCGATTGGCTTGAAACTCGGTTTGTAAGGACAAAATACGAAATAATTTTAAATGTGATTTTTAAATGTCGGAAAAGCCGCCCAAGAGGAAAATGGCCGGAAAATTCTGCATGCAAAAATTATTTTTCATACGATTGGCTTGAAACTCGGATTATAAGGTCAAAATGAGAATTTATTTTGTTTTTAATTTTCCGATGTTGGAAATACCGCCGGGATGCTCACTGGGAAGTGAATGGGATGTGGGTGGAAAGTTGTTTTGGAAGTGGATGGTATGGGAAGTGGGTGGTATGGAAATGGGAAGTGGATGGGATGTGGGTGGAGTGTGGCGGTAAGTGGTAGGGATGTGGGACGGATGTGGGTGGGATGTGGGTGGCAAGTGGGTGTAATGTGGGTGGGATGTAGGTGGGAAGTGGGCGGGAAGTGGGTGGAATGTGGCGGTAAGTGGGAGGGATGTGGGTGGGATTTATAGGGGAAGGGGGTGGGATTTGGGCGGGAAGAGTGCGGGAAGTGTGCGGTATGTTGGTGGCAAGTGGGTGGAATGTGGGTGGGATGTGGGCCTGAAGTGGGTGGTAAGTGGGTGTGCGTTGGTTATATACTGTTGAAGGCGCAGCGAAGCGTGACGGGCTATTTGCTAGTTCTACTATAAATATTCAACTATATTTACAACAACATTACCCTCTTAAAAATAAAAGCATACTAAATCTGATATTATTACCTACTGAAAATTAATTTAAGTAAATGAAAAAAAGTGCATCTGGAACTATTCGAGTTCCCATTTACAGCTTGATACAGTAAATTCCTGGATACAAAACCTTTTGAGAAAACAATGAAGAAAAAAGTTCCTTTTGCAGCAATTAATTTTTGTTCATTAATTTTCGCGATTTGAAAACCAAAAAATTTTAAATTATTTTAGTGTAAGTATTATTTTTATTGTTATTATTATTGCAAAATTAGCACGCATAGCGAAAAAGGCCTTAAGCTTGCTAAGTATGTACATTAGACTGAACATAATCGTATGGGAATTTTTTTTTTAAATGTTATCTTCCTCAGAGCGCAAAAAATTCGGAAAAATTTCTAGTTTCCGTAATAAAAAACCAAACTTAGAAATTTTAAGGTTTAGTACTGGCGCCGTGGGTTTAAAGTTGCTAAATAAAATTTCAGTTTCCCCTTTCTAATTTTACTTTTTCGTAGAAGTAAGCTTTGAGATGCCAAACATATTTTGAATTAAAAATATATTTTTAAAAATATTTTACTCAAAGCAAAATGCCGGATATAGAGGATTCGAGCATTTATTTGATTGGCGCATTGCCGGTAGTGCTGGATTCAGCAAGCAACCATCTAGCCTAAGCAGCAGTGTCCTTCAAATTGATGGTGTATTGCAATCACTTGGACTAACCATGAAACTAGGAAGACTTTGAGGAAACTTTATGATCAACATGTGTTCCTCAGAAAGAATGCTGGTATCGATAAAGAGTTATACCACAACAGAGAAAGGAGTTTTATGGACCATTTAGAAGAAATTTTGGATGCTTCTTTAAAAAGTTCGATTGAATTAAGTCCTGATGCTTTAAAAGACTGAGGTCCGATGACGAGGAGTCGATGACAAGGAGTACGCTTATCCAAATAGCAAAAAAAAATATTCTTATAAATAAATTTAAATAACTACTTTTAATTGCATTTTGCATTTTGCATTTTCGTTTTAAACCCTTACGATCATTAGTTTTTTTCTAGCAGCGAAATAAATTAAAACTGAATATCTATGTTTCATTTGTTATCTTTGTTGCCAGCCATTTTGTAAATTGTTAAGATGCATATGATGAAGCAACACAAAGAGGACAGGAATCTGCATTTTAAGAGATGATCTTTTGAAAATTTGCTTCAGTGAGGAACCCATTTTAGTTTTGGTTTGGTGTTCGGCTCATATGCATATCCATGATTAGTACAAATCCTTTAAAGAACAGCTCAACACTTTATTTCATTCTTGGACAATGGTCAAATTATGAAGAATTATACGTGAACAAAGCTTGCGGAACATGGAATGTTTGGGTGAAAAATGCTTACGCCCAAGGACCACTTCATCTCACGGTATGCCGATCCTGCAGTTTAAATTTAGTCACAGCATTGATTGTTTCTGACACATCAACCGTTTTTAAGTTGTACCAAAACGTTTGGCATCTCAGGTTGCTTTAATGAAAACGTAAAATGAAAAAGGGGAAATCAAAATTTAATGTAACAACTTTAAACCCACGGCGCCAGCACTAAACCTAAAAATTTACAAGTTTGGTTTTTCATTACGGTAACTAGAAAATATTACGAATTTTTTGCGCATTGAGGAACAGAATATTTCCAAAAAAAAATTTTTTCATATAAGGGACTTTCAGTCTAATGTACATGAGTTTTAATGGTAGTTTAGCTTAGGATTATAATATAAAGTATGTAATGTATAGTGGAGCGAATAAGTGTAGTCTTTTAGTTGAAGTGGTTAAGGAATTAAGATCTATTTTGTTGGAGTTCGGGACGATCTGTGAGGATGTGGTTAGGGTTGAGTTGCAGGTTGTGCAGATCGGTGGGGGGTTTTGTTAAAGATAAAGCAGTGGGTTAGATTGTGTGGTGTAAGTAATTGGAAAGGTTGGGACCAGATGTTAAATATTTTTATTACTAATGGCTTTGAATAGCAAGCAGTTGAAAATAATTAAACTTTTTAAATAGTTAAGCATATTTCAGCAAAATAAGTATACAATATTTTACAACAAAGAATACAAAAAAAATAATAATTCGAGCAAAAAAAAATTAGAGTGGGCGATTTTTCATGTATTCGCTTACAATACAATACTTCTTTGTAAAATTTATCTTAATAACAATCACAAATAAAGTTGAAAAAATTTTTTATCTTTGATTTGGAGTATAAATATTCTTTAAGAATTGTTATTTGCTTTTTTGATTAAATTTTACAGTGGAATATTATTTCATTGCCAATAAGCATGAGGTAGAAACCAATGACCCGTACAAAGATTCTAAAAATTAACTACGAGACAATCAAACCGTAAACATTTATTGTTTATCTGCTTTGTTGATATAGTTTTATGGCATCCACAATACTGCGCCGCAAAAACATCTGCTGGTTACAAAAACTGTGACATCCTGACGTATGCGTAATTGTTAAATTTAATTTTAGATTTTTCTGCTCATCTTCCTCCTCATAAATCTTGAAGAGCATGTTAATTGCAACATCAATTACCAAAAAATGTTGCCACAGAACTGCTTGACACATAAATTACACAGTCAATTTTTTCTCCGGCAGCAGCTTTATTATAAAATGCGTGTTTATTATGTTATATAAAGGCGGGAACCAGCAGGCGGAAAGCGTGGAAAAGTGTTGAAAAGTGCGGCGAAAGTGTCAGTGTTAAGCGTGAAATTAATTACAAACGCTTACTTAAGTTAAATATTTGAGCGAAGCCTTTGCCGCGAGACAACCTACAAAAAATAAAACGAGAAGGGACTAAGTAAGAAGCTGACAACAAGAAAGTGGCAAAGTCAGGCTCAGGCATCCAACCGCTCGCCAGGGCTTCATTTTACATGCCCCCAAGCGAAGCTGCAGTAAGCCGAGGCACTTTGTCAGGCGGAACTCAAGTTGCTTGGGCGCTCCCCACCCCGAAAAGTATACTACACCTTTTCCGCACTGTTTTTTCCGCACCTTTTTTCTTTCAGCTTGAGCATTTCATTTGTCATGCTTTTTGCCTCTGCTGTTACCTGGACCAGCTCCGGCGCCCCTGCACCTACGCATATGTTGCTCGACATTTTTTGACTGATTGCATGGGACAGCGGAACGACTACGACGGCGACGTCGTCGATGCTGGAAGTGATGCTAAAAAATGAATGCCAACGGACAGAGCCAGCGCTGGAGCCGAGGCACGATACGGAGCCGGAGCGTAAATGTAATGCTAACGGTAAAGTGTTGCAAATAGCTTTTTTGCGTTTTTGAATAATTTATAAGATGTGTTTACTCATGAAACCAAGTGACTAAGTGTGGGTGTTGCGAAAGGGTGGTCAACTGGGTGGGTGGCAAATGAAACATGATAATTTACTTAGGTGCCATGCGGTAAGACGGCGCTGAGTAAGGGGGCGAAGGCGAGAAGTTGTTTCAAAATATTCATGCAGCTGAGTTGACTGCACACCAGATGCCAAGCAGAAGAGCAGCAAAGCAGAGTGTGTACAAATGAAGAATTTATATACGCAAAGCGGCTGATAGCAAATCGTTTTAGATGCGAAAACTAAACAGTTTTTCTTTCTTATGAAATCTGCAGAGAATTGGCTATGTATATCTCAAAATGTTAGCCTGTAGTTGTCCAGAATGATCTTTATAGCATTTAGTTTACCTCTGTAGCTTTCAGCTCATTCCTTGTTAAGGTGTTGATCACTAGGGTAAAGAAGGATAAGGTACCATGCGAAAACTTAACTGATACTATTACTTATGTAGCAAGCATACCTCTGGTGGTACACACATACCCTATACTGTAAATACCCACATACCCTATGCTGTACATATATCACACATACTCTTAGCTTTACACATGCTTCGCACTGGATACAGACACAATAACACGAATGTAATAGGTTATGCGAAGCCGAACGCACGAAATAAAGATCAGTTCTTCAGCAGCAACGAAAGTGAACGCGTGTCATTCTTTGCCTACACTTATATTTATTATGATTTAAAGTGTACATAATACATGTAAAACAAAAAAAAGAAGGGCCGATACACGGGATACACACATACCCACAAAGGCCTTTGTGTTTTTGGCGTTTGTTGCTGATGACGAATTTTGCTACAAGCCTGCCTTTGGGATTCCCAAGCGGTTATAGCAATTTTGTCATGAGGTGACTTCTGCCAACACACCAAGGACAGGCAGAGACAGCTGATGATTGAATTGGTTTTCATGAAATAGCGTTATACTGTCAACCAGCCTCCTTTGTGGTGTTGTGCGTGTCTTGTTTTAGACAAGTTTTGGACAATATCCAAAACTTAAATGACCTAGAGCCTGCTTAAAAAGTTCTATGATTTTCATAAAAAAAACCAGTGAAAACCATTTTAAATCACTATTTAAATTTTAAAACCAATATTAAATTAATTTTTAAAAAAAAAACAAATATGGAGATGAAAGCGAAAGTAACTAATCTGGAACTAAGGCCAATTTCGAAGAGCGAGCATTTCACGGGTTTTTTACCCTATTATATAACTCTCGAAAACGCTGTGCTGGAGAAGGAGCTGGTTCATGGCGGTGGTTCTATAATCTGTATTGAATCGATAAAAGAGACAGAGCGCAAAACGAAGAAGGAATTGTCGGCTATACCGGAAGACGACTTTGCGGTATGTCTTTAAAATTGGAAAAAACTGTCGCAGAGGCGTAATGCACTCGGAAATGACGGCTTTGAGGGAAATGAAATGAAATTACAAGAATAAATATAGATTTTTTGATTTATAAACAAATTTCTGGTATTTTTTGCCCACAGTAGTATATTAATCCGTATTATTTTTAAGTCCGAAAAGTTTGGGATCTATCAAATGGACGATAGTCCATTAGCAGGATCGTTAAAATAGACTATGCTCAGGAACGGCCGCAACCGTGATGCGCAAAATTTTAGTTCTCTTCGAGTGGGACCTCACTTCAGAGATATCTGAATTTAATTTAGAATTTATCAGCGCAAAATTGTATTAATTTTGCAGTAATATATGGCTTTGCATAGATATATATTGTTTTAAAGACAATTTTTTCACTAATCATGGTACCTTTTTGTCAAATGTTACTTGACTTAAAACCAAGTCTACTCTATCTACTTAAAAATTAAAAATGTATGCAAGGGCTATAGAACGTATGAGGAATAAACTTTGAATTAAATTCGCAGACACTAAAACTCATTTTTTTAGTTTTTTATACCCTTGGAGGGGTATATTAAAATGTCGGATGTTTGTAACGCATAGAAGGAAGCATCTCCGACCACATAAAGTATATATATTCTTGATGAGCATGACGAGCTGAGTTGATATAGCCATGTCCGTCTGTCCGTCCGTCCGTCCGTCCGTCTGTCCGTCCGTCTGTCCGTCCGTCTGTCCGTCCGTCTGTCCGTCTGTTTCTATGCTATCTCCTCCGTCAGTTTTAAAGCTATCTTAACCAAACTTTGCACAAAGTCTTTTGGCATAAATACGCTGCACATTTGTCGGAACCGGCCGGATCGGATGACTATAGCATACAGCTGTCATAGGAACGATCGGTCGAAAAACTAGTTTTAGTGAGAAAAACTTTTTTGTTTTGAATGCTATCGCTCCCAACGCTCGTATTTATAAGTTTTTAATGATTTCACATAATTTCACTAAGGCTTGTCGAAATCGGACAACTATATAGTATAGCTGCCATACAAAAGTTAGGTCTGAAAAAAAGTCTTAGTGAGAATTTTTTTTTGTTTTCAATGTTATCGCTGCCAACGCTCGTATTTATAAGTTTTCAATGGTTTCACATAATTTCACCAAGGCTTGTCGAAGTCGGACAACTATATAGTATAGCTGCCATACAAAAGTAAGGTCTGAAAAAAAGTCTTAGTGAGAAAATGTTTTTTGTTTTCAATGTTATCGCTCCCAACGCTCGTATTTATAAGTTTTCAATGATTTTACATAATTTCAACAAGATTTGTCGAAATCGGACCACTATATAGTATAGCTGCCATACAAACTGCCAGGCATATATCAAGCTCCAAGGGTATATAAACTTCGGTCGAGCCAAAGTTAGCTGGCCTCTATTTTTTTTATGTTTATTTTACTACAAAACGCATCGTATACGAGGGTTTTAGTATGGCCTTAAATTTATCCATACATCAAATGTTTCCCCTTGTCAGAAAAAAAACCAAGAGCTTTGTACTTAAATTAAGTACTAACTGTGTAAATAGTACGGTAAATACGAAAACACTTCATTTAAAAAATTCTCAGAAATACTTTTTATTATTTTATAGAATAAAATATGTTTAGGAATATATTAAAAACATTTTAAACTATTTAAAAATTTTTTTTGATCATATTCTTTGGTTGAAATGGTCTTTAGCTGAACTTGAATTACTTCTGAAATAAGTGAGAAATCAGGGATGCAAACCACTTGGAAATAAGGACTGGTTCGGTTCAGTGGTTCACACAGTTTTTGAACCGCCGGTTCGGTTCATTACATGTTTTTTGGGGCTTACTGAACCGCGGTTACGGTTCGGTTCGGTTCGGTTCGCACTTTACTTATTTAATTAACTAAAGAAAAATATTTGTGATACAAGTATTCGGATTATTCATTAACAAAGACTTAGGTTTTCAGTTAATCGGGCTTATAAAAAATTACGAATTTGATATCCTTAAACTTAAAAATCAAGTGACGAAAACATCTTTGGTATTGTTTAGAAACTTTGACGGTTTAAAATCGACTACAGAAAGCCAAGCGGATCAAAATTGTCAAATAATTACAATTTTCTTTTGATCTGATTAAGTAATCTCTGACATATTAGGCACTTTACATATAAACTTAAGCAATTTTAATTCGAAATCCAAAAGTTCATTCGGAAACCGACTTCGATCTGGAACACACCCTATTAAACAATTAGGGTGTTCAACAGCCGGCGTAAAAGCGTAAAGCAAAAATCGTTAACTCCAAAAGTTTACGCCACAACAACAAAACACATAAAAAAAAAATTACGCTCTTTTTGCTGCCCTGGGGTACGTGTAAAAAATCAGCGTAAAAGTGTAAAAAGAGTAAAGTGTTGTAAAATTATTCAAACTATCGACAAAAAATACTCGGTTTTGAGATTTTTTTCTTCGAAATATGCTGTCACACCTAGAATAATTAAATTTTTTTTGTCAGTTTAACTGCATCTGGCCAGTAAATCAATTGAGACATCTTCCTTAAAGTAGCTGTCTGAAGCTACACCAAGAGAGCCGTCATCACCTACTGTAAACATGGTTGTAGTTTTCCTTATTGATGCAGCTTCTCCAAACTACCCCAAACAGAAAAGTGCTCCCTGCAACTCAAGATCCACTTGGGGTCGAAATGCATTCGACAAAAAGCATGGCGCCGCACGGACCCATTGGTCATTGAAAAATGGTAGCGCATTGGTTCGCCAGTTGACTCATTTGGGCACACAGAACTTGGATCCTAGCCGGCAGCATGCAACTGCAGGAAGAACCTCCATAGCGTCGTCTACCACTTCATCGACAGCATCATGGTTGTATCTCAAGATATTTTATATATATTCATATTCCTTCATTTAGCTTGATTTATAGCTCAATAGCTGCGTCGCGTAAATTTACACAATTACTTTTTTACGCGGGCTGTTGAACAAATTTGCTTTGATAGATGAAAATGTTTTCATGAAAACATTTCCATTTCAATAGTTTTATTATACTTGTATATTTGATTTTTAAAACAACAGGGAATAATATAGATTTTAAACGAGAGCGCAAGTTAAAGTCGGCTCTAACCGACTTCACGTTTAAAAGTGTTCCTGCGTTCCTTAAGGTGAACATCTGAAAAGTATGCAACACTTTTTTAACTTTTTCACATTTATTCATTTTGCTAATTACTAACTATCTCTCGAAGGTACGAATCGTCTATCTTTAAAACTGTAGGAGATATAACGTTTTTTCCAAATTGCGGGGGCGGGAGGGGGCGTGGCCAAAATTTGAAATAAACTTGATCTGCGTGCAGATAAAAGAAGCATTTGTCCCATACATGTCAAACCTCTATCTCTTACCATCTCTGAGATCTAGGTGTTCATACAGACGGACAGACGGACATGGCTATATCGACTCGGCTGTTGATGCTGATCAAGAATATATATACTTTATATGGTCGGAAATGATTCCTTCTGCCTGTTACATACATTCGCACGACTTTAGTATACCCTTTTTACTCTACGAGTAACGGGTATAAAAACCTAAATTAACTTCAATTTGATGGAATTTTAGTTAAGATTTAATAATAGTATATCTCCTAGCACATTTTCATCGATATTGAAAGACTTAAGAGCGTCTGACAAAACAAACTCCAATGTGGAAAATGTTCATTCTACTGACACTTGTGTGGGTGAAACTGCTAAAACTATTCGAGCTAAGCTTAAGCTGATTTTCCTGACAAATATTCCAAAACTTAATAATCTTTACGTAAACGCCAACAATCGATATTTTACTTTTTCATGGAATTGAATCCCTATTATTGAGCAGTTTGGTAAGCATTTCCAACTCGTCTTTACTTTATCGAGTTCAAAGAATTATCCGAATAGTATTATTAACATTGAATGAGATTTAGCTCCCTTTTTCCTTCTTCTGATAGCAAGTTTGATTCCAGGAATCTAAGAAATCGAATTCAAAAACAGGCGTAGCTCTTTTTTCCGAAGAGTTGACAATTACTGAGCTATGTCGTCCTCCCTTTTCTTCAACATGAATTTTGCATACTCATACTCATTATACCCTTGCAAAGGGTATTATAATTTTGCCCAGAAGTTTGCAACGCATAGAAATATTCATTTCCGACCGACCCTATAAACTATATATATTCTTGATCAGGGCGACGAGCTGAGTCGATTGAGCTTTGTCCGTCCGTCTGTCTGTCCGTCTGTCTGTCCGTCTGTCTGTTTCTACGCAAACTAGTCTCTCAATTTTAAAGCTATCGAGCTGAAACTTTGCACAGAGTCTTCTTTTTACTGCACACTGCTAATATGTCGGAACCGACCGGATCGGATGACTATATCTTATAGCTGCCATAGGAACTATCGGTCGAAAAGTGGGTTTTTTGTGAGAAAAACTTTTTTGTTTTTAATGTAAACGCCTCTCGCTTCAGCAACTATTCGTTTTATACGCTTTTACAAAGATTTGGAAGTTTTGGTCAAATTCGGATGACTATATCTTATAGCTGCCATAAGAACTATCGGTTGAAAAGTGGGTTTTTGTGAGAAAACTTTTTTGTTTTTAATGTAAACGCCTTCCGCTTCGACAATTATTAGTTTTACCGGCTTTTACATAGATTTGGAAGTTTTGGTCAAAATCGGATGACTATATCTTATAGCTGCCATAGGAACAATCGGTCGAAAAGTGGGTTTTTGTAAGAAAACTTTTTTGTTTCTAATGTAAACGTCTTCCGCTTCGACAATTATTAGTTTTATACGCTTTTACACCGATTTGGAAGTTTTTGTCAAAATCGGATGACTATATCTTATAGCTGCCATAGAAACTATCGGCCGAAAAGTGGCTTTTATCAGAAAAATGGTTTGTTTTAATGCTGACGTTCGGAAACTCTGTTGTATTAAAACATTTGCAAGGGTATTAAAACTTCGGCAAAGACGAAGTTAACTTGTCCTTCTCGCTTTCTATTTCAAGCCAATCTCAATTAAAGATAAAAAGTTAACGTTTGAGTTTTAAGTGAGTTGACCCCAACGTATAATACAATCAAGACTTGGCTTATTACAAAATTGGGTCCTTAGCAAATTTAATAAGGTTGATGTTCTTTGTTTTTTTACAAATCTGCTTTTCCAAGTATTTTCGCAATATTTTAAAGCTATATAGTGGCGCTTGTACTGCAAATTTAAGCCCTAAGCCTAAAAGCGTGCAATTTAAGGACCAAACCTGAAAGTATGCAACGAATGTTACGACTCCCGTTTTGCTTGTTGCTGTTGCCTTAATCTGGCAGCAGACTATTAATAAACATAATTATTACATTAGCCGCTGCTCATAGATTCATAGCGCTGCAAAAATTATTCTAGTTTTAAAATAGAGAGAATATTATTTTCAGTATTTTTTTTGTCGTTATCGAATATCGGCTGTCGGTACTCGGTAAGTCCAGCACCCCCGCTGAAGTACTCGATCACCAATTGTAAATACACCTCTAGGTGCCACGTACTTCCGGGCAAGACATGCTGACTTTGGCAAACCACAAGCCACATTCTTTCCAGAAACTACTTTCAAGCCAAGCTGACGTGCCAGTCAATCAAGTGAAAATTTCGGTTTAACCTGAAACCTTTCGTACATAACCTAACTGGAAAAAAAAAGTTACCTACAGTCGAGTGCAGCTCAAAATAAACATTTGTGGCTGAAGATTTTGGAAAGAAAGAAGAAGCCAACCTTCTTCTTGACGGTTTGGCATAAGGAAAATAATTATTTTTAATTTTCCTGCTGCAAATTTACCTACCATCGGTAAGCGTCACATTTTCTTCTGTAAGCTTTATGGAAGCTAACCCTCCTTTTTCAACGTAGAGTCCCGAAAACCTACATAAAAGGCAAAAGGAACATAGAGGAACTCCACAAGCCGCGTGGTTAAGCCACTCAGGCCGTCGCCTCAGACAGCAAACCTTTATATATGTGCCAGACAAAGGTAACTATTATTGGGCATCCAATTGGCTCCACGCTAATTACCTTTTTCGTGGTACTTTTTCTTAAAAAATAAAGGTCTGGCTCCTAGTTTCCAGTTGCTAGCAACAGAGCTACAGCTCACTATCGGCCATAACCTCCGAATCAGAGCACAGTAACACTTCGCTAAAGATGTCGCTTTAGTTCTTTTCAAATAAATATCTGCAGATGTTACCTTTAATTTAACTTCCCTTTACCGTTTATATTATTTCCCAAATTTAATTCTTATAATTAATATCTATATTTAAATGGCGAATTGTCATGCACTCTTTAAATTTACAGCTACGCTTATCTAATTTCACTTGCGCTTAGGATAGTATTTTTATATAGTAGTTAGTATAGTTTTATATAGTAGTTTTCGGTCCTAGTAATGAATTTCCTTAATCAAGTATACGCCAGTTCTAGCAAGAATATCCACTGAATAATTTTAGCTTTAATTAATTTTAGATTCCTTTAGAGTAAAATTATGTATAACCCCCAGAGAAACATTGAAGTCCCACATTAAATTTATAATGAAGATGAATTAAATTTTTCTTTTGTGTTATAGGGATCACTGGTGGACGGCTGTCCATATTCTGCAAGCAGTGATCATGGTAGGGTGGTGAACACGGCCTCCAGACAACATCTCAGGAGAGCCTTAACACGCCATGTACTTCTAGGTCAACACTCTCCTTCTTTTCTTTTCTTTTCTTTTTATTTCTTTTCTGTGCTACCCTTTCAGTCCGTTTTGCCTTCCTCCAGGTCTAAATGATAGGCTTCCAACCCTTCCTAAAATCCTACAAACAACCCGTGAATTTTTAAAATTAAGTAAGCCATCGAGCTTGTAGCCTGCGGTACGATTGGGAAACCCCCCCACATTGCCGACGAAATTAGCCGGATCCAGCACGGGTTCCGCAAAGGCCTACATCTACCATCTGCTCGGATAGTTTACAACTACCCGTTGTATGCTACAGCTAATTGGCTGATTTTGCTTACTATTCGCAAGTAACTCAATACCTAGCTGAAGTGAACCGAACCGAACCATTTTATTTTTCGGTTTTTGGTTCGGTTCAGCATTTTTGAAAACACATCGGTTCGGTTCACGAGCGAAACAAGCGGTTCGGTTCGGTTCAAAACCGGATCGGTTCAGAACCGGTTTGCAAACCTGTGAGAAATATTCTTAATAAGACTCAAATGGATTCTGTATTAAATTAAATAAGGCTGGCTAATCCAAAGGAAATGAACTAGCCAAAGACCAAGATGATTTAACTGAGCATACGAAATCTACCCCGACTCTAGAACCAAAGTTTTAGAACCTGGAGGAAATTGTAAGAACAGATTCGATTAAAATAATTCACGTTCTCCGAAGCACATAATTTGGAGTTTCAATTATAAGTCTATTTTGTGCTTAATCCAAAAAATTGTGTACTTGAAGTAAGCCCACACTTTCTTAAATTGTTTGTTTCACTGTTAGTGCGAATAGTTCTTGATTCCAGAATGTTTGTTCATTAATAGTCATTGTTTGATTTGACTAGATCGTTTCGTTCCAATTTTAAGTACACCCAAGAACAAAGAAAACTGTTTTTGTTAAGTACAAAATGGTATAAATTCTATCCTGATGGATCTAGAACTCCTGCAGCCATTTTTTTCTAAGTGTACAGATACGAGTATTCTTTAATATATTTTGCACATTTCTTACTTAACTGTTGGCTGATTGTTCAAAAAAATTCTTTTGAGCTGATAATTGAAAAATCAACCTAAATGCTAGTAAAAATAATATTGTCGGTTTATAAGACTTGAACCATTGGCTGGAAGTCTACAGATATTCTGCATTTTTACATCATCTAAAACAAAATGCTAAATATTTAATACAAAAGCTTTTTTATTTTTAACCACTTGCTTGCATTCAGCTGCTCTCTTCCCTCCTGTCTGCCCCATTGAAACTTTCGTTACGAAAATGTAAATGGAACTCCAGTTGTGGCGCTTTTGGCACAACTTCAAGTGAAAAATCGTTGCATAAAACACGGCGCACAAATTTTTAGGCACTTTCTCGCCCACACTCATTTTCCCTTTACCCCTGCTCTCAGCCACATAGTGCCGAAAAATGTGCGAGTAAGCAGCGCAAATTTAATTTCACTTAATTAAGTGCAAAAAATTTCTACAATGCTATTAAAATGTGCTTCTAAAATGGGCTTTGGTTTTCGACGGGTGGATGGGGCGGATGCGTGTGAGTGTGTGTGTGTTTGTTAGTGTATGTGAGTAGTTTTAGGAGGCAGAAGTTTGGTGTGTGAGAGCAAGTACTTTGCATTTATTAGAGCATTTTTGTGGTAGAGCCATAAAAATGCTTTGGTATACATTAATTTCTTTTTGTGAGAAAAGTTTGTTCAACAATATACATAGAGAAATATAAAGAATGGAAATAACATGACTAAACTGTTAAAATTACCCTTAGAGAGGATTACCAATAAAAAGATTCTATTAAGAAGTTACCAGGACTAGCGACGTCAAACTTGGACTAGGTGACAGATCAAGTTCAAAACTCGATAAAAAGCAGTATTATTAAAGATCCGATTAGATGAACGGTTCTTAAGTTATAAGCAAGTCAAAATTCTCTAAGTGGAGCGACTTCTTAGGGTCAGTTAAAAAAAACCTTTGTCAGTTAAGGGGAAATTAGAATCGTGCTTTAATAGTAACAAGCTGATTTCCATACGTTGATATGCAGGTTAGGGGCGTTCCTGTGCTTGTAGAGCCTACTTTTGCAATCATACAACAGCGCCTCAATTTCATCCACACATTACCTCACACCTTCAAGCAAGATATACTAAACAAGGTAGCCGCACTCGGTCTCTCACAACTCCTTATATTTGTATCAAAGAGAGCGAGAGAGCGAGTGCGCCTTCCTTGTTTGGTATAGGGCACACCTATGAAATAAATAAGCAACTAACAAAACGAAGGCAATTAAAAATTATGGCAATTAAATAAAATAACATTAATAAGAAATATAAATGAACGTACAAAACTAAGAGCTTCCCAAAATAAAATGCAAAAACAAATGCTTAATCAATTTTGTCTTTTCTTTACGCCAACTATGACCTATGATAAAACCAATATGCCCTGTGAAATATGCGGTGGAAATCAAAAGATTTACAGTCGTTTTTCTTATGTTTTGCTTAAGATCGAATACTAGATTCATACATAGAATACAAAGTTTTTGCCAATTTACATATATTTATATGGGTTTTTGCGACCAGTTTTTGGTCAAAGTCAGTAGCTGTTTCAGAGATAACCACATCTCCTCGTCAGCGGACTTGTTTGCATATTCACATTCAAACAATATGGTTTGTCGAATAACGCTTTGGGGACTCCAATGTGTTAACGTTGAGACCACTTTTCAGCCTGGAATTCTGCTATGTTTTTTGAATGAATTCCAAATTTTTCTGTAATTAATTTCATTTGCCCGCTGTGAACTCGAAGCTGTCTACAAGATAAAACAACACAATTTCTACAATTAAATGATCGGTCTTAAAATGTGTATACGTAAGAAAAACTTTGTTGTTTTTTTTATAAAAAAAAAAAAAAAAATAAAAAAAAATAAAAAATATTTTTTATATTAAAATTTTTTAAAGAAAAAAAAAAATTTTTCTCATCCCCTAACCCTTCCTTAAACCAACACCTGAACTCAAACCTAACAAGTTTCAGGGATTTGGAGCCCAAGAGAAAACATAGATAACGGAGCAAACTTCATTATGTAATATAGAAGGAGTAAAAATGATCTACTTTGTCATAAATTGCCTATGATATTATTTAATTTCTTAATTTTCAATTTCAATGGAACTAAAAATATTTCTTTTTTAAGCTGTTCATTTATTCAAAATATAATTTTTTCGATAGTACTATCGATGGCGCCCACTATCAATTTTTAACCTTACGATGGTCACTATTTAACAACTGTTATTACTTTTTGGATAGCTTTAATTTAACATGTTCTTAAGCTGTGGTCCTTTTTTAATGAGAATTTGGCTCAATTACCTTGACGGTAAATTTTTGCAGTTCTTAAAACTGAAACTATGGTTTTAATAATTTGATCATATAGCTCATTTAGCTATAAAGCTCATTTAGCTATAAAAAATAAATCATTATTTGGTAAAATGATTAGCTTTTAATCTAAACGAAATTATTGAGAATCATTCTAATATTTTCTTCTGAGTGAACTTATGTTAACTATACTTAAATTAAACAAGGATATAGAAACTTTGCGGAATATTTGTTATCCCCCAAATCTGCTTCAACCTTTTGTCAGACTTCTTAAAAATTTTAGCATCACCGAACTTTCAGCATAAACAGAGTTCTTTAATAAATTTAGTTTATGGCAAATACTTAATGAAATTTCTCTAAATGCAGTTTGTTCTTTTGATCGCGTAATGAGGAAGTTTATGGTCGTCTGGGCTAGGCTGAATTACCTCTAAAAAGCATTAGATAACTTGCCCACAAACAATAAGAAGAATTAAAATTTTTTTCGTTTTATTATTGTCAGGGCAGTAACTTTATGACTGACCCCCACCCACCCGGAGCCTGTCA
Organism: Lordiphosa clarofinis; assembly: GCA_018904275.1. NCBI lineage: Eukaryota > Metazoa > Arthropoda > Insecta > Diptera > Drosophilidae > Lordiphosa > Lordiphosa clarofinis. The sequence goes on along the minus strand of JAEIGQ010000011.1, from coordinate 298,437 downwards.
TCCTGTCTATTACACGTAATTTTATTTTGTCTTATTCTTATACTTTTGTTGTTGTTCATTTTGGGGTTTTGTTTTGGGTCTTCCGCGTTGACAGCATGTGGCTGGAACTGCGGCTACTTAGCATCCAGCCGTCTTGTTGGTCCTCTGGCTGTCGTCGACTCTTGTTATAAGCCGCTTTTAGCCCGGCTCTGACAATCCGCGTCTGCTGCTACTTATTTTGATTAAATTTACATAATTTTCCTTCAGCCTTCTCCTGATTTAATTTAATTTTCTATTTTTTTGGAGTTATGCTTTAGCTGCCTCATCCTTATCTTTATCCTATCTGGTTGACCCACTTATTTCATATTTACCCAAATCTTTTTCTGTTAACTCAATTGCCAATATCGTGTGCAAATATTTCAACAGCTTTTGCACAAAAGTCGCAACTACTGTGGGTCCAGCCAAATCAACGCGCCTCCCAAACCGTCTCTCTTTCTTGGCAGCGGTTCTCTCCCTTTCCAGGGGGTGGTGAAACTATAATTTGCGCTTTGTCTAAGTGTCAACACTTTTAACCCATTTTTTGTTGCTAAGAAGTTTGTTAGCGTTACAGTAAAAATGGACTATAACAAAATTATAAAAAATAATATTTTTTCGAAAAATGGTGAATAAAATAAATATTCTTTGGATTTTTGTAACATTATTTTACTCTGATCGAAAGGCAGTATATTAAATTTGTGCAAACCTATGTTACAGCCAGAAGAAAGAGTCTCCGACAATATAAACTAAATACAAAACAAAATATCCGGACTTAAATCAATCGCAAAAGTCGGTTAATACCGGAATTTCTTAAGCCATGTACGAGAGGATAAGATGACAGAATGACTTCAGTCACGCGTGATATCTGAGAAAAGAATATTGATAAAAAAAACCTCTTACTCTTACCCTTTATATGAATATGATAAACCCATCTTCTAGAATTATTTTCTTTCTTAAAGGCTCATACTCAGATGAGACAAAAATTTAGTACGGTACAATATTTCAGATAAATATTGCTTCTATGCTCAACTGTTTGGTAAATCATCCACTTTACTTCCATGTTCATATATTTTCTACGCTGAAAATGAGTAACGAAGCAAAAGAAGGGACATTACCTAGAGCAAGCAAATGGAACTGCTTCAGAGTAAATACAATAAGACCTCAGTTGTGTTTGTATCATTGATCTTATACATAATTGGCAAAACTAACATTAACAGTAAAAGGCAATGCTTCCATCATAAATAAAGTCTGTAAAGTCTGATAGGTAAACGAAAGTGTTAATCTCGATATTATTAGAGCCCAAAATTTCCCAAAATTTTAAGAAATTTGCTGAAGAAAACCTTAAAAATTAATTTAGTCTGAAACAATCGTAATAATTCAAAAATGGATTCCTAGGACTCGATATAGGGGAGTACGAAGATGTCTTTTTTTTTGGAAAAAATCTATCATATGCTTGTAATTATAATTTCATTGTTTTTGCGCAGTCGATGTACACCAATACAGTCTCATAATTTGGCTTCGTTATTCTTTCAAGCGCTGCTGTATAGGAAAGTCAGCTACATTCGCACAAATTAATCTGTTTTTTTAGAAATTAGCTGCTAGTCTTTTTCCACTGGCCGCAGATTAAAAAAAAGGGTGTGTGCCATGAGTCAGTCTCAAAAATTCAACATTTTTTGTTTCAATAAACAAAAAAACCGAAATTACATCTTGACATTCCCACCGAAACGTGATTTGCGGTTTTGCAAAAAAAATTTTTGTTAAATTTATAAACAATTTCAAATATCGTCAAAAACGACAAAATGGAAAAAAAAGGATTTTTTTAAAACGTGATATCTCAGGATTGGTTTATTGGACAGATCTCAAGTTGATATTGATGGAAAGCATTTTACTGTATCTACTCACATTATAATTTTATAGATTTTTAAAATATTTAATATTTTTTCAGTGTTTACCACCATGTTATAGCTTCTGAGGATATAATGCCAATTTGTTGTACTAAATACAACTTAAAAAACGGTGTTTTCAAAAAAATGGAGACTTTTATAGTTTAAAAGATATTAATTTTTGAAGTTATAAACAAATTAAAAGATACCCTTAAAGAAAGCTTTGCCACGCAGTCGTTTTTAAAGCTTTTTGATTGGAACTTGACAAGTGTGCTTTATATTCATCAAGCTTTCCAAAAATGTCAACATCGCGCGGATCGGATGACTATATCATATAGCTGCCATACGAATGCTTTGATTAATTGAATTTTGTTGTGAATTAGGGTTACCAGAGTTTTCAAAGTGCTTTATGCCAAGACCAAATTTTTTGCAAAACCGCAAATCTTCGGTTTCGGTGGGAGTGTCGAGATTTAATTTCGTTTTTTTGTTTATTGAAACAAAAAATGTTGAATTTTGAGACTGTTCGATTTGAAAAAGAATGACCCATATGGATTCTGTATAAATAAATGTTAAATTATCAAAAATAAGGTCACTGTCAAGTCACTGTTAAGTCACTGTTGGGTTCCTGTTAAGACACTGATAAGTCACAGTTAAGTCACTGTAAATGCACTGTTAAGTCACTGTTAAATCAGTGTTAAATCACTGTTAAGACACTTTTCAGTCACTGTTAAGTCACTGTCAAGTCACTCTTAAGTCACTGTTTAGTCAATGTTAAGTCTCTGTCAAGCTACTGTTAAGCCACTGTCAAACAAAGAACATTATAGTTTTTAGCACGGAATTCACAAGTTGACCTTAATGCAGCCACTCTATGCACCCCCACTCCCCGCATACCCACCATACCCCACCCGACCAACCCCAGAGCCCCACCAGATCCCCACCAGATCACCACCTGATCCACAACAACACAACAATCGTGTACGATGAGATGCCATTTCACTCGTTTATTCAATTGCCAGAACACTCTAAGCCAAAATAAATAGAAACTTTTTTATAACTTTGTTTTTGAGACGATTTAAAGCAGTGCACACTGGACGGAAAGCCCGATTTTTTGGCATAAAGTCCAATCCTGAAGGTAGAGAGTTGAAACTTCGTACAGTTCTTAGTAATAGTGTGTGTAGTAACTGTTTAAAATTTGAAACAGATTGGACCACGCCCACTCATGCCGCTCCTATAAGAAAAAGTTGTGAAATAGTCGTTTTTTGATTTAAAGCTCTTTGATATCATTTTAAATGAACTGCTTCTCAAATTTATCACAATATATTATTTAAATTTATATTATTATAATAAATTAACAAAACAAATCAAATATTTCAAATTTTTTTAAATTATACATTCTTAAAAATCTTCAACATCTAATGAATATGGAAACAAATTAAATTCTAAGTCATCGTTGTCATCGCTGTCATCGCTTGGAGAATCGTTGTTGTTTTGATCACAATCAAATTTGGGTGCTTCTAAAAGCTCCACGACTGCCTTTGGTAATGCTTTAATTTTGTTTTGATGCGATCTCTTGTTTAAAAAAATGCTTGAAATAAGAGGATCCGACGAGTCGATAGATCTTTGGAAAACATCCGTTAAATTGTTTAGCCTGTTATTCTGACGAGCATGTGACCGCCTATCACGCTTGTACAATTTGTTTCGCGCTTCTGAAGCGTTTTCACCTAGACATCCAACAGGCATAACAGAAGTTTGAATTATTTGGGATCCATGAACTAAAATCTTATGTACGGTAGGGGACATTGGAAACCATGAGTACTTATTTATGTAAAATGTGAAAGTTTCTTCGCAGAACTGTTGAAATTTTACATGATTGATCGAAAATTCACAGGAAATTGCAATTAAAATTATGTGGAACCTTTCTATAATAAATAACTCAATATCCAATACTGATGCCAGAAGGATTGGATTAGAAAATGCTTTTCTCGCAGTGTTCCCGTCATTCGTATTGCCAAAACCATTTTGTTTGGGCTGATCTACCAGTATTCCCATTTCAGCGCGAAGTCTCTTTTGTATATACAGTTTTTTACTCATAATTTCCAATTTGTCATTTTCACCTCTTATTTGCCATTTTTTAAAATTCATTCTGTAAGATAGTTTTAAAACAAACTCAAAGACTCGTATCCATGCATGGAGTGGACTAATACCATACTGAAGACTTCCAGGCTTTGGCATATATTTTAATGAGGATGGGTTTGTAATACTCATAAAATCTTTGGGTCCAGCTCCACAAATTGGGCATAATTGAGATGACTTGTTTGAAGTTAGAGTATTCAAGACCTTACCATCTATTAGTGTCATATACAATTCAAAGCTGACGGAGATTTTCTGATTTGCAATTGAATATTCAAGCTCTGACAAATTCTGTATTTGCGAGTCCAAGTTTTGTTTTTCCGAAAGAATGTGGTCATTTGTTTCCTTAACAAACTCGACTTTAAGGGGTCTACAAAATCGGACCGATTGAGGTGAGCTATTTATCCAAATATTTTCCCCAAAGTTTTCCATCAACTTAAGGGGTATAAGGCTTGTCACAAATAGAGCATGGTCATTGCATATGGGTTCCTCATTTGAAAATCGTTGTTTGTATAAGCTTTGTCCTGTTGATCCATCAAATCCATAACTAGCCACTAGTTTGACGCTTGTGATATTTTTATACCGCTTGATCACATCTTCTTGCATATTAAGAATACGGCTGACAGTGTGGTTTAATAAATTTTGCAAAGAAACTTCAGCTTTGGTTTCTGTCACTGATATATCTTTGGGCCTGCATTCTAATTTGGCATGCTGAACCTTTTCATAAGAAGGATAAATATCACAAAAATGTTTTTTTCCCATCTCTCGTATACTATTATACTGCTTTTTAGAAAAAGAATTCTCCAGTAAAAATGCTAGAGCTTCATGTGGTGTAAGCGGAACTGGATCAGATAAAAATATTTTTCTTTTTATATAGCTGGGACTTTCTTCGTCTTGCATACATTTCCTGAGCACTATTGACGTATGTTTAGCCAAATCGGCGGCCAATTTTCTCTTTAATCTTGAGCCTGCTTCTGAATACCCTAGATGGGGACGTCCCATTTGACTTTGAACATTGTAGCATGTCTTTGAGGACTCAGTTCAATCGATTCCAACGAAAGCCACTGTGAGTGCTTCATTTTAAAATTAAAAACATTTCGGACACATTTTGGCAAATATTTTCGCACGTAATTGTGAAAACTTTTGGCTTTTTGATTAATTTTGGCTCTCGTGTTTAGGTCATCATCATCATTCTGTCCTCTTGTTGCTCCATGTTTCGAGCAACTGAAAATTGCTGAAGACAAAAGTAGCTGCAATACATTCAATGTTCCGGAAAACGCGCCAATTTGCGCAATGATAATTATTATTCTCTTAAACTGTATATTTTCATTCAAAACATGGCATTTTTACTTTTTGGCACAGATTGGCAGGGAACTAGTTCTACTCCACAATTCACGAACACTGGGTTAAACTTTTCATCATAAATCGGTTTAACAACACAAGACACATAAGCAACAAATAACACATATTAAGCAATTTTCACTTGGGATTAATATTAAACATACCTTGCTCTCCATTATCCATTTTAAATATAATTTAAAGATAATTTCTGTTCAAAATTACACAGCATGAAACTTTTACAAACTTTCGCTCGTGGCAAATGTAAACAAAGCGCTGACTTATTGTATGACTTTGACGCCCTGGTACAACACCAGGGACACAACTCTACTTGTTTAATTTATCGATTAACTGTGTTTGGAATATCTATTTTCATTATGTAAAATCAAAATCACAAAAGCTTTTCATGACTTTTTGGACTTTATGCCAAAAAATCGGGCTTTCCGTTCAGTGTGCAGTGTCCGGCAAAACACACATGCTTATTTTGCCTTTGCATGTGTGCGTTCAGACACGCGAGAGCTCTCTCAGTTAGCACATGTTTGTTAGTGCAAAAGGGAGCAGTTTACGCTCGTATAGTGTCTGTGTATCGACGCCGCTGCTACAGAGGATGGACGTCGCTACTTGTATACACAGAACATTGAACGGTGCCGGACACTGATTTATTCCATATGATTGATTGATTTTTCCATATGGAAAAGAAAAATGAAATGAATCTTCCTGGGATATTACAAACCGAACTCAAATTGAGCTAAAACATGCTTGATCATTTTGCTTTGGACTTAAATTGAGCTTGGCAACACAAAATAGCAAAATGCAATTTCTATAGCACACTTATAGGGGCAAACAATTAACTTTTTAAGTACAGTCGCACTTCTCTATTTCGAACTTCCGTACAACAAAGTTTTCTATAAAATTCGTTTCCTGAACTCTGCAATTTCGTATTATTTATTTTTTTTCTATATTAAAAATTTTTTGGTCCCCTTGAGATTCACATTATGGAAGTTCGACTGTAGTAGCATTTTTATATGGAAACAACAATGAACGCTCTTAGCCAGTGTATACTGTGGTTAGCAGCTAGAGAGTGCCTTTTTACAAGGCAATTGAAGTTCTCTTCAAATTCTCTCTCCATCTCTCATTTTATGTCAAGTGCCATCAGCCAGAGAATCTCACATAGTTTTTTATGGAAGTCTGCCTGGTCTGTTGGTTGTTGAAATAATATTTGCGATCGTAATGGATTTTACCAATTTGAATATTATTACACACACACACATACACGCACAGTCACACTGACACAAGCACTGATGGAAATGTGCGCTTTGTGCAAACAATTTTCTTAAGTAGTCAATGCTTTTCGGGGGTTAGTTTAGAATTTTGCATACTCGCCTCTCCGCAAAATTGTACTATTTGTCAGTCAGTTGATAATGAAGTGCCTTGTAAAAGAAGATGCAGAGATTCACTTCCCCGTTTCTCTCTCCGCACACACAATAATAATGCCAATGGGCAAACAGAGAGTTGAGTTGCCACAATCCGTTCAAACATGGCTCGCTTCAGCCAACCAGCAACCAAAGTGCAAACATCGAGCACATTATGATGGCCCGGCAAATGACGTTCAAGGCTTAAATATTTGCCCAACTCTGTCTCGGCAACAGCAACAGTAACAACAGCAACCCACTCGGCAAGAAGTTGAGCTGATACGACATGTAGCCCTTGCTCAAATATTTAAAAATAAGCAAGCTGCTTGGCAACTATGCCACTCTGCAACCAATTCGTAATATTCACTGCGTTTCTTATTATTTTTTTTCTATTTCATCCTTTTTTGTGCTCGTATTTTGCCTAAGGCCGCCGCACAGACACAAAATCAAACAACCAACAACAAACAACAAACATTTTGTTGACAGCAGCAAAAGTAATAAAACTTTAGGCGTTGACTGGCTGCCTGACTGACTGACTGACTAACTGAGTGACTGATGGCATAACCGACTCAAATGAAATTTGGTGGCAATGAAATTCTATGGCGATCAAGATATATTAACTGTCAAATGTATCAAACCTCTTGCAGCTCTCAGTGGTACCAAAGATACGAGATCTAATAAAATGAAAATCAATGGATTTTTGGAAAATGCCTTAATGACTTTTAGATTATCGATTAGGTGGGTCGTTTAAAATATATCGTTAAAAATAATTTTTCTCCAGAGTAATTTTTTTTAAATTATTACCAATTCGACGTTTTTCAAAACTAGTACGTAGTATTTGTGTCAAGTATACGAGTTCACTTACGGTAAATGGTACTTTTGTTGGTTGGAGCATTTTCAATTTTCTTTTTGGTTGAAGTCTACTGTGCTACCGTAATCATTACGTTATGTGATATGCCACTTTAACTGCACCTAGCGGTAAAAGCAGTTCAACCACAGAATTGGTTGAAAAGAAACAAAAATTGTTCTGTGTACTTAAGACGATGAAGTAAGTTTAAATGCGAATTCAAAAAATATCAGACTCTGCATTTTATCATAGACAGAATCAGCTGTTTGAGAAAATTAAATGAAATTGAATATAATATTGTCATTCGATTTTTATCGAATTTTGCAGAGCTGCTCACTGGGCCAGCAGGCCGAAATTAATTTTCCATTTCTCATTTTTTGTTTATGAAACTGGATAGAACAACTGTCGGAAATGACTTTATGGCAAAATTTGGAACCATTTCATAAAATGGTTTTTGAATGGCAGCCGTTCAAAGTTGATTTTTCTCCAATTTCTCCAATCTTGCAAATTATAAATTTAAAAATGTTTCCATTTGTATAAGAATTTTAAATTTTGTGTGTATTTTCACATCTGGCAACTTTGTGTTGAGAGTTCCCAAAAGTACACATCTCATTTCACTTGGTTTTAAGAAAATCGGGATTGAAATGTGGTACCATTTTAAATTGTTTACTGTAGTATACAATTTTTTTATGTGAAAATTTTTATAGTTGTAGTAGTTTATTTTGTTCTGAAAATATTCTGAACACCTTGCCGTCAGTCATATTTACATGTAAAGTTTAATTTAATTTTTAGTTTAATTTTTGTTTAATTTAGGTCTTAAAAATTAGTTTGTGATTTGCTTCAAAAATATAACTGGCCAGTGTGGTCCAACTGCGCCCATTCAAAATTTGAAATACTTCTGTCGTGTTCAACGAAGTTTGCTGCCAATTCACAAATCGAAATTGTCCCAGGATTGGACATTTGGCCAGGAAATGAAAGGCATCCTCTTTTTCGTGCCTATTGCAAAGCGTGCATTCATGTAGAATACCATCTCTATATGGCTTGAAGTTCAGTGCCATCAGATCACATCGAACGCGGAATATTTGCGAGAATAATTTAAGTTTATAGCGGTCATTAAAATAATCTAGTTCGCTTAAAGAGAAATTAAGTTTTATGTGCAACCCCCATTTTGTGCTTCTCTAGGCCTGTTCAATACATTTTTCTCGAGTGCGTTCAGCTATGCGCTTCAGTATGTTTTTGTGTGTCGCCGTCCATGATCGATGGTTTTGGAGGTCTACAGGGACGTTATGCTCAGCAGCTAGAAGTCGCCATTCATTAAAGCATTGAGCTTCATTTGCTAGTATTTACCAGTCTTATTGCTGGATTTTACCATTTGAACTAGGGTTGTCAATATTTTATCGATATATCAATATATCTTATCATACACGTGTGGATGCATCAATACGCTGCAATATAACGTGTCATTGTTAGAATATATTGAAGATATCGTCATAAGCACAATAGCTTATTGGAGATCTAGTGCGGATGAATTGTTCATGCTGTCTGAAAGCGCATTTCGATACTTTACTCTCTTAGCCTCAGCTTCAGTAAGCGTTCAACTTATTTATGTGTAAATAGCGAAATGTCGTCAGCCCCTGAAGGCATCAGGTGACAATCGCTGTTTTACAGAAACCCGCAGCAGAATGACTGGAGAAAACATTCTTCACTTGATATTTTGTTCTAAGATAAGATACTTTAGTTCGTCCCGATACTTCAAATGAAAAAAAACACGCTTGAACTGCTTAGAAATCTGAACAATTTTGAACAGAAGCCTTACTTATACGAAGTAGTGTGCCCAACTAAATTGTTATCTCTTTTGAGAACACGCTATTAAGGTTTAAAGAAAAAGAAACTCTCGCTATTGATGTATGCATTTTGAAAATATATACAGTGTAGTTGAAAAGAATAGCTATAACGAACTCTAGAAATCGTCACTAGCAGTCTTATGGTAAAGACGTTCAGTTTTCTTAAGCTTTAGAAAATAACGATATATCGATGGTTTAGGAGACGATATATCAAATATTAATATTGAAAATTTGGATTTTTGATATTATCGATATTGATATTTTGAGAAATAGCGAGAGCCCTTATTTGAATCTGCCTCATGTATTCAACATACGTGCCCAAGGTGTAGCTATATAGCTCGGATAGTCCGGTCTCAATGTGAAATGCATAGTTTGGAGCTTTTCGTGGCAGCTGGAATATTTTCTTGATAAAAAAGCATCAAATTCTCCACATCTTTATTACGGAAAATTGCCCATACCTGTGAGTGTGACCATCCCATACAGCTGCTTTACTGAGTTTGTAAATAAGGAAACATTTTTATAAAAATTAGAACAAATTATTATCTAAATAAAGTTTAAGGTTTCAGAGCGCTATCTCAGAGGGTTACAGGGAAAATTTGTTATTAAAATGTGTAGTATGCTTGGCATTGTTTTAAACCAATTGTTAATTCTTTTTTAAAAAAATTCATTAATTGTTAAATCATTTTTAATCTGTTTTCGATATGTCAATCAATAGTCAAATGGGCCTTGAATACTCCTTACTGACGAGCCATCTGGGTTGGTTCTACGCGAACTCTAAAATCCTTCTAATAAAAATCTCCGGTTTCACCATAATTTTTCAAAATAACGCACCAAAAGGAAAAAACAAAACGGACAACGAAATTCACCTAAAATCTTAACCCAAAACGCGGAAATAAAAGCAAACCCCGCCCAACTTTCCTTTACCCCTTGACGTGTTGCGGCTGCAGAAATTGACATAAATAAAGCAAGCTCAAAAACTGTAAAGAGAAAATTTGAAAAATCGTTGCCATGTTTGGGTGGTAGGATGAGATCTATGAAAATGGACATGCTATGCATGCCGAGTGCTGTCGCATTTATTACCCAGGCCAGTCGCTGCTGTCAATAACGGGGCGTGGACGGGGTGCGGTGCGCGATGGTGTTGGGTGTTACATGGGGCATTTGTCGTTGCGTATTGGTACGTGCCGAATGGCAACTGAAAAACTTTTTTAATTTAAAAAATTTTTCTGTTGTTCCATTTTGGTAAGCGAAGACGCCGGGGCGGACGTTGTTGCATTTGATACGTCCACAAAACAAAGCAACCAACAAGAACCGAAACTCGGCGTTAAAAAATGCGTGCCGCCGCGAGCTGTAAAGTTAATTTACAAACGAAACATTCGAACTGGGTTCAACAGAGGGTTCCGGACAGCCACCACAGCGACTGCTGCGGCATAATAAATGCTAGCATAACGCTGATTCTTTCCTCCCACAATGCGGCTGAATGCTATCCCTGGCCCTTTATTGTATTTGACCTCTCACATTCACAGACCGGGGGGAGGTTGAGGGAGGACAAAAAGTGCGTGTGTAGCATAGTGTCGACAACTGGCAGCAGGCATACGGCACAGTGGCACAAGCGAATTGAGGGGAGTGTACAAAATGGCAAACGAGAATGAAATGTTTCCAAATATAAGCTAAATGCTAAATATTAAAAAATTTTCGAAATGTGTAGAGAATACACTCCAAATAAGAATAGTAATTCTGAAAATAAAATATTTCCCAGAAGGGCCAGAACAAGTTCACTTGTGATCAATGCTCTCCTCCATAGTATGAATTCTCCACTGCTCAGCAGGCTTCCTTGTCGTTCGGCAACTATTAAATCGCCTTAGGACCGACGCGTCGGCTTACTCCTTATGATGAACCACAATTTTCTATGCTCCGTTCCCTTCTGATAGGAAGCTCATTTATTGTCGAGTCGAGGGACGATCAAATAGAGCAATCAGTTGAACCTTTGGGTGGTCCCCTTGGCGGCACATCACTTTAACTCTGAAAGATATCGACCATTTTGTCCTAATTCCATCTAATTCAGTATTACTTTTTGTCGTTGGAATCCATTTAGAATTTTTGTTGACTTTGGAAGTGAAGTGGTATTTTTTGTACTCATTTCTCACTGGTCTTAGCCCACTGTATCTCAATGGATTTCAGCAGTAAATGTTATTGAAAAGAGCTGCTCATATTTCAAAGGGACAATCACGCGTATGACAGCCGCGGGCTGTCAATGATTCGACCATTCGACTAGCATCGCTAGCATCGTTACCATCTACCACATTGGATGCTGCAGGCCCTGCTGGCGTTTTTATTATTATAAGCCATGCTGTGCATATTATATTACGGCCACAAAAACGGTTAGCACATGCTTGGAGCTATGGAGCCATTGCAAGCAGGGCGAAAAGTTGGAGGGAGGGAGCCCAATTGTCACTTATAAATTGACATTTAAAATGTTTTGGTTTTTGGCCATGGAAAGGGAAGGGGAATGGAGCTGGTATGCGAAATATGAAACTTTTTTTGGTTACTTTTTTCTTGGGAGGGAATTGCCTTCTTTAAAATGTTACCAAGTAAATCAAAGAAAAGTGCGGAGGAATAATAAACTTTTCAATAGAACAAAACGGAAAGAGGGAAAAAGTTAGAAATATTTGAAGTCAATGATTTATTCTAAGACAAATTTAAAAACCAATATGTCGAATAGGCTTTAAGCCAAACCGAATCAGTAATTTTACAAAAAGTAATTTTAAAATAGTAAACCAAACCTTGCACCAACCAGATTACCTTTTAAGTTATTGAAAGAAAAGTGTTTAGTTTTATATATAATTGTTTGGTGAACTTGCCAGTTAGAAAGCCTGCATTTAATTACAAATATTTTTGAATACGGGAAAATGGTACAACTGATTACGGCGTCTCTGCGACACATAAGAATACGAATTTCGTACATATTACAATTAATAAGGTGTAATCCACTTTTATATTAAGTTTATTTTAAAAGATCAAAGGAATATTTGAAAATAAAACAAAAAACATTCTCAATTTGAATTACAAACATAAAATTTGGTTTATCTCGTGTCATGAATTTCGTTAGCAAACTCCTCCGAAACGGCTTGACTGATTTTAAAGAAATTTTTTTGGTATAAATTTGGCAGTTGAAAAATAGGATTTTAATTATATATCGAATATTTGGGAACGTTCTCTTGAAAAGTCGGAGCAGTTGATTTGTGTAACTCTGTGTTTTATTATTGGTTAAATTATAGAAAGGACGCCGGCCTGATGTTAACACACGCAGAACAATTCACCGACAACGCCAAAAAAAAAACATCGAGCAAATTCATCTGCTTTGTTCCTTTGTCACGCACTCGAGTATGAGATATCAAATTTTCCGCTCATCTGAAGATTAAAATTGGTGCCAAAGACAAGAACTCCCGGAAAATGAGACGCCATCAGAACCATTGAACGGCTTGCTCATCGGCACGGATCTAGATTCAAACCTGTTTCTGAAGTCCATTTATGGGCGTTGAGAACGTACGTCGTGTGAATACACGTTTCGGTTACAATTCGCCGTAACGCTATTGTTATCAATCCTGATAAAACACCAGCTGGTGGGTATAAGGTGTAATTAAAAACAAAATTTAAAAATTGTAAGCTTTCACCGTTTAAAATGATTAGAATCGGTTAAATAGCTCTCAAGAAATATGGGTCAAAGTGCGTCAAGAAATGGTTAAGAAAAAATATCCAAAAATTTCAAATAAAATTTGTTTCTTAAAGAATTTTTTTGGAAAATAGCAAGCATACTGAAATATTGTTTTTAAAGTTTTTTGAAAAAAAAAATAAAAGCAAAAACTTTAAATTTTTAAAAATACGAGGAACGATGGAAAAAATTTTGTATAATTGGTTGATTTTGTAAAACATATTATCGAATCTACATGAAAGTTTTACATGTGTGTTTGTTTTTAAGGCCCTTATAGAACGCTAAAGCAATTTAAAAAAAATTGCCTGAAGGTATTCAGTGACCGTAAGCTATGCCCAATATCTATCTGTTCTGTATACCATAATAAGATACGAGAAAATACACCAAAAACAAGAAAGTCCGCCCTGCCATTTATTTGAATCAATTTTTAAATAAGAAGCAGACCTATCATAAAAGATAAATTCAAAATTATGAGTAACATGCCAAATATATGCAGTTGATGAAGTTAACTCAATATTGTAGTAAAATGTTGTACAAGTCATTGCAGTCTAAGTATATCGGGATAAGTGTTAGTACTGAAGGTGTACGTCCGGCGTGCAAGCGCATGCGCCGCAGGAAACCACTTAAATAAAAAATTAGGAAAATAGGTAGTCATCTCCTTATTTAACGAAGGCTTAAAAACAAGAAGGCCAAGCTAACTTCGTCTTTGCCGAAGTTTTTTTACCCTTGTAAATGATGTAAATGAGTACATCAGAGTTTATTAATAAATCCCACTTTTCCGATATTTCCACCGATATTTCATATGGCAGCTATAAGATATAGTCCTCCGATCCGGTCGGTTTCGACATATTAGCAGTGTGCAGTAAAAAGAAACTCTGTTCAAAGTTTCAGCTTGATAGCTTTACAACTGAGAGACTAGTTTGCGTAGAAACAGACAGTAGGACAGACAGACGGACGGACAAAGCTCAATCGACTCAGCTCGTCGCCCTGATCAAGAATATATGTAGTTTATAGGTGTGGAGATTGGAGCAAAGCAGATTGATCTTTAACATAGACATGAAGACAAGGAGAATGTGGGAGGATCAAGCAAGGGAGAGCTCTGGAAGACAAATTTACAAACTTTTAACATACGACTTAAATGAAAACAATTACTTCCAGGATGATATCGGCTGCTACAGAATTATGCAAATTTTCAGAGCAAGAGTAGAGTTGCTTAACCTAAACTACCGCCCACACCTGGGAAATCATATAAATGAATGCACACTGTGCAACTTAAGAGAGCGCGAGGATATATTGCACTTCTTGGGGAAATGTCCCATTTTACAAGAGATTAGGGCAGGATGCTTCGGAACACCGTATTTGAATGTGGAGGAATGCATCAACTTGTTGAACGGAAGCAACTGGACAAGTCTAGCAGCATATGTCAGCCACGCTCAAAAGTACAGAAAACACATAATGGAAGAAAGTTTCTAGAGAGATAAGGTCGCAATTAATGTAAATGTAGTCCTGTAAATGTCTTGTTAATATTTTAGAAAATTGGATTTAGAATTTTATAATGCTAACATTGTCATCTAAGAGAAATTGTAAAATTCTATGAAAAAAGAGAAAGAGTCGGCATTGGGCTCACGGCAAAAAAAGCCATGCCTGCAATATGCCAAAATATACTTATACTACTATACTACTACTATAGTTTATAGGGTCGGAAATGAATATTTCTATGCGTTGCAAATATACAAAGAATATCTTAATTTAACGTGAAAACCCTAACTACAAAATTGTTCTTGATCGTCTTGTATTAGACACTATTTTCGCCCTTTTAGCGTGGACAAGTAAATTAATCATACGCCCGATATGGCTGAGCCTGTTCAAACACTTTGCCCATTTGTCGAATTTGTGTTTTATTTGCCATGAATTTAATATCTTCAAACAATAAAATACGCATAATGCGTAAGTACATACATATAGATATATACAGATAGCACACCTATAGATGCAAAAATTGCAGCATTTCTGTTACGTGACTTTGGCACTTCAATTATTTATAATTGCATAATGTTTACTTTGTTAAATGCATCAATCGTTTTGTGCTGTTGTTAATTTTAATTGAAACTTTTAATTGCATTTAATTTTTAAACAAAAAATACACAGCGATAAGCGGATGTAGCGGAAAAAGAATTGGAGCTGGCAATTAAGCGCAGAACAAAGACCTGTTACAATTTGTGCACATTTCGGCTTAGACAATGCTCCACACACGCACACAGGCAAATAAATTTGATTATGCACTGCATAAGGGAAAATGTGCAGAAAATGTTATATAATGAAACAATATTTACCTTCGTTAGCACTGAAAATAGTTTTCAATTTTCTTCCGTCTTGCAGCCAACGAACCGAAGCGAACAACTTAAACTTTAATTTCAACACACAGAAAAAAATGAAATAAAACCAAAACTGTATGCAAATGATCTACCCAGCAGCCACTCAACTTGCCAGCCAAATTTTCTTAACAAGCTTTTGGCCTAATCAAATACCCCAAACGAAAGATACCCTTTGGCGACCCCCAAAACGAATGTTGCCATCTCGACAGGCAATTGTCTTATGTGGTATGCTAATTTTTTATATTGTATGCACAACTCTGACTTTGTGTGTGTGTGTGTGTGGCTCTGTGTGCTGGCAGCCAGCAAAATTGCCAAAAATTAAAACTATAAACTATCTTCTTTGCGGGGTTATTGCCTTTGTAATGGCCTTAAATATGTAGACGCATGCAAGTGTGTCTGTTTGCATGTCTAAGTGGGGTGCAAAAAGTCGTTTCTTAATTTCAAATATATTTGCAGTTTGTTTTTAAATATTTTTAAAATTTATAAAGACATCAAGAGTCTGAATTTCGATTGTTCTTTTTTAGAATTATTTATTTTAGGGGGGAGAATAGTTTAAAAAAAAAAAGGCTTGAGAATTTTCTCCTAAATTTCAGGGTAAAGAAAATATCTTAAGTCTGTGCATTGGGGTGATCGTTTTGTATCCATTTCTGGTTTCTTGCTTCATACTTTAAGAACCAATTCTAAGAAAGTAAAACGATGCCTCTTTGAATTAAAAAAAGAGCCTCAACCACCAAGCCAGATTGAACCCGCCTTTGGTATGATCCAAAAAAATTGTGTTGTATACCGAACCACTAGCTTTGGCCTCTTTCAACCAGCTATGGGCAAGCCAGAAAAACTCACAAGAAATATATATTGCCAACTTTTGAATTCTGTCCAGCAATAGTCAATTTAAAGAACTGCTCCCCCCTCGTAACATTTTTTCGTCAAAGTTGTTTCGGAGATCGTTCCGACTCCAATGTCTCTCCACAGCCCTTTTTAAGTATTGTAAATATATCGCCGTGGGTAACCATTCAACTCGCCCTCCAACCCCCCCCTGCCCTCTCTCACACACACATTCCAAATTACGTATTGCTTGTAAGGCAGAAAGTTTTTCATAACTTTTCATAAGTTACGCTTATTTATACGAGACCACAATTTTGTACTTTGAATTTTCTTTCTTATTTCCAACATTTCTGCTCTTCGCTCTTCTTTGTGGCGTTTCCATCATGTGGTTTTTCCTCCTCTTCTGTTTTCTTTTTGTGTTTGAGGAGAAGGAAATTGAAACTTTGCTACTATTTTGCATAATTTTCTTATGCAGAGCAATCCTTAAAAAAGGACGAGCTGGAGGAGTGCATACAATTGAAGTTGAGGCAGACAGCGAGAGACGAGCATGTCGACGCCTTGCCAAGAGAGGAAATGTCGCTGCCAACTAAATTTAGTATTTACTTGCCACATCCTTTATGGCAGCTATTGCCGCTGCTCCAGCTCCGTCTCCGGCTCCTTTTTACAGCCTGTCTGCATTTGCATATGTACAATAAGAGACGAAGTGTATCCAAACGGTTTGTTTCGTCAGCTCACCAAGAGATTTCTTTCTCCTCAACATTGTCATCCGTTTAGGGGGCTTCCTACCTTGGCAAAGAAAAGTTGCAGAAAATCCGAGATAATTACATTAGCCATTTGCTTGGCGCCTTTTGACTTTCTTAAGTAGGCACTAAAATATTTGCAGACCACACAAAATGCATTCGTTGAGTGGCTGCCAAAAATGCACTTGCCCAGATGAGTTACGGTCCCATCTTCGTCCGCAGCGAGAGCTCTGGACATGAATTAATTACTAAAGAATCTGCTTACAAATCAGCGCTCATAAGTCAATATGCCAAATGCCACGATAAAGTATTTATAGAGTCCTGCCAGTCCCTGCTCCGGAATTAATTGAAAGGCTTTGGCTTGTTTTTGGCCTCGATGACTTGAAGTGATAAATTAATGTGTCGATTGTGTGTCGAGGATTAAAAGTGACTCGCTCCTTGGGTTGAGAGACGTTTTAGTTCATTTTTACTGCCGAGGGTCTGTAGGATTATGCACACATGTTTACAAGGCTTCAGTTATTTATTACGATTTTTGTGCGCCTACTTCTGAGGATGTAGTAGTGTTTGGTGTGTGCTTGGCAGGTTTATTGGTTATGCAGTCTGGTTTGGGCAATTTTTTGTTGAATTATTAATAAAATTGAGCAAAAATGGTTGTTTCGCTCAGCCAACTGGTAGGTGAGTGGTTGTTAGTGTTAAGTAAATTACTCAATTTAAGAGGCCTGCACGTGTGCACACTGAACAAAAGGTTATTCTCTCTTGTTCAAAGGAATCGTGGGTTGCAGGCAACAGTGTCTACGCTCACGCTGTCAAAGCAATCATTTTAATAAGCAATCTGGTGTCTGGGAGTTGGTGATCTACTTCGATTCGTTTACAAAGAAGAATAAGTGCTAGCTTTATCAAAAAGTAGAAACGATTCGAAAACGAACGTTATACATTTTACTGTTCCGAATTCCGACCGATTTGGTTAGGATTTAACTTCTCCAAATCAGTTTTGAATTCGGGGACAGACGGACAGCGAACAAGGCTATTTCAACTCGGCTCGTCATGCTGTTGAAGAATATATATAATTATAATTTTCCCAAAGACTCTCAATCTTTTGACGAGTGTGCTTTACATTTTTCGCACAAGAAAAAAGGGAACGAACGGAAAAGTTTGATTAGCTTTATCTTAGCTAGTTACTTCACAGCTGGCGCCAATAGCTGGTGAAAATGAGCGGTTATGTGAAAGCTATTTTCTAAAGAAAAAATTTTCCAAATATGAAACAAACTTGATTTGCGTTCGGTATTCACTTATGTACGTGCAAAATTTGTTATCTCTATCTCTTATAGTCTCTGAGATCCACGCGTTCATACAGACAGACGGACGGACGGACAGACGGACATGGCTAAATCGACTCAGCTCGTCATGCTGATCAAGAATATATATACTTTATGTGGTCGGAGATGCTTCCTTCTCTGCGTTAAAAACATCCGGACAGTTTTAATATACCCCAAAAAAAAAAAAAACAGGTCAATATTAGTTTTAAAGTTAAGGAAAAGAAAAATAAAAGAGGGAAGAAAGAAGAAAAAAAAGAAGAGAAAAGGAGAAAAAAAAAAAAGAAAAAAAAAAAAAAAAGAGAGGGGGAGGAGAGAGAGAGAAGAGAGAGAGAGAAAACAGAAAAAGGAGAAGGAGAAAAGAAAAAATAAGAGAATGAAAAACTTGACATCGCTGGTATTGACAGAAAAAAACAAAATGAAGCAGAAAAAAAAGGGGTAAGAGAGGGAGGAAGGGGAGTGAAAGAGAGGGGGCTGGAGACGAGGAGACAAACGAAAAAAACCCTAAAATCAAAAAAAAATACAAAGAAAAAAAACCCAAAAAAAAAAAAGAGAAGGAAGAAAGGGAAAACTAAATATTAAAGATAAAATATAAGGAGAGGAAAATTGGAAACTTTCAAGAGGGGACAAGAAAAAACAAAGAAAACAAAAAAAAGCAAGAAAAAAAACGAAAAAATTGGCAAAATGGTAAAAATCAAAGGTAGGAGAAAAAAAAAGGAATGGTGTAGGGGAGGGAGTAAGAAAAATATGGATAAAGGATCAACAACAACAGAAACAAGAAAAACAAAAAAAATCCGACCCAGGAAAAAGAAAAAGATGGTCAACAACAAAAAAAGCGAAAATAAAAAAAAAGAGGAACAACGATGAATGATATTAAAAAAAAAAAACAGAAACGAAGCGAACCACCAAAAAAAAAGATACTTTTTTTTTGTAAACACCAAAACCCACATCGGAGTGACCCGGAATTTTTGACGGTCAACAAGGGCGGACCAAACAGGGGAAAAAAGTGGATTTTCGAAATTGACTTGAAACCCCAAGCTCCTGTTATGACGACAAAAAAGTTACAAAAACACAACAAAAAATTCTGTCTATTGAATGATCACGCAAAAAATCGAGGCAAAGAACAACGAAAACAAAACAACGTACAAAACAACAAAACAATTATAACGATACACGATGAATAAAACGCCTCTAAAGTGGTAATAAACAAAAAGTTGGAATATCGAAACCAAAAAAACAATAAAAAACGAGAAAAATAGAAAGATGCACAAAAAAATAGAGAAAAGTCATACATAAATTCAAACAGAAAAAAAAGAGAACCGAAAAAAAAGTAAAAAAATCAAAAATAAAAAAAAAAGAAAACAAGAATAAGAAAAAAAGAAAACCAGTCATAAAACTTAGCTTAAAACCTAATTTTGTTTAAAATATTAAAAACAAGAATTTTTGAATTGAAAAGGGGGTTATTTTAAAACTTTAGGCAATACTCCCTTTGTGCCCTTCTTAGGAAAATTAGTTACGCTTGCCACAATGCCAACAATTCACATTTCTACGCAAACAGTTTGGGCACGTACTATGAACATAAGCACATACATACTGAGATTACAGAGAATGAGAGCCCGATATACATCCCTCCCTTTCGCTCCGGTCTTTTCTCTAAGATTTAGGCAAACAAAACCAAGCCTGTAGAAGAGCTGTTTGTCTCAGTTGAACAATTTACATTTTGGTATAAACAACTACATTATAATAAGACTTACATCCGGTATTTCATGCCCTTACCTTATAGAATTAACCTACCAGAAACGCAAATTGCCATCCCAGTTCCTAAACTAAATTATACTCCCGCTGTCCAAATATTTTACTTCGATTTCCGACTTATTTTCCATCAAATTACTTCTCTCATTTTACCTCAAAATTTCGTCGAAATGTTTCCAATCAAACCAATTAATGTTTGACTTTGATGTGACGACTATTATTAAAAATATTTTTACATTTCGGATCTCCCCTCGCCGCCGCTCACGCAGACAAGAATCTACTAATCTCATTTTAAAAGGCATTTTTCTGGCTTTCGTAGATATATTGTGTATTGTACTTATATGTGTTTCCTTGGGACAAATTAAATAATTGGCATGACAACAACATGACAATGCAATAGCTGTACATTCGTTTGTATGTACGTAGACGGCATAAAGCCAAATCGGATGTGTCCGCCCGCCCACAACACTTGAGAGTACCGACGACTACCGACAACAATTTCATTAGAACTAGTCGGAAACCGTGTCTTTCATGTCCCCGTCATTGCCATTGTCATTGTCATCGATGTGGAAGCGGACTTCGTTGTGCTCGCTTGCTGCTGTCTTTGTCCTAGTCCATCGTCCTGGATTGTTGTCATCGAGAGGCATTACAAACAAAACTACTTAAGTTACCACGATTACATGGTATCGTAAATTAATTGTCTGACATTTTGTTTTGCTTACAACATGCCAAAGGGAACGCATGGAATTTCACAGTTGATAGGTGAACTGGGCAAGGTGGTTGGTCATCTTCAGAAAGCAGCACAGATACGGTTGATGTCGCACCACCATTTGTGCAACTAAAACTGAACCATTTGCATAGGTCTTGGGTAACTCGGGCAAAACTCGTAACGAAGGTGTGTGATTTAAGAAGCACGAACATAATCTAACTCAAATTAAATTTGCTTCTGAGACTTCTCAGCATCTAAATTGTATCTGAAAGTTTTCTTAATATTTTTAAATGTTTAAAATACCTTTTCTAATGTTCTAATAGCTGACAACATTGACTTTTCTCACCTTTGATTTTATATGCAATTCGCTCCATTGGTCACAATGCAAGCGACTGCATATCAAAGTTGTCTTAATTGACCGCAAATTGTCAAAGTTCTCATTACGAGGCATTGTTGTCGAAGTGACAGTGGTGGTGGTGGCATGTCTCAGGCCTCCAACTAATTAAAATTTTATGCTAAAGTGGCGCCGCAAAGTATGCAGCACCTTATTTTTCGCACTCACACGACGGCCAACTTTGCTGCCTGCCTATGCAAAGTCGTCGCCGCCCTGCTTAATGCATAATTACACACACAATTTTCCATTAAATAAACGACGCCAAATGTTTGTCGGCAAGGTGCAGAGACTGCTGCTGCCCCTGCTGCACTGCATCCCAGCAGCATTGGAGGAAGTGGCGTCGTCAAGTGCGTTTGATTTGCCGCTCGAGTTAGTTTGCACATGCCGCACTTGTTTATAAGTTCTCTAATTAATTTTTAAGTGCCACTGCTAACTGCCTGAAGGACATGAGCTTGCCAGGATGCACACACACACACATGTGGGGAACTCTCGAAGTTTCCAGGTAGTAACCTGGGTAGGAGTCAGCTGCGGCTAAATGCTAAAATGGAAAAAAAATTATGTTCATGTGATTTGCTGCCCATAATGAAATTGGGAGTTGTTGTTGCTGCCGCTGTTGCCCCAAGGCTGTAAGCTAAGAGCCACACCTGAAAAGTGGAGAATAGACGGCTTTGTTAAGTGTGGGATTAGTGGACGGGATCGCTTTAACATGTTAATTTAAAATATGTGGAAATTATGCAGCAATAGCAATTCGCTAAACAGAGAAAAGCTCCAGAAATCTGGATCATAAGAAGTTGACCATGCGGTTTCAAATAGCGAAACTTTCGGCAATTGAAATTTTCGAAGCAGATATTAAAACTACATATTAGCAGGTGATCTTAAATTTTGTTTATACGTTTAAATTTGTTAAGTCAACAAGAATAAAGAAAAAGAATTGTTCAACAAGTTCAAAGTCGAGATCAATTGTCTTTTCAGCAGTCAAAGTTGTTTTTTGGTCCTTTTAAAAAAAAATCTTATTTGTAAACGCAAAGAGTTTTTACAATTCTTTTCTTTTTATTATGTTAGGCTGGAATGACACTTTAAATTTTTAAAGACAATCTTAGAGAGAGAGAGAGAGAGTGAGAGAGAGAGAAAGAGAAAGAGAGAGAGACTTAGAGATGAGCGCAGCACCAGTATTGCAATCAGCTTCTAATCCAGGTACAGAGTATGTTATAGTCGGGCTTGACCGACTTTTTCGTTAGTAGGTCAAATTTGCTGTTGCCTCTTCGAAAGCATTCTGCGGGGAGTTCAAGCATACTCTGACCAATTACACTAAAGACTTTTGCCCATAGATGAAAAATTGTGACTAAAAATTTAACTTTTTTATATAAATTGTACTGTTTTTTGACTTTTTATTTAAAAATAAGTTGTGTGTCTTCTGTATAAAATTTGACATTTTTTTCGCTGTAATTTTTTTCTTTTCCATAACTCTTATTTGCTGATGGTGGCCATTGAAAAATTTAATCTCGATTTTGGGCCCTGTTTTTTGTAGGTTAGGGGTGAAAAAAATTAGTTAAGTTTAAAAAAAAATTATAATTGACGGTCAGACCAATTCTGCGTCGATTTCACTTTCATAATTGACTTATATGTAGGGCGTTCATGGCATAAAAAAACACAAAACTTGACAGTCAGGTCGATCAGCAAAACACAAATCAAGCATTGGAAAAGAAAACTGCTGGTTCCAGGTGCGTTGATGAATTATTTGAGCCGAGTATGAGCGTGTTTCTCTGTGCTCGTTTGGTGAAAGGCCGTTTGCCTGATGAACGACCACGGATTCCGCAAACAGTACGGAACGTAGAATGGATGGACCGAAGTTGCATGGACCGCTATTATGCTCCTAAGAAGTAATTTTTAATTTACCTTATTTGCATCCAATTTTTTTTTGTGTTTTAGTAACGTTAAGTTTGGTAAAGACATTGTTAATTTAATATTATTTTAATCATCCTATGTATTTAAACTTATGAGTTTTTTTTGGCAAACACATGCGAATAAAATTGATAATTAATGTACACATGCATGTGTATAGCTTACTTACCCACTTTGCTTGGACTTAAGTTTTAAAAATAACGTTACCGGAAACAGAACTTTCGGTACATACCAGAGCCAGAACCGTAATCGTAATTCGATTGACAAGAAAGGGTTGGTTCAGAATAGGCTACAGCTAACAGCTCAATACCTGATGCCCTATTGCGATGTGCCCTTAATTTTTATTTTTGAAAAGTGAACTTAATTGTTATAGTGGTGTGTTTGCCATAATTGAAGGAGGAAGAACTCCACCCCATCCGACGAGCTGAGCCCGAGCACAGCAAGAAGTGCACCCCTCCAATCCTCTAGGGCGCATAACGAATACACAAAGTCATTCAGATACATTAGTCTGAAGGCCATTCAGTAATAAATATAGAAAAGAGGTGTTCTGCACACTAGAGTTTTAAAAAAAATTCCAATGTAATAAGAAGTTAAAATAGTCATTTTAAGAGCTATTTAACTCTTAGATCAAAGGTTCACTTTAGCCTAGTTTTAAGAAAGTAGTTCTAGATCAGTGTCCGGCACCGTTCAATGTTCTGTGTATGCAAGTAGCGACGTCCATCCTCAGTAGCAGCGGCGTCGATACACAGACACTATACGAGCGTACACTGCTCTCTTTTGCACTAACAAACATGTGCTTACTGAGAGCGCTCTCACGTGTCTGAACGCACACACTTAAAGGCAAAATAAGCATGTGTGTTTTGCCTGACACTGTTCTAGATAGATCCACCCTATTTGTCAAGTGTCATAGGTAATTAAGGGGGTTTTCTCCATGTGGGTCATTCTTTTATAAACCGAACAGCTAAAAAATTTTTTATTTTTCATTTTAATAAAAAAAAGTCCGAAATTAGATCTCGACATGCCCACCAAAACGTAATTTGCAGTTTCGCACAAAAATTTTTTGTTAATTTTATAAACAATTTCAAAAATCGTCAAAAACGAAAAAATGGAAAAAAAGGGTTTTTTAAAAACATGATATCTCAGGTTTGGTTTATCGGACAGGTCTTGAGTTGATATCGAAGGAAAGAATTTTACTGTATCTACTCAAATTATAATCTTACAGATTTTTAAATTATTTAATAATATTAAGTAAATGTTGCTAAAAATTATATATAATTTTTTTTCAGTGTTAACCACCATGTTATAGCTTCTGAGGATATACAGTTTATTCTACTAAATACAACTTTAATTTTGGTGTTTTCAAAAAGAAGTAGACTTTTATAGTTTAAAAGTTATGAAATTTTGAAGTTATAAACAAATTAAAAGATACCCTTAAAGAAAGCTGTGCCACGCAGTCAGTTTTAAAGCTTTTTGATTGAAACTTGACAATTGTGCTTTATATTCATCAAGCTTTCCAAAAATGTCAACATCGCGCGGATCGGACGACTATATCATATAGCTGCCATAGTTTATTTTTTCATATTCGAACTACTTTAGTCGAACAAAGTCTTCGCTAAGACAATTCATTTTAAAATTTCTTCAAACTTTACATGCATTTATCTCGAAACCACGTTTTTCGAACTGGCGGCCATGATATCTCCAGTTGCACTGAACCGATTTTGATGATTTAAAGTGTAATTAACTCAAAATAGTCACCATCAATCATAATTTTAAAAAATTTTTTGTTCTTTTTAAATAAACAAAACAAAAGGGCCCAAAATCGAAATTTCAATGACCGCCATTTTGTCAAAAAAAAAAAAACACAACATTTTTTTTTATTCTCCATGTCGAGGCTGTTTTATGGACCATTTTCAAAAAAATCTTATTTCAAAACGCAAAGAGTTTTCCAATTTTGTTTTTTTCATTATGTTACAAACAGATTAAAGAAAACAAACAAATTTTTACTGCTTCGAGGGCTGTTCCAAAAGTTCTCGGCCATCAAAGTGGATGTCAAATAAAAAGTTATAGTGCTGGCGGCCATGATTTCACGTCTTCAGGTTATCTGAAATGAAAAGTAAAAACGGGATTATAATCAGAATAGATGTAATTCTGGTCTGAACCTCGTAAAAAATTTTGTGATTTTTTTTGACCAAATGGCGGACATTAAAAAATGAAAAATGGATTTTGGCGCTTTTTGGAACATAAATAGTAAAATTTTTTTTAAAATGATTGAGATTCAGACCAGAATGGTGACAATTCTGCGTCGATTTCAATTTTAATCATCAAAATCGGTTCAGTGTAACTGGAGATATCATGGCCGCCAGTTCGAAAAACGTGGTATTGCTATAAAACCGTTTAAGGTTTGAAGCTCGTTTTTTGGGCAAAAAAAATTAAAAATTAAAAAAATGCAGTTCTAGAATGGTGACCATTCTGCGTCGATTGCATATAACTTTATCAAAATCGGTTTAGTAGAGCTGGAGAAAGGTGGCTTGGCAGTCCGAAAAAATTGCTTCGAAAGTAACCAAAAATTTTACAAATATTATATACTTACAAAAATTTGTCGGCGATGCCAGTTGCATACAGCGGTCCTTACTCATTTTCAAAAAAGCTGTTTTCAGCAGCAGCTCTCTTTGCATTGCCATTCTGCCTTCTTTAGGTGCGGTCGCAGCTCTAATTTCTGAGCGATTTAGTCGGTAGTAGCATTGCGTAGGATAGCTTTCGATATTTATCGATTAAACGCCGATTAATAATCGATATCGACTTAGGCGGCAATATGTTACTATTCAAATGCAAGAACCAGCCGTTATATCACAGTTTTATTTACTGGAAATTTATTTACTCAAAAATTTCTCGTTTTAGCGAAAACATTGTTCGACTAAAAAGGCTATATCTTCTAAAGTATTTCGAATTTCAAAAAAAACCTTTTGGGACGATATTCTCTAATATCCAAGCTATAAAAAAATGTAAAAAAAAATTCAAAAAAAAAACTTTTCATTTCAGATAACCTGGAGACGTGGAAAAGTGGCCACCAACGCTATAGCTTTTTTTATTTGACCCCCCACTTTGACGGTCTATTACTATTTAAACAGCCCCCGTACCGAAGATGGAATTATTTTACTTTTCTTTAATTTTTAAACAGAAAAACAGAATTGGAAAAACTCTTTGCCTTGTTTAAATAAGACTTCAACTTAATCTGCAGAAGTTCCTGCATTGAGATAAGACCGACTAAAATATCAGGAGATCGATGGAGTTATGGTTATACTTATTTACGACCTCTACATTTTACAGGGGTATTGTTCTCTTCGAAGTTGTGGATAGAAAAAGTCCTTCAATTAGTTTCCCCGGATCCTTTTGTATTTATAATTCCCGTACTCCGCCATAAATCACTTATTTTTGGTTAGCTTACTGAACCGGGTCTCTCCTTTCCTATGTGATTGCCTAATTAATTCCACAAAACTTAACGACTAACTTTTTGGCATCTTATAAATTTTAAAATACTTAACTGTTCTCCTTCTCTCAGTCTCTGTCTCTCATCCTGAGTTATATTTTAAATGGCATGTTGCTAATCGAATTTCAAAGCAGCTCCAGTTCTATCTTGACAGTTTAGTTGGCAGTAGTTTACATTTTTTTTGCTCTTCTCAAGTTGAAAATCCATTTAGCGCAACTCAACACTTAAGCATATTTCCCTCTCTCTCTCTCTCTCTTCGCCTACTCCCTATCTATTTTTTGTATCCCTTCTGACAGCATTTTTAATTTATTTCATTAAATAAGCAAAAGTTTTTCCATTCAGATTCAGTTGCCATGTTGTTGCTGCAGTTGATTAGTTGTGCATTTTGGGCATGATTAAGTTCGTGTTAATCTCCTCCCCCTCCCTTGGTAGGTTAACGACTTCAAAAGCACAAAAACCCATTGAAAAGTGAGGCAGACAAACAAACAAAACAAAACTTGAGCAGAGAAATCTGCACACTTGACTTTTCCCACCAGGCCCGCAGGCAGCATCCCTCCCTCCCTCCCTCCCCGCCCTTGACAACTCAATTAAATCTTATCACATGAGAGGGTGAGAGATGAGGCACAAATATCAAACAAACTAATGTCAGTTGTCATAATAAAGCGTAAATACTTTTGATGCCACTTCTCCGCTTGCGATTCTTTTTTCTTCTTTCTTCTGCAGTAAATATATATGGAAAGAGTGGGGCGGAGGGGGCATGTACGTACATATAAAGTGAAAAGCAAACAGCTGCGCCATTTAACGTCGAAAGTAGAGCCAAGGGCAAACACACAGCACAGCAAGAAGGCAAACAAAACACAGCCAAACAAATGTACAGTACACACTCATATGCACACACACACACACACACATGCCGTGACTGTTGCTCTTCCTGTCTCGCTTGTTCATACATATTTATAATAACTTTAATTAAGATTTTACAAGTAGATTATTTCTTAATAACAAAAACAACAACTACCACAAGAACAAGCATCATGATAACAACAACAACATCAAACACATCTGCCAACCATATTAATTCATTTTGTGTTCTTGTTGTTTTTTTGTGTTCGCTTGCCTTTTGAAATGAAATTTAATTAAATGCGGTTTCAGCTGTCAAAGCAATTACTCGCAGAATGCACAAATCTATGATGAGGATTTGGTTAACAAATTAGTGAATTTGTCACATAAATGAATATCAAAGAGCATAGAAATGTGTTCCTGGAAGGGATAACCATAATTATTAAGATAGTTGGGCCTTTGGATTAATCTTTGGGATCCAAAATCACCACTAATTGGCCATAAGGCTCACAGTAATATGAGAGAGAGCAAAACTATATTTTAAATAACACAGTTCAACAAATTGTGACCTTTTGTGAGTATCCAGAGCATCGTTAATAATCAACGTGCGTACTCATGCTGATTACGAGATGGTATGTCAAAGCCATATCTTAGTTTCCGTTTCCAAGAAATTCGCGAAAAACTAAATTTCCGACTTTTTGCCGTTGTAGAATTTTTTGTAGGTCACACTAAGCAATATTTGCTAATTTTATAAAGCTTCTAGGATAGTACACACACAATAAAAATAACAAAAAAATGAAACTGAGAAAATTAAACACGCCATATAACTATTGCCAATGGTGTCGAAATGGGCCTTCAAAGTCAAATTTTACTTGATTTATAGCAATTTTGTCGAACTAAACCATTTGCTAAAAGCCATTCTATTTGTCGGACATTTATTGGCTCCATACCATCATATAGCTCAACATATGCACTATTTATGGTAATTTTTTGGCAATTTTGTCAGGATCATAAGAAAAGTTACAGCCAATAATATCCGAAAATCAAGATTAAAATTTATGGGAGGCAAACTACACTAATAGGCATAATTATTTTGACCAAAAAAAAATCTTAAATAAACCATTATATCTTTGAAACAAAAAATCCTAAAATTTTGAAATTTATATCGGATACTGGTATAAAAGTAAGCTTTCAATTAAGCATAAGTAGTACACAATCATCTGCTTAGGTTAGAAAATATAAATCAAAATGTGCAAATGGGGGTTGGCATAAGTATTTTGACAAGAGCGCACAGAACTGTAGTGGTCGCTGCAGAAAACAAATTTTTGTTTTACGATATTTGAATTTTGCGCGCATTACAGTTTTAGATGCACTGCCCGATTACATGCCAACGATAAAGATCATTGCAACTGCGCGCAAAGCTTTACTTTGACATTAAGCGCAGCTACCTTTCGTGAAACCCTTTTCTTCCGCCTGCCTTTGCAGCTATATAAGACCCGATTGCCCTCATATCCGCCTCTTTGCTGCTAAACGTGTCATCACGCACAGACTGATATTCGGCTGCTCCCTCTATTGGAAGGTCGAAAGCCAAGTGCCGGATAGTTCTGTCTTTACGGTATTCACATTGTTCTTGGTGGACTTAAAATTAATCAATCCACCCAATCGAGCATTTGTACTGGCATAACTTTTGGTGCCAGTTGTGACAAATCGTTTTTTTCCCTGGCAGAGCAGCAAAGATCACCCTTTGGCGCTCCGCTGAATATTCAAAGGTATGTGCCATGGTTACATTCTGCTAAAAAAAAAACCAGAAGAACTCCAATGTCTTTATTTTTGCCTACAGCGCAGGCAGAAGTTCACCTTCTGGCCTTTTTCAACCACCACCCACACCCACTGGCAGCAATAGCTCGCTCAAAGAGCCAAACGAACGCTTGCAGTTCTGGTGTGGGTGCGAATTTATTGAAGGCGCCTGCAGATCGCTATTTTTGTCACCTTTATCTCCTCATCATCGATTTCGGCCGAAGCCGCCCAAAGTTGACCAGCGGCCCAGCTCTCCAGCCCAGCTTCGTTGCCCTCGTCAGTTTCGTCGTCATCGTCATCATTGCAAGCAGCAGCTTTAATTAGTGACAGTGAGAGTAGAACTCTAGTGCACAAAAATCATAGAAAACCCAGTGAAAAGTACCCAAAAAGGGTCAGAGCAAACCCCCCAGTCAGTCAATCAATCAATCAACCAATCATTCAATTATCAAAGTGCAGTGCCAAATATTCATTTTTTTATGTGATCGAGCTCGATCGAACGGCCGTAATCTGCAAGCAAATTGTCTTTCGTTTGCAAATTAATAATTCATAAATAATGCAGGCATACATTCGTACATTTGTATGTATATGCGAATTGCTGATGCTTACAGGCCGTTCGAAAGTGTTTGTGCCCAAAGCACATACATATTCAAGAAATTTAAATAAATAGAAAAACCAAGTGCATGATCGTGGATTGGGTTTATTTTTCAAATTATTATGTATGCTAAAATCAAAGAGAAATCATCGCCCAGCAGCAACACCTAAAGCATACCTAATAAAGTGTAAAATAAAAACCAATTAGACAACAACAACCACCCATATCTAACACAACAAACATATCCAAACCAAAACAACAAACACCTATTACAACAAAAACAACAACCACCCTGGAGAGCTCTTCATCGCTGGATGCTGTATGTAAGTGACCAACAAGCTTAACTATCTCTTTCTCTCTTTGAGTGTCCGCTTAATCTACGATTATTTGGTCGTATATTAACCAACGCTCTTATTAATTTTCTCTTAAAACTAACATGCACTTATCTATTGAAATTTAAATTCTTTGAACGGTAAATATGACTCTTGCCCTTGTCTAAGCAAGAGTGATAAGACCACTCTCTTCGCCGCTGTTAAGCGTGCCTCCCAGCTAAGCAGCTGTTTTGTTTATTCTTTTTGTTTGTTGCAATTAATGCACCAAAAACGTTTGGTTATTTGGCCAGCTCGGCCGTGTGAAAAATAAAGTAAAGTTGTAAAAAAGTACAGTAAAACAAAAGTAAAAGTAAAGTAAAGTAAATTAAATTAAAGTAAATCAAAAACATAAATATATACCAATGAGTGCACTTAACATTATTATTTTGATTGATTGATTTGAACACTTTATCTTAATGAAAACTGAACTGCCCTGAGAAGATTTCCTTTGCCAAGTAAAAATATTGTATTTAGATATGAAATGAATTCCTATTATGAAAAACATTTAAAATTAGAGTAACTGGTAGGGAATTAGCAAATGGAAAATTATAATAGAATTTAAAGTAAAAACAAATTTAGACAGTAACAAAAATTGGATTGAAAATTTATTCGAAAGAAAGTAAACTGGAAGAATTATTATTAAATTTATTTCGATTTTGTTTTGAAGTTTTTTGGAAGTTAATCATGCTGCCGATAATTATTGTTAATAAATAATAAATTTTATTAAAATGAATTATTAAATTTTTTGGGTTCCTGTTGACATGGTGACATAAACGTTTAGAAATGTTGTTTTTGGGATTCGCAGAAACCGCTCGATTGCGAATCATTGGTTGGGAGGGTAAAGATCGCGAGTGTCAACCAACACCCTAGACCTCGCATCTATGGAGAAGTTTCGCAATGTTGAGAAGTCCGCCGTTTTTGTTTTAGGATTAGGAATGAGGCTTTGGCCGTGATTTGTTTTTTTGGAGTTTAGCTCCATCTTGTAGTTTCAGAAGGGACTCTATAATAATAAAATTATGTACGTCGAGTCTTAGGCATAGCAAAACCCACCCCACTACCGTCATGAGCTATGGTTCAAAGGGTCCCGCTCCGTTGTGTCTAAGTCTTCTGCTCGTCCAATGGACGTATCAGCTGGCACATAAATTTTTGGCGCCCAACTCGTGGGGCAAACTGAACGTAGCTGACCATAAAAAAAAAAAAAAAAGTATTTTTAAAGAAGGAAGAAGAAAAAGTCGAACTTGAATTCATTTTGTTAAAGAAGCTGTCAGTGCTGGATCTAATAAAGATGTACTGCGCAAAGAATATTTTAGGATTCGGCTTTTGGATATTTTATTTAGTTACTGGTCAACTGTAGTTCTTAGTCTTGCCTCCCCAGATTGTGTAGAGTATAATAAATCATCTAGCACTAGAAATTATTTCGACACTGCTGAATTCATTAGTGCTGCGTTGGCCTTTTAGAACACAGTGAAGATAAAAGAAGATCCATTAGTATTAGATACATTAGTCGTCGTAGAACTTGGTTTAGCTGCATTGGCTTTCCTTGCCGACGATGAAAGTATGCTGAAATATTGGTAAATAGGTGCTTGAATTAAAGGATAGAATTAGCAGTTGTCATCTGCTATTATCACTGCTCACACAATTTTAGCTCGCTTGTTTTCGAATGAAATTTCTTTTACCATTTCTCTCATTGGAAAGTAATTTTGGAAATACTGTCGCAACCATATCTGGAATCTTGTGTATTTAGCTGAGACTGGATACCCTGCCGATTGGCATTGTGATAGCCTTTTCTTTAATTCATTCAAAGAAGTATTAGTAAATTGAAGGTCATTACATTTTTTCGATTTGGAAAACTTTTGTTAGGATTTATCTGAATATATTGAACTAGTGTTGTATCTGGAATAGATGTATAATGCTGACTGCGTATCGCTACCGAGCAACAACAGTCAATTGAAAGGTCAAGTTCAGCAAAGCGTTAAATCGATTGTAGTTAAAATAGCCCAATATAATCTCCAAACTTCTCAATATGCGAAAATTATCTCTGTACTGTACCGTTTCTACATGTTTATAGTCACCCCAATAATGTCATCTATCAGGAACCAATTTATTTATGATAATGCCTGTTCAGCATTCTCCTAATTTGTCGCCATCAGCAGACGCTGATGAGAACCCTTGTCCAATTTGTTTACAACTTATGACAAACACTCAAACTTGTCTGATTACCATTTGTGAGCACGTATTTCACAAAGCCTGCCAAGAAACATGGATAGAGTCACAGTCCCAATGTCCCAGTTGCACAGCTGAGTTACAACCGGAACATTTTAAAGTTGTTATAGGTAACTGCTTACCTAGATCTAGACAAGCACAATCTAGCGTACCGACTAACAATCCACAGCGGGTGTTAACTCGAAATTTGACTAAAGCCCTAAATCAATTATCAGTTGCTGCTGCTACTCAAAATCAGCAAGGATCTAGCCAGGATGCGAACAATGCTCCACCTGGCGAAATCAACACCAGCAATAGCACTAATCGTACCGAGGCCCTTCCACGACCTATTAGAGGAAGACGTCGAGGAAGAGGTCGTGCTCGTACTAACAATGCCAACCAAAATAATAACTTGGACTATTCTGTTGTCCAAAGTATGATTGAGCAAACTGTTACTAGACTTATGTCAGCAATGCAAGTGAGCCCTCGCTCTCATCTGAGCGAGCCTCAAGATCGTTCATCGTCCTTATTGTCGCCTAGTAGTGGTTCAGGACCATCCAATAGAACAGCAGATACCATGCAGAAATGGAATGTGCAGTTTAATGGATCTCCTGATGGCCTAAGCGTAAGTGAGTTCCTTTATCGGGTCAAAGCACTTACTGATGAAACCCTGGAAAAAGACTTTGTAGTCTTGTGTAAACACATACATGTGTTGTTCACAGGTAAAGCCCGTGATTGGTACTGGAGGTACCATAAGCGGACCAAAAAAATTACCTGGGCTGCTCTCTGTGTGGCGTTACGCCAACATTATAAAGATTATCGCTCCGATTTCATGAGCCGAGAACAAATACGATCTCGTAAGCAAAAACCTGGCGAATCTTTTGCCACTTTTTATGACTCCGTAACCTCTCTAATAGATAGCTCGTCTACTCGAATGGAAGACAAAGAATTATTAGAAATTCTCAAGAATAACTTGCTGCCAGCAACTCGAGAAAAGTTGTTATATCAAGAGGTGCACACTATTGGTCATTTACGTAGGCTTGTGCAATTGAATGAGAATTTAGTCCGCGAGCTTGATGCTCAAACTGAAGCTAGACCAAAGTTTAGAGCCGCGATTCCCCATCGTAAAGTGTATGGCCTAGAAGATCAATCCTTAGAGCACGAAGAGGGATCTGAAGCAGAGTCAAATTCGGAAGTTGCCGCAATCCGTGCAAATCCAAATATCAAATGTTGGAATTGTGAGGTACCTGGCCATGTTTGGGAAGACTGTTTGTCAGAACGTCGTATTTTCTGCTACGGTTGTGGTAAACCAAATGTCTATAAGCCACAGTGCCAGACTTGTCTTCGACGTCGGTCGGAAAACCGCCAAAAGAGTGCACCCAACACCACCCGGGTGCCCTCAAAGTAAAAGATACAAAATCGGAAGAGCACACTAGCGCAGTTTCTTTTGCGCCTGTGCAAATTTTACAGCGCTCACAGGAAGATAAACTCGATTGTACTAGATCCAGTTTTCGGCCTTATCATGAGAGGCTGCAGAATTATATAGAGACTAGAAATAGGATATTTAATGAAGCTAATCCTGAAGTACGTAGAAATACATATCGATTAAGAAAATATTTTTCGGCTTTGAAGAGTAGTCGTAGATTATTAGTTTCTGCTATTTTTCAAAATAGCCATGATCTTCGCAGTTACGCAGAAGTGTCCTTTCTAAATTTTACCGAATACGGTCTATTAGACACAGGAGCTAACGTAAGCTGTATTGGATCCGACTTAGCTGCTGAAAGCTTAGTCCAATATTCAGAATTTAAGTCAATTAAATCCCACGTGCGAACAGCAGATGGCCATTCACACGATGTGATCGGAGTGTTGTCGGTCGAGATGACTTACAAAAATATTCAAAAGTCAATTGAGCTATACGTGATTCCCTCCATAAAACAAAGACTAATTTTAGGGATTGATTTTTGGAGAATCTTTGCTCTCGCACCGCATATTATTAGTTCTATTGAATCTAAGTCATGCCAAAGCACAACTAATGACCCAACTTTGTACCCATTAGATAGTTTGCAACTGCAACAGCTAGACGTGGTAAAGAAATTGTTCCCTAACTGCTCTCAAGGCTTAGGTCGAACTCGTCTGATCCAACATCACATTGATATTGGAGACGCAAAGCCGGTGAAACAACGTTTCTATCCCGTCAGCCCAGCAGTGGAGAAGCTTTTATTTGCAGAAATAGACCGAATGCTCCAATTAGGAGTCATTGAGCCTTCTTCCAGTCCATGGAGTTCACCCATGCGCATGGTTGTTAAGCCAAGCAAAGTTAGGCTCTGTCTAGATGCTCGAAGGTTGAACGAACATACCAAAAAGGATGCATATCCGCTACCCAGCATCGAAGGTATCATGGCGCGACTGCCGAAAGCAAACTTAATCTCCAAGCTAGATTTAAAGGATGCTTACTGGCAGATTGAACTGTCGGAAGAATCGAAGGCGTTAACAGCATTTACGGTACCGGGCCGGCCGTTATACCAATTCAAGGTTATGCCTTTTGGCCTGTGTAACGCGCCATCCACAATGTGTCGGTTAATGGATGAAATAATTCCACCTGAACTCCGCCATTGTGTGTTCGGTTACCTAGATGACCTTATTATTGTCTCTGAAGATTTTTCTTCTCACCTGGCAGTGCTAATCAGAATTGCAGAGCAATTCCGAAAGGCTAACTTAACTCTCAATATCGAAAAGTCCCATTTTTGCGTAACTAGCGTTAATTACCTAGGCTACGTAATTGGCAGCGGTGGTATCTGTACCGATCCCGAAAAAATCTCCAGTATATTAAACTGGCCACCCCCAAAAAACTTGAAGCAAGTTCGAGGCTTTTTAGGCGTTTGTGGGTGGTATCGCCGCTTTATAAATAATTTCTCTGATTTGACTTGTCCAATTACGGAAGTATTGTCCACAAAGAAGAAATTCGTATGGTCCTCTGAAGCCCAAAACGCCATGGACAAACTTAAGCTGGCTTTGACTTCCGCACCTGTGTTGAAAAATCCCGAGTTTGATCAAAAGTTCTATTTGCACTGCGATGCAAGTGACTTTGGCATAGGGGCCGTATTGGTACAATTATCAGAGGATAAGGATGAGCAACCGATAGCTTTTATGTCTAAGAAGCTGAGTCGCGCTCAACGCAATTACAGCGTCACCGAGCGTGAGTGTTTGGCCGTAATCTTAGCCATCGAGAAGTTCAGATGCTATTTAGAGCTCCAAGAGTTCGAGGTAGTGACTGACCACTCAAGTTTGGTCTGGCTTATGCGCCAACAAAACGTCTCTGGCAGACTTGCACGATGGATTTTCCGCCTGCAACAGTTTAAATTTACAATTTCACATAGAAAAGGTAAGGAGCACGTTGTTCCTGATGCCCTGTCACGCCTCTGTGAAGACGAAATAGCCGAATTAGAAATTGGCCCAGTCATTGATTTAGACTCCGACGCGTTTTTTGACGATGAGTACAAAGCCACCAAAGAAAAGTTCCGGTTGAACATGTCCAAATTCCCGGATGTTAAAATTATCGACCAATTCCTTTATTTTAGAACCGAGCACGCCACAGGTGATGCCATGCAAGATAAGCATTTGTGGAAATGTTGGGTTCCCAAACGTCTTAGAATGGATGTGCTTAGACAAGCACACGACAGTGTAATTTCTGCGCATTGCGGAATACAGAAGACCATAGAAAGACTTCGTAGAAATCTTTACTGGCCAGGTTTGGCTAAAGATGTGCGTGAGTACATTCGGAACTGTGACACTTGCAAGGAAACAAAATCTCCTAACTATGTCCTTCGTCCACCCATGGGTGCACACAGTCCAACATGCCGTCCTTTTCAAAGACTTTATATCGATTTGCTTGGTCCATATCCGCGAAGCAAAGATCGACATATTGGTTTGCTTATTGTGCTGGATCATTTCAGCAAATATCACTGGCTATGTCCGTTAAGAAAATTTACCTCTGCGGCCATCCAAGAATTCTTATTAAACCATATTTTTCATTGCTTCGGGGTGCCTGAAACAGTAGTGAGCGATAA
This sequence comes from Lordiphosa clarofinis, assembly GCA_018904275.1. Taxonomy (NCBI): domain Eukaryota; kingdom Metazoa; phylum Arthropoda; class Insecta; order Diptera; family Drosophilidae; genus Lordiphosa; species Lordiphosa clarofinis. Next base: position 261,896 of record JAEIGQ010000011.1, on the reverse strand, counting down.
TGGCTCACAGTTTAAGGCCAATGATTTTAATGCATTTTTGACCCAGCTAGGTATAAAGCATGTATATACAGCATTATATGCCCCCCAAAGTAATGCCGCCGAACGAGTAAACCGTTCATTATTGGCTGCTGTTCGCTCTTACATAAAGCAGGATCAAACTGATTGGGATAAACATCTCACAAGCATTTCTTGTTCGCTTCGATCGTCGCTACATCAGTCAATAGGCTGTTCGCCATATAAAGCTTTATTTGGTTTAGACATGATAACCCACGGATCGGATTATCGTCTGCTAAAAGAGTTATCACTTTTGGAAGAACCGATTGTACCTTTGGCTCGAGCGGATAATTTAGCCTTGTTGCGTAAAGACATTCAAGCCAACATTCGGCATGCATATGACCGCAATGTTCAGCAATATAATCTTCGATCAAAGCCTGTATCTTTTCGAGAAGGTCAGGAGGTTTTTCGCCGCAATTTTGCTCTTAGCAAATTTTCTCAGAATTTCAATGCCAAACTCGGTCCACAGTTTGTGAAGTGTCGAGTACGGAAGAAACTTGGCAATTGTTTCTACTTGCTGGAGGACTTGCAAGGTCGAGAAGTAGGCACTTTTCATGCCAAGGATATTAGAGCCTGATTCCAGCTAATCTTCCGTCTAACGGTGGCAGATTATCTTGTGTGTAGTGGTCGCTGCAGAAAACAAATTTTTGTTTTACGATATTTGAATTTTGCGCGCATTACAGTTTTAGATTCACTGCCCGATTACATGCCAACGATAAAGATCATTGCAACTGCGCGCAAAGCTTTACTTTGACATTAAGCGCAGCTACCTTTCGTGAAACCCTTTTCTTCCGCCTGCCTTTGCAGCTATATAAGACCCGATTGCCCTTATATCCGCCTCTTTGCTGCTAAACGTGTCATCACGCACAGACTGATATTCGGCTGCTCCCTCTATTGGAAGGTCGAAAGCCAAGTGCCGGATAGTTCTGTCTTTACGGTATTCACATTGTTCTTGGTGGACTTAAAATTAATCAATCCACCCAATCGAGCATTTGTACTGGCATAACTTTTGGTGCCAGTTGTGACAAATCGTTTTTTTCCCTGGCAGAGCAGCAAAGATCACCCTTTTGGCGCTCCGCTGAATATTCAAAGGTATGTGCCATGGTTACATTCTGCAAAAAAACCAGAAGAACTCCAATGTCTTTATTTTTGCCTACAGCGCAGGCAGAAGTTCACCTTCTGGCCTTTTTCAACCACCACCCACACCCACTGGCAGCAATAGCTCGCTCAAAGAGCCAAAAGAACGCTTGCAGTTTTGGTGTGGGTGCGAATTTATTGAAGGCGCCTGCAGATCGCTATTTTTGTCACCTTTATCTCCTCATCATCGATTTCGGCCGAAGCCGCCCAAAGTTGACCAGCGGCCCAGCTCTCCAGCCCAGCTTCGTTGCCCTCGTCAGTTTCGTCGTCAACGTCATTATTGCAAGCAGCAGCTTGAATTAGTGACAGTGAGAGTAGAACTCTAGTGTACAAAAATCATAGAAAACCCAGTGAAAAGTACCCAAAAAGGGTCAGAGCAAACCCCCCAGTCAGTCAATCAGTCAATCAATCAATCAACCAATCATTCAGTTATCAAAGTGCAGTGCCAAATATTCATTTTTTTTATGTGATCGAGCTCGATCGAACGGCCGTAATCTGCAAGCATGTTGTCTTTCGTTTGCAAATTAATAATTCATAAATAATTCAGGCATACATTCGTACATTTGTATGTATATGCGAATTGCTGATGCTTACAGGCCGTTCGAAAGTGTTTAGTGACCCAAAGCAAAAGACATACATATTCAAGAAATTTAAATAAATAGAAAAACCAAGTGCATGATCGTGGATTGGGTTTATTTTTCAAATTATTATGTATGCTAAAATCAAAGAGAAATCATCGCCCAGCAGCAACACCTAAAGCATACCTAATAAAGTGTAAAATAAAAACCAATTAGACAACAACAACCACCCATATCTAACACAACAAACATATCCAAACCAAAACAACAAACACCTATTACAACAAAAACAACAACCACCCTGGAGAGCTCTTCATCGCTGGATGCTGTATGTAAGTGACCAACAAGCTTAACTATCTCTTTCTCTCTTTTGAGTGTCCGCTTAATCTACGATTATTTGGTCGTATGTTAACCAACGCTCTTATTAATTTTCTCTTAAAACTAACATGCACTTATCTATTGAAATTTAAATTCTTTGAACGGTAAATATGACTCTTGCCCTTGTCTAAGCAAGAGTGATAAGACCACTCTCTTCGCCGCTGTTAAGCGTGCCTCCCAGCTAAGCAGCTGTTTTGTTTATTCTTTTTGTTTGTTGCAATTAATGCACCAAAAACGTTTGGTTATTTGGCCAGCTCGGCCGTGTGAAAAATAAAGTAAAGTAAAACAAAAATAAAGTAAAGTAAATTAAATTAACGTAAATTAAAAACATAAATATATACCAATGAGTGCACTTAACATTATTATTTTGATTGATTGAATTGAACACTTTATCTTAATGAAAACTGAACTGCCCTGAGAAGATTTCCTTTGCCAAGTAAAAATATTGTATTTAGATATGAAATGAATTCTTATTATTAAAATCATTTAAAATTAGAGTAACTGGTAGGGAATTAAACAAATGGAAAATTATAATAGAATTTAAAGTAAAAACAAATTTAGACAGTAACAAAAATTGGATTGAAAATTTATTCGAAAGAAAGTAAACTGGAAGAATTATTATTAAATTTATTTTGATTTTGTTTTGAAGTTTTTTGGAAGTTAATCATGCTGCCGATAATTATTGTTAATAAATAATAAATTTTCTTAAAATGAATTATTAAATTTTTTTGGGTTCCTGTTGACATGGTGACATAAACGTGTAGAAATGTTGTTCTTGGGATTCGCAGAAACCGCTCGATTGCGAATCATTGGTTGGGAGGGTAAAGATCGCGAGTGTCAACCAACACCCTAGACCTCGCATCGATGGCGAAGTATCGCAATGTTGAGAAGTCCGCCGTTTTTGTTTTAGGATTAGGAATGAGGCTTTGGCCGTGAATTGTTTTTTTGGAGTTTAGCTCCATCTTGTAGTTTCAGAAGGGACTCTATAATAATAAAATTATGTACGTCGAGTCTTAGGCCTAGCAAAACCCACCCCACTACCGTCATGAGCTATGGTTCAAAGGGTCCCGCTCCGTTGTGTCTAAGTCTTCTGCTCGTCCAATGGACGTATCAGCTGGCACAGAACAGCACAGAACCCCAAATGGTAAAAGAATGATTGTTTCTAGACCAGTTTTTCACGCTGAACCCGAATCTGGCCTTAGAAATTAAATATCTCTAATGGATTAGAGGATGGCAGTTCAACCTTTCCTCAGTTTCATAAGATATAAGTTCGTTATCCATCTGCAAAGTATGGCCGATTTGCAGGCAAATTTAAATTTTAGTACTGAGCTACTAATTTGCAGGCAAATCGGCCATACTCTGCAGATGGATAACGAACTTATATCTTATGAAACTGAGGAAAGGTCCAGATTCGGGTTCAGCGTGAAAAACTGGTCTAGAAACAATCATTCTTTTACCATTTGGGGTTCTGTGCTGTTCTGTGCGCTCTTGTCAAAATACTTATGCCATTGATTGTGTACTACTTATGCTTAATTGAAAGCTTACTTTTATACCAGTATCCGATATAAATTTCAAAATTTTAGGATTTTTTGTTTCAAAGATATAATGGTTTATTTAAGATTTTTTTTTGGTCAAAATAATTATGCCTATTAGTGTAGATTCCCAACCCAAATTTTTATAGCAGTTTTAAAAAGGCAACTTGATATAGCATTGGTTTAACTAAATATTTAATCTAATGTAAAATAACAACATTCATGGAATGCTACGTTAACATTTGCGATTAGTATTGAAAAGAAAAGTCTTGTTCTCCCTTAAGCTTAACGGTCTCCTCCACTGCAATTGATGCCCGCGAGTCGTTTCTGTTTCGTGCAACCTGGCACCAAACCCAGACCCGAACCTGGTCTTCCCATCTCAGTTTCGGTCTCCCAAAGTCTTTCGCCTTCCGTTTGTTCACATGATTTACTGGAGCTTGTTCATGCTTACTGGTAGCATGTCCTTTCCAGCGCAGAATGTGAAAGGATGATAGCATATTTTGAACTAGTTGACATTCCTCTTATTTCCTAAGAAATTATTTGTGACAAGGCGAAAGTCGTCCCAGGCTTTTTTTGTTTTCCTTAAAAACAGATTTACAATTATCCTGAAATAAATTTACAAATTTTGTTTACCTTCTATGACTAGGTCGAAGTTAGCATCATTAAATAAATTTCTAAATGCGGACCGACAAAAACACCTTCCCTTATCTTAGCTTCGCTTAGTCTGGAAAACTTCTGGCGTAGATTTGGAAAGCAATTGCATTTTTATTGCTTTAACGAGATTCTTCATCAGTATATTGGGCAACGGTGGAAAAAACACCTTTTTTTGGTCAACTAATTTCCGAGAGGCCACGACTTATTTATATAGTGTGCCTTTCTGTCACGACTATCCCATTCGAAAATGAAACAACAAAATTTCGTGTATCCTAGTTGTAGTCCTAGGAGAAGATCTAAGATCTTCAAATCTCCGCAAATTTGCCACTGGTGGTCACTTAATATGCAGCACAAAGTTTATCATGCTTTCGTAGCTCTCTTTCATATGTACAGAATGAACAATGGGAATCGAAGGTGCACTATTTTCGTTATGTAATAAAACAGCTTTTAAAATTGCCTTAGGGTTATCCATAAAGAGTCTCCATTCGTGCTTGTTTTATGTGATGATTTTAGCGTCCAATTATCCACTGACATCGTTACAACATGCTAAGCTCTCATCACTTTCGAAATATTGAGTAAATTCTTTTTGTCTACTGCGTAAAGTTGTAATAGTCGTTCCACATTTTAAAGGGTTCCATTGCTGAAGTTTCGAGCCTAGAAAGTCAGCTTAGCTCTATGGTAATTCTAAGTCCCTTACAAGATCATTCAAATCAGCTTCCGTTATTAATGTGGCTGAGCTGACGAACTAAGTTCTCCGTATTCTGAATTCAAGGAACTCAATCCGACAACTTGTAAAATTTTAAAACATTGAATGAAAATTACAAAAGCATAAGGTTCATTTAGTAGTATCCAAGTAGCCTTTTTATAATTCTGCCATGGTTCTACTAACCGCAAATGTTAACGTAGCATTCCATGAATGTTGTTATTTTACATTAGATTAAATATTTAGTTAAACCAATGCTATATCAAGTTGCCTTTTTAAAACTGCTATAAAAATTTGGGTTGGGAATCTAGTTTGCCTCCCATAAATTTTAATCTTGATTTTCGGATATTATTGGCTGTAACTTTTCTTGCGATCCTGACAAAATTGCCAAAAAATTACCATAAATAGTGCATATGTTGAGCTATATGATGGTATGGAGCCAATAAATGTCCGACAAATAGAATGGCTTGTAGCAAATGGTTTAGTTCGACAAAATTGCTATAAATCAAGTAAAATTTGACTTTAAAGGCCCATTTCGACACCATTGGCAATAGTTATATGGCGTGTTTCATTTTTCTCAGTTGCATTGATGTGTGTACTATCCTAGAAGCTTTAAAAAATTAGCAAATATTGCTTAGTGTGACCTACAAAAATTCTACAACGGCAAAAAGTCGGAAATTTAGTTTTTCGCGAATTTCTTAGAAACGGAAACTAAGATATGGCTTTGACATACCATCTCGAAATCAGCATGAGTACGCACGTTGGAATTAGTTAACGATGCTCTGGATACTTTTCACTGTTGAACAGTGTAATTGTAGTTAAAATTGTTGCGGTCTAGTAAATCTACTCTAACGACAATTCTACTCCAATTTTAATAATCACTCAAAATCAAGTTAACTGCGTTTTTAGAAAGCGGAATTCTTAACTATAGCTTTCCTGTTTTAGTTACTGCCCGAATCCGAAGCAGACTCGAAGCTCAAAGAAATTAAAGCAGGTTCGGTTAAAAAAAAATATTTCTTACGTATAAAGAAAAGTCTACACAGAAAAAGAAATTCGAGATACTCAGGCTTAAATCAATCCCCAACATCAGAAGTCGGTCAAGCCCGTATTTTCTCAAATTAAGTGCGAGAAACATTGATTTGAGTACTGAATTTTTAATACCGGAATGTAAGCTCGTTATTCGTAATTTTACTTGGTCTCGAAGTCGGCTTGGTGCAAGAATGCCCGAGATTAAATTGAGCTCAATCCTCGAACTACTTTCAATCCGAAAAGAAAGAAAAAGCCTTTTATCAAAAATGACTAAGATTGACTTTAGCTCGATGGTTAAACTATTTGGACCCCAACAGAAGCATCTTTAAACCAGTGTGAAAGTCGGTCAAGCCCGACTATAACATACTCTGTACCTGGAGTAGGAGCTGAATGCAGTGCTGCTGCTCTGTCTATCTCTCGCCTTCGCGCTCTCTCTCTCTCTGTAAGATTGTGCGGTGACAGTGCTGTTGATGCTGATCAAGAATATATATACTTAAAAGGGTCGGAAATAATTCCATCTCTCTGTTACATACTTTTGCAAAAACTATGTACCTTCGGTACAGAGTTTAAAAACTACATGATAGTTTTGGAATATGCCGTCACATCGAATAGAACAGCAGAACACTTGAAATAAATTATATGCTTTTTAAATGTGAGATTTAAGTGGCACACACTTTATATTTAATAGAACACACTATGGTGTAGTTTTATTGGCAAACATATTTAAATCAAAGTGTAAATATTAGGATTTAAGTAGATTTTTATACTCTGTACAAAAGGTACACAGAGTGTATTAAGTTTGTGCAAAAGTATGTAACAGGGAGAAAGAATCATTTTCGACTATATAAAGTATATATATTTTTTTTTAGATCAGCATCAACAGCCGAGTCGATATTGCCATGTCCGTCTGTCCGTCCGTCTGTCCGTCCGTATGAACAAACAGATCTCGGAGATGGTAAAAGATAGAGGTGTGACATGTATGGGACAAATGTTTCTTCTAGCTGCAGGCAGTTCAAGTTTATTTTTAATTTTTGCCACGCCCCCTCCCGCCCCCGCAATACGGAAAAAACGTTATATCTCCTACAGTTTTGAAGATAGACGTTTGGTATCTTCTAGAGAAAGTTAGTAATTAGTAAAATTTATCGATTTGCCGATGATAAAGATCGGATTAGCGGTTCTCAAGTAATGAGCAAAAAAGTACTTCTCCCTCGCCCCACCCCCTCCCACCCATTCGCAACTAACACCACACAAACTTAGAGAGAGAGAGAGAGCGAGAGAGAGAGGGTGAGAGAGAGAAAAAGAGAGAGAGACTTTGAGATGAGCGCAGCACCAGCATTGCATTCAGCTTCTACTCCGGGTACAGAGTATGTCATAGTCGGGCTTGACTGACTTTCTCACTTGTTTTTCTGTGAAACCGTCAACGCCAAGTTTTACGCTTCGGCTCACCCCGACTTTCTTGTGAACAGCTACCTGACCAAGGCCGGCATCCCAATGCTTCAGCAGCAGCCCTACAGCCCAGATGTGGCTCCCCCGGACTTTTTTTGTTTCCTCGTCGGAAAAGGCCAATGAAAGGCAAGCATTTTGAGACGACAGAAGAGATCCAAGCAGCATGCACCGCAGCTCTTAAGGCTATTCCGGAGAATGCCTTCCGTAACGCCTCCAATGCTTGGAAATCATGCTGACAGCGCTGCATCGAAGCAGACTGAGCCTATTTTGAAAGTTTTTAAAGAACTGTAACGATTGGCTCAATAAATTTTTTTAAGTCGACGCATTCCTATTACTTTCCGCACAAATTCTGTATTCATGGGAATATTGGCTTTCGAAAGATCAAGCTTACTTGTTACATCTTTCCGCTGTGAGGTAGTCTCTAATGTTCCAGACTGATGGGATTAAATTTGAAATTGGAGTTTGAGAGCGTGAAGGGGTATTGTTTTAAAAATAAGTTGTAAATAGATTAAGATAAAAAGAGATAATGAAATGAAAAAGATTAAAATGTTTTGTCAGCATCGGGCATCGGGTTGCGCTCATCTCTAATTCTCTCTCTCCTTCTTTATCTCTCTTAAAGGGTGGGAGTGGGTGGTGGAGGGTTGTTTACTTATTTGCTCATAACTTGAGAACCGCTCATCCGATCTTTATCATTTCTTCGGCAAATCGATACATACAGGCAGAAGGAATCATTTCCGACCATATAAAGTATATATATTCTTGATCAGCATCAACTGCCGAGTCGATATAGATATTTATCTGCACGCAGATCAAGTTTGTTTCAAATTTTGGCCACGCCCCCTCCCGCCCCCGCAATTTGGAAAAAACGTTATATCTCCTACAGTTTTGAAGATAGATGATTCGTACCTTCTAGAGATAGTTAGTAATTAGCAAAATAAATCGATTTGCCAAAGAAATGATAAAGATCGGATGAACGGTTCGCAAGTCATGAGCAAAGAATCGAACCAAGCCCCCCCCCTCTAATAAATAATAAAAGTCACATTAATACACTTTTCTATCCTCACTTCTTAACGGATTTTGCTGTCTCATTTGAGTATTTTGACAGTGCATGGAAGGGGACAAATTTTAGAAAGCTCTAAAGGCCTTTTTTCAGATTAATGAAGCATTACGATGAAACCTATAAAATATTTTTGTCGCTTTACTTCATAAGAATAAAAACTACTATTACTAGATTTAACAGATTTATAAGAAGTTTTATGACGAATATAAATTTAAGTCATTTGAGAACAGATCTTTGGTCTAAAATCAAGTCCAACTTGGATTGGGCAAACTAACGAAATCTATGACCATTGAAAAAAAAGGCAAAGAGTACTCAGATCTATATACGTCCAAATGTTCGAATTGAATCCCTTAACACTCATAGTTGTGACGTTTAAATCGCTGACTATTCAATTATCCCCAGAACAGTAAGTTTAAGTGTAAACAACCGACAAGTAAACATATTTGAAATATTTTCGTTTTCGTTTGGCAAGTCTAATCAGCCAGAGATTTGCTTTACAAATATTTCATATGCCCAAGTAGTGGAAGTGCAATAAAAGGAGAAAAACACACACGCAAGCAAGAAAATTCTCAAAGCAATAGAACCACAATCCATACAACAAGCCAGTTACACGATAATAAAACATATTTTAGAGCAGGCAACAACAACAGCACCAAAAGGGAAAAGGAAGAAAATGCTAACAACTGAGAGGACAGTTGCCTTGCCAACACCCAAACAGAACGACAGGCAGGCGGACTACTTATGTTAGCCCAGCTAAAGTGCAGGAAAAACTATTCTCAGCATACACACGCGCACACACTCACACATGGAGTATGTGTTTTATTTGTTTTTGTCGGAAATACTTGGTGCGTATGATAATAAATACTTAATCCTCAACAAAAGAATATTAAAAACAACAATAAATGGAAATGCTTAAAAGCATAAAGAAATGCATAAAAACAAATGCTGAGGGGAGCGGCGTGTGTGTGTGGAATACAAAAGACGCCTTTTTGAATTGTAAAGTGAACTTGCTGCTTGCTGCTAGCTTTTTCATGCTCCTCAAACACGCTTGCATACAAAATTATTTGCTCTTATAGAAGGCAAAGCCTGGCCAACCAGTTGAAGGAGCGAAAGAGTGAGGTAATGTATTATCAAAAGCAACTAAAACTTGCCACGAATATGCTCACGAATGTCAACAGTGTGGAAAAGCCACAATAAGCTGGAAAATTAGACCGCAAAAGCTGCTGTTCGTCACATATTCGGTTTCATTTTGTCGAGCAAAGAAAAGTCATTAGGACCGAATAGAGATGGCAATTAGAGATGCTAAATAAACATGGCAGAAGCTCATGACTCTCAACGTAAAAAATTTGGAGTACAATAATAATAACAATAATAGTAGTAATAATAATAATCATACGCACAGTTGCACATTGACAGCCAAATCTATTTCAGATACGACAAGCGCAAGGGCGGGCTTCTAGTTTGGCTTTATAATTACCATTTTATGCGGTTTTTATTTACTCTCTTTTGCCAACGTTTCAGCAAATATTCACATTTTGCCGCAACGATAAGCGAAAAGTTTTCAGTGCGTCCCCCTCCACCGCTGCTGCTGCTCCTTGAGCGCGTGTGTGTGTGTTGGCGCTGGCGGCGCATTATTATAGAAATGTTTCGACAAAAAAAGTTTGCATTGCCATCAGAAGGCAATCTAAAGCGGCAACACAGCGCTCACCAAATTTTGAAAAGTTGCCTGTGTAAAACTTTAATTACAAGTCCTTTCCCTTTCCCTTCCGCTCTTTATCTGTCAGTTGCCTGGCTACCTAAACTTTATCTATTTACATACATATGTAGACATTAGATAATTACACACTAAGGAGCATTTACAGCTAAGCTGTAAAACAATACGAGGCTTAGCACCAACATTGTCTAGTCAAATATCTGACATTACTTCACTGCAGGCAAATGGCTCTTTGATCTGTCTGGCTTAATTGTTATGTTTGATTTTGAGGCGTGAGGAGAAGTGATGGACACAAATTAATGCTGAATTTAAGTGTACTATTCAAAATTACCCAGATTAAAAAAATTGCCCAGAAAGCTGTAGTTAAATGGTATGAATTAGAAACATAAAATAGTAACATATTCTGATTTAATGTGAAATGGTAGGAAGGTAGGTAGTTCTCCTGTTGGGGCCACACATTGACCTTACGTTCCTTGGTGAGGCCGGGTCCCTTTTGGGGTACCGTTTCCTTAAGAACTCCTAGAGGATCTTTGACGTTTTGGCAAATGCCAATAGTTGTTTGGGGGAATTCTTGTCCGCCTTCTCCAGAGGGTGAAACTCAGAGAGTGCAGAAGTGTTAATCAAATAAGGTGTTCTACAGTTTCTACTACACCAGGTTCCTTATATTTTTTGCAGGTGTCCGCTGTCGTGATGCCTAACTGTTTCGTGTGAGTGGCTACTAGGCAGTGACCAGTTAATATGGCCAAAAGTAGTCTACAGTCTCTTCTTTGGAGCTGTAGCGTAAAGTGAGTGAGTTTTTTGTCTCTTGTCTTGCACATAATTTTAGATATTCTGCAGCCGGTCGTGTTCTTCCACTTTTTCTCTGCTTCTTTCTCTTATTTCCTGCTGTATAAGCGGAGATAGATATATTAAGTATTGCTTCTTGCCTTAGTGCGATACCGGATTTTGCAAGACTTTTGTTTCCGTCAATGCCCTGGTGGCTGGTAATCCAGTAGATTTGCACCTTACTGGAGGTGCTGAGGCAATCTATTGCCTCTATGCTTGCCAGAACATTTTGGGATTGGAATATGAAATAAACTTCATAGTAAACGTTTTATGCCAATGTTAAAATTATTAATCAGGGCTGCAAACATCATAATAATCAGTATTAGTGGGGCGAATTCTCTCCCCTCAGTTCACGCAATGTATAATCTAATCACTAGTGTGTCTTCCAGCAATATTTCATTATTACTGACTCTGTCGCTGGATAACACAAATATATGTGTAGGAATCGCTAGACTGATATTTGAATTGCAGGTACAGCTAATACAACAAATGCGAAATTTTTAAGTTGTTTACGTGAACCTTTTTGTCCAATAATACAAAGCTTAAAGATTGCTTTTCATCTTTATCAGAAGATAAACATGGTAGAGAATCATGGATTCTCTTAATTACCATTCTAAAAGCTGTTACTTATTGGTTCCCTTTGAATATTAGAAAATAAAGCAAAATGTTTCTTTGCTAGATGTTTTTATATCAAGGCTTAAAAATTTTGGGAAATGACAAACTTGACGTTTATAGCAGATTGAAAAAAAAGTTATAGAACATCTTTTTTTAACCGATCCCTTCACAACTTTTTTTTTTGCTACGGTTCAGGTTCCGGTTCGGGAAAATTAATTTGTATTGCTCCGGCTCAGGTTCGGTTCGAGCATCTTAAAAACTCTGGAGACACCGACTTCGGAGCGTTTCAACTCCGAGCTAGTTTGCAGCCCTGTTATTAATATGGTCAATATTTTAATACTCTGTACCGAAGGTACTAGAGAATATTAAGTTTGATCAAAAGTATGTAACAGAGAGGACGAATCATTTCCGACCCTAAAATGTAAATATATTTTTTATACCCTTGGAGAGGGTATATTAAAATTGTCCGGATGTTTGTAACGCATAGAAGGAAGCATCTCCGACCACATAAAGTATATATATTCTTGTTCAGCATGACGAGCTGAGTTGATATAGCCATGTCCGTCTGTCCGTCCGTCTGTCCGTCTGTTTCTATGCTATCTCCTCCGTCAGTTTTAAAGCTATCTTAACCAAACTTTGCACAAAGTCTTTTGGTACAAATACGCTGCACATTTGTCGGAACCGGCCGGATCGGATGACTATAGCATATAGCTCCCAAAGGAACGATCGGTTAAAAAACTAGTTTTAGTGAGAAAAACTTTTTTGCTTTCAATGCTATCGCTCCCAACGCTCGTATTTATAAGTTTTTAATGATTTCACATAATTTCACTAAGCCTTGTCAAAATCGGACAACTATATAGTATAGCTGCCATACAAAAGTAAGGTCTGAAAAAAAGTCTTTGTGAGAAAAACTTTTTTGTTTTTAATGTTATCGCTCCCAACGCTCGTATTTATAAGTTTTTAATAATTTTACATAATTTCAACAAGATTTTTCGAAATCGGACCACTATATAGTATAGCTGCCATACAAACTGTCAGGCATATATCAAGCTCCAAGGGTATATAAACTTCGGTCGAGCCGAAGTTAGCTTGCCTCTATTTTTTATTTTTGATTTTTGCCACGCCCCTTCAGATAGTTAGAAATTGTATAATAGTAGTAATTTATTTTCTTTTCCTCGAGTTGTACAATGAACATTTCGCTTAAGGTGATCTAGGCTCGGCTTTCAGCCGTCAGCCTTTTAATTTAACAAATAAAGTACTAAGACAATTAAGAACATGTTATACATTTTTATACCCTTGGAGAGGGTATATTAAAATTGTCCGGATGTTTGTAACGCATAGAAGGAAGCATCTCCGACCACATAAAGTATATATATTCTTGATCAGCATGACGAGCTGAGTTGATATAGCCATGTCCGTCTGTCCGTCTGTCCGTCCGTCTGTCCGTCCGTCTGTTTCTATGCTATCTCCTCCGTCAGTTTTAAAGCTATCGTAACCAAACTTTGCACGAAGTCTTTTGGTATAAATACGCTGCACATTTGTCGGAACCGGCCGGATCGGATGACTATAGCATATAGCTGCCATAGGAACGATCGGTTGAAAAACTAGTTTTAGTGAGAAAAACTTTTTTGTTTTCAATGTTATCGCTCCCAACGCTCGTATTTATAAGTTTTCAATGATTTCACATAATTTCACTAAAGTTTTTCGAAATCGGACTACTATATAGTATAGCTGCCATACAAAAGTAAGGTCTGAAAAAAGTCTTAGTGAGAAAAACTTTTTTGTTTTCAATGTTATCGCTCCCAACGCCCGTATTTATAAGTTTTTAATGATTTTACATCATTTCACCAAAATTTTTCGAAATCGGACCACTATATAGTATAGCTCCCATACAAACTGTCAGGCACATATCAAGCTCCAAGGGTATATAAACTTCGGTCGAGCCGAAGTTAGCTTGCCTCTATTTTTTTTTTTACGATAAAGTTTGTTGAACATAATTACAATAATACGGATAAAGTTTGTTCCTATACTCTAATGTTTACTTTAGGAACCTGACTAATTTCGTCCAATCGGTTGCGCTGGAACAGTTAAGCACATCAATTAAGGAGCTTGTATCTAAGATGGCTTGACCAAAGTGCAGAACTCTGAACTCCCTTAGTTCAGGACATCTTCCCAGAAAATGCTGAATATCTTCAGATTCTCCTGATTTGCATAGGGGGCACATAGGGCTTTCCACTTGCTGGTAACTGTTTCACTGGAGCAAAATCATATCACATCTGGCTTTCATCACCCACGTAATGTCTCTTGGCGGTATATTCAGATACCTTTCTCCTATATCACTGTCTAGATACTTATAGAATCTGGTGATACTGCTGTTTTTCCGTTGCAAATATACATCCTTCTGAGTGCTTTTTAGCGTAGCCAGCATTTGTGAGCATAATCCGTTCTATTGGGACCTAGAGATTTCCAAGTCGTGCCAATCTAAGCGATTTGAGACACATAATGCTTTTAATTCATTGGCCCAAACTATATTCTTTTGAAGGATTTTTTAAGCTTGTAGATTTGGAAGCCGTTGCACAGTGGTCGATTCTGCCAATCTGGCAGGCACTAAATGCAAATTTCAAAACTCAAATCTTGCAGGTGTTTTTAATTTTACTGAAAACTAACATCCCGCCAATATTTATTCCGATTTTTATATTTTTTTTATCCGATAGTCACGACGTCGTGAGCGTGCAAAACTTCATATACTTTTTTTACCATACCTAAAAACATTTTCGCGCCTTTTCAAGGCTTTTTGTTTTGTTCTGAGAAAAATAAAGTTTTGCGATAAGTTGTGAAGTAAGACTTGAATTTGACAAGAATTGGTATGTATTTAATAAAAAAAATTTGTGTTTGTCCTGTTCTTGTATGTGTTAGTGGCAAATCGATGTCGAACTTGACATTTCATTTGGAGTACTGCAACTAACACACCTGCGACTTTCGTAGAGTAGAACTTTTGATATTGGCCCGTATTGGTCTTCACTCTTTATGTGTTTATTGAAATTGTCAATTGTGAATCGTCCAATGTCAAACTGAACTGCAACTATCCGCAAATTATCACATTCTGTTTATTACATTTTATAGGCAAAATGTCAGTCTTGCGAAGCTCTCCCTTTTCTTGGTTGAACCACAACCGAAAAAATTATCCTAGGAATACAATAGATGATTTATTGCATGCTCTATTACTGTTGTCATACCCTCTAAAATCGTCAATATCAAAAAGTACTTCATAGTGCTCGAAAATTTCATTTAACTTGATAAAGGGGCCATATTACTTCAAGAAAATGTCTTAGATTTGAGGAACTCGGAAATTGAATAACATTTATTTTTTTTATTAAAATATGAGTTCTTCTTATCATTATTTCAGTGTAAATAATTTATGACTCAATTTTTAAATTTTTAAAATTAAAAAAAAAACCATTTAGTAAAATTTTTAGAATTAACATTAAAATTAAAATTAAAAAAAAAAATTTTTTTGTTTATTAATTTCTTTTGTTTATACACAAATTTATAAAAATTATTCCAAAAATAATACTTAATTAATTTGTATGTTATTAATTATTGCCTGTCAGATTGGCACAATCGACCACTGTGCGTTGGTTATTGATATGTTGTCCAAAAGAGAAAAGGTGGGCATTCTCCACATTGCTTTTCAAAACGAGTGCATAGTCTGGTGTTGTAGGTAGCAGGTTTTAAATTTATTTCAAAAAGAAAAGCTGGAAATTATCGACCTCTTTAACGTTGTTCATTAATGCAATAGAAAGACTGCATCAAGTTTGGAACACCAAACGCGCAATTGCACCAAAATCTCATAGTACAAAACAAACCCATACCGTACCATATTAATATAATGAGTGATTGCCAATTTTGTTTTGTTCGTATTTCTCGACTTAATGATTGTTATAATAACACTAGTTTACAGGCAAAAAGATCCATTTGTACTATTAATTTTTTTTAGTGTAGTTTGGAATGGTGATCTCCAAAATCAATTTCTGAAATTTTTTCACGGTTCCGTTTTTATACCCTTGGAGAGGGTATATTAAAATTGTCCGGATGTTTGTAACGCAGGGGAAGGAACCATCTCCGACCTCATTAAGTATATATATTCTTGATCAGCATGACGAGCTGAGTTGATATAGCCATGTCCGTCTGTCCGTCCGTCTGTCCGTCCGTCTGTCCGTCTGTTTCTATGCTTTCTCCTCCGTCAGTTTTAAGGTTATCTTAACCAAACTTTGCACGAAGTCTTTTGGTATAAATACGCTGCACATTTGTCGGAACCGGCCGGATCTTATGACAATAGCATATAGCTGCAATAGGAACGATCAGTTGAAAAACTAGTTTTCGTGAGAAAAACTTTTTTGCTTTTAGTGCTATCGCTCCCAACGCTCGTATTTATAAGTTTTCAATGACTTTACATTATTCAACATAACTTGTCGATATCGGACAACTATATAGTATAGCTGCCATACAAAAGTTAGGTCTGAAAAAAAGTCTTATTGAGAAAAACTTTTTTGTTTTCAATGATATCGCTCCCAACTTAAAAGTTTTCAATTATTTTACACAATTTCAACAAGATTTTTCGAAATCGGACCTTTATATAGTATAGCTCCCATACAAACTGTCAGTCATATATCAAGCTCCAAGGGTATATAAACTTCAGTCGAGCCGAAGTTAGCTCGCCTCTATTTTTATACCCTGTTCCCATTAAAAATGGGAAAAAGGGGATCATGAAGTTGTGCAAATGTATGTAACAGGGAGAAGGAAGCACCTCCGACCCCATAAAGTATATATATTCTTGATCAGCATCAACAGCCGAGTCGATTTAGCCATGTCCATCTGTCTGTCTGTATGAACGCGTCGATCTCAGAGACTGTAACAGATAGATAGGATAGGTGTATACTGTACCCACATCGAGTTTGTTTCAGATTTCGAAAAATCCTCCTCCTCCATCTTTAAACAGCAAAAATCTGTCTTTTTATCTGTATAAACGCGTAAATCTCACAGACTATAAGAGGTAGAGCCACAAATTTTTGCATGTATATAGGTGTACACCTTACCCAGATAAAGTTTGCTCGAGGTTTGCCAAATTCCTCCTCCATCTTCTTCTAACCGCGAAAAACTGTCAGAGCTACAATTTGTATACCCTTGGAGAGGGTATATTAAAATTGTCCGGATGTTTGTAACGCATAGAAGGAAGCATCTCCGACCACTTTAAGTATATATATTCTTGATCAGCATGACGAGCTGAGTTGATATAGCCATGTCCGTCTGTCCGTCCGTCTGTCCGTCTGTTCGTCCGTCTGTCCGTCCGTCTGTCCGTCTGTTTCTATGCTATCTCCTCCGTCAGTTTTAAAGCTATCTTAACCAAACTTTGCACAAAGTCTTTTGGTATAAATACGCTGCACATTTGTCGGAACCGGCCGGATGGGATGACTATAGCATATAGCTGTCATAGGAACGATCGGTCGAAAATCTAGTTTTAGTGAGAAAAACTTTTTTGTTTTTAGTGCTATCGCTCCCAACGCACGTATTTATAACTTTTTAATGATTTCACATAATTTCACCAAGGCTTTTCGAAATCGGACAACTATATAGTATAGCTGCCATACAAAAGTTAGGTCTGAAAAAAAGTCTTAGTTAGAAAATTTTTTTTGTATTCAATGTTATCGCTCCCAACGCTCGTATTTATAAGTTTTTAATGATTTCACATAATTTCACCAATTCTTGTCGAAATCAGACAACTATATAGTATAGCTGCCATACAAAAGTTAGGTCTGAAAAAAAGTCTTAGTGAGAAAATTTTTTTTGTTTTCAATGTTATGGCTTCCAACGCTCGTATTTATAAGTTTTCAATGATTTCATCTCTATCCTGCATTTTTAAGTTTGAACCTAGTGACTTAATATATTTACAGTGAGGCCCAACGTCTATCTATTCTGTGTACCACAATGAGATCCGAGCAAAAACACCGAAGATATATTTATAAGTGCGCCTGCCCATTTATTGAAATAAATTTTAAAATAAATGGAATTCAAAGCTATAGGAACCACATTACTTGGGACAGGGTATTTTGCTGTCGGGGCACTCGACCGCAACACTCTTACTTGTTTTTAAATATTTTTGGTCGTTGAACTCAAACAACTAGACCAATTTAAGAACAATGCTCTACACGATTATTGGCAGCTCAATTGTAAATAAAATGTAAATATTGGCTTTACAGCCCCTCCAACGGGGCCAGCCAAGCTTCTCTCAATCTCTTGGCGTGTGTGCTTTAAATTTTCGCACAAGAGAAAGGGACAGTAAAGGGACTACAGTTTAACGCCGGATCCGAACGGCAAAGTTTGAGAATTTGCTTTTTCATGGCTAGTTACTTCACAGCTGGCGCCAATAGCTGGTGAAGGTGACCGTATGTGTAAAAGCTATTTTTCTAAAGCAAGAAAAATACTTTTATTATTAGATGCTCAGAGGCGGCACAGTTATAAGCACAATCAATTAATAATTTATCTGATAAGTTAACTTTTCCAAAAAAATATTACAAAACTTAAATAAATAAGAGTTAATTCCGTGATAATAAAATTAAAGTATTTATTCCTATCCTGAACGACAACCAAATATAGGGCATTGTCACGTAAGGCTTGCTCCGTTGATTTAAGGAGGGATAAGATAATGGTTTTTGTACCTTGTGGTAAAAAGCACTACTTTCGTCTTAGCAGAGTTCACGCCCAAGCCACAAAAAAATTATAAACGTAGCAAATTATAAGTTTTTTAAAAAATGTATGTTTCAAGCAGCACAGACGTCACTCTTCAAATCCTTTTTATACCCGTTACTCAAAAAGTAAATAGGCTCGAAAAATCCGGCAGATTCGTCTTTAAGAGACTTAATTTTTACAGGGATGCATCTCTCGCAAAAGATTCTTAGTAAATAAAATTTTTATTAAAAATTTCTCATTGGGTTTAATGTTTTTTGATACATTTTTAAAAAATAGTTCAAATTTAAGTCACGTTCTCCCACAAAATATTTTCGCGCCAGACATGAAAATTAACTTGTCAACCCTTAGACCGATTTTTGTTGCCCACCATAGTTTTAATTGAGTATTTATTTATTTTACTTATTTTATTCATTTGATGAAAAAAATGTATCTTTTCCAAAATAAATTGTGTTTACTATAATTTTTTTAATGGTAAATATTAATAAATCTCTTACAAGTGAAATCAACCGAAGGAGATTTTTGAGACAGCGAAAATTAATTTGGGATTGGAATTTGGTTGCCAGAGATTCCCGTGACACCTCCAAAAGAGGCCACTTTTTACTTATTTCTTCAATATTGGAATCAGTTTACAAAATTAAATTAGTAGAATCTTTATTCATTCAAATCAATTAAAAATAAAGGATAAATGTGTTTCCTTTTGTAAAATCTAAAAAAAAAAGGTTTCCCGGCAGCGCATCACCCCCCTGTTGCAACATTGATTTGACCATCCAGCATAAAAGACTAAATTTTCCCTTTGGTACAAAATAATTCAAAAATTCATTCATTGCGTGTAATTTCAACTTTATTATTTCACCATTCGGAAATGACAAAAATAAAAACATTTCAGACCGCAACAACATATTGGTTTTAATTATTTACTACTTATGGCTCATTAAATAAAGCAAATTTACGCACACAAGCTGCAGCGTTTTTTTGTTGTTGTTGCTGATGTTGATGCTGATATTGTCATATGCTGCACATCATTCAGGTTGTCGCGCCTATCAGCCTCAACCAGAAGCACTCAATTTGCATATGGCGAACCAGAAAATTGACTTGCCTGGCTTTGGCTGGGGAAAACAAAACGACTAAAAATATTACGTATACGACCTGCAGTCGCACTGAGCTTGACTGAGCTTGTGCGTTCAATGTATTGGAAAATTGCAAAAAAATTGTCTTTTGTCTGCGCCAGGGGCGACCAAATAATTTTACAATGCTGACACATTTTATGTTTATTAAATCAAGAATTGACCGATGGCCAGAAGGCCCTAAAAGAAGTGAAACCCAATTTGCGCATGGTTCATTTGATTAAACATTTATGGGAGCCAAGTGCGAGGGGCATGAAATCATTCCATGTGACTTACACAAAGGATGCAGTGCATCGTGTGGCTGTTGTTTTGTAAGCAAATCTATTGACCCGAAAATTAATTGATTGGAAAATAATGTTTCATGCATTTATTGATTCATGTTCACATGTGACCAGAGCCCCCTCTCTCTCCCTAAGTGTGTGTTTGTGTGTGTGTGCTCTAACACAATTTGTATTGAGGCCAATAAAAGGTTCGACTCCTGCCGGTTGTTGCTTTCAATGCTGGTTTCCGGTTGGTCAGTCCACTTAAATATTTATCTACTTACTCAGCCTTCGAATTTGCTCTACTTGTATTTTGGCTTTTTGTCTATCTCTCTCTCTATGTGTGTGTGTGTGTGTGTATTTTATGCAAAATCCATATTCAATTTGGCAGCTGAACATCTGTGCAAATATCAAATATTGACTACAAATACCCAGCTAGGTCTTCAGTTTCCTCCTCTCGAAATGCTCGAGTGCTGTTGCTTTTACATTAAATTGCAATTATATGCGATTTTATTTGCTCTCGGCATATGTGAGTGTGTGTGTGTTGGCGTGCTTTGCTTTTTTCCTCTCCCTCATGATTATGATTAAAATTCTATTGGTTCTGCATAATTGCTGACTTTTCTAGTGTGTTTGCCCTAGCGTCAAGTTTATGAACTTGATTTGCTTGGCTGGGTGTTCAAGTGTCCTGAAACAAGTGAACTTCATCAACTGGCCAGCAATGTGCGTGTGTGTGTGTGTGTGAATGAAAAATGTGTTGTCCTGCAAATCAATTGATATGTAAGCGAAGCGTGACCAACTGATGCTAGGCTTGCCCCAGCCAATGTTAGTTAACAGAGGAGGCTACAGCAGTTTTTTAATGCAATGAGGGGGGCAAAGCTTTCTGTTAAGCGTAAGCTAATGTTCTCTTTATTGTAAAAGTTTCTCTTAAATTTTGGTGTGCTTTTTCGCTAAGCTGTTTAGCACAAAATAAGATGCTGCAGTCAAATAAATATTTCTGTAAAAATGCAACTAAATAGCAGAAGGGGAGAAAGTCATTTGATAAACGATTCGCTGTTTTGGTGGTCATGTAAAGATAGCATCTAGGAAAACGACACAGAAATAATTGAATTAGGTATTGCCCGGAAGCAGCTAGATTTAAATCAGGGACTAGTCTGTTCAGCTGTGTTTCTAACAAGTTTATAACATCTTTGATATTAGTGAAAATATATTACAGCATACAAGTCCAGCATTAATGTAAAACGTACAAAATTACAATTTCTTTTCAAATGTTAACTGCCAATAAATTAACCTTACCACATTTAATGACTCAACATTTTTGAGTTACAATTTTTGATTTAAGGCACTCCGAAATATGAAGAATAAGCCCTCATACAGGAGGGCTGATGAAAGCCGCTAACAAAATTAATATCTTTTTTGTATTTGACGAATCTGCTTAAAACTTTTTTTTATTTAGTTGATTGATCTTTAGACTGTTCTATTGTTCTTTAGAACAATAATGGCTAACTGGGACACTGAAACAAAAATTTGGGTTATCCGCCGCTATTACGCACTAGAGTCCGTAGTTTCGCTTCAAAGAGACTCTCTTTGAGAGAGTACATGCGCTCGTTTGGCGCAAACTTCCGAGCAGATGTACTTTAATAAGGCTTGTAAACAGTTTTGGTGAGCATGGGACAGTCGCTAGAAGACCTTACTATCGAATCTCTTAAGTTTGGACGAAGGAAATTATAGCTGCAGTAGCTGCTGCCATGCAAAACATTCCAAGAGTTTCGACAAGGAGCTTATCTGCTGAAATGAGTATCAGCGGACAGTCATTGCGGACAATTTTGCACAAAGATTTGATCTTATTCACTTATAAAATTCAAATGGCTGTCAAACTAAACGCAGCAGTCTTGTCAATTTCCTTGGAATTTAGGCAAAAGATGCTTCAAATGGCGGGAGTGGACGAAATAGTGTTGAATTGCCTTTTATGTTCGCGAATATCGAGTGTTTCCAACCCACAGGCCACACTGGTTCAGTTACTGGAGACCGTTGCTTAAACAACTATTCCTGTCTCGACTATCCAGGCAGTAATGCACATCTTTTTGATAAAATGTCCTAGATGCGTCAACGAGCAGGGGGAGCATTTAAATTCAATTACACTCGTACACTCAGAAAATTATTTTTCTATAATTTAAGAAAATCACCCTAGAATCGATATCGCCCTTAAATTTAGAAAAAATTTCTATCTTCAAGAAAAATTTGTCTAAATTTTAGAAAATTTGCACTAAAAATGAATTTTTTAGAAAAAACTTTCTAAAATTTAGAAAAATATATTTTTTTTCTAAATTTTAGGGTCAATTTGCTTTATTGCCTTTTCTAATTTTTAGGGTAATTTCGCCTTTGATATTAGAAAATATTTGTTAAAAATTTTGAGTACTTTGCCCAAAAATTAAGAGACTAAACCCTAATTTTAAGAAATTTTTTCTAAATCCTTCGACCTTTCTAAAAATGTTTGCGAAATTGCACTGCGCTATACTGGGTTTAACGACTAAGCCGTCTATGTGATGGCATTTGTTTACACACACAAATGTCCATTCGATATGCCTGAAGTATGTAGATATATTGCACTGATGTAGTATTGAGCAAGTTTTTGCTTTGTCTTGACATGCGTTACACCATGTAGTAATCGATTGCAATGCTAAAAACATTTAAAATAAAAAAAAAAACATTTAAAAAAGAACCATTCAATGAGAAAAAAGTATGTTCCTACGGGGATTGGATCGCAGTCCAAGACATTTTCTAATGTCTTATCCACTCGACCATGACTCTTGCTTCTTATTTAGTGTCAAATGTTAGTACTTAAGCTTGTAAAATGTAAATGTTGGCTGTACAGCTCCTACAACAGGGCCAAGCCAAGCTTCTCACGATCTCTTGGCGTGTGTGCTTTAAATTTTTCGCACAAGAGAAAGGGACCTACAGTTTAACGCCTGATCCGAACGGCAAAGTTAGAGAATTTGCTTTTTCATGGCTAGTTACTTTACAGCTGGCGCCAATAGCTGGTGAAGGTGACCGTATGTGTAAAAGCTATTTTCTAAAGAAAGAAAAAAAACTTTTATTATTAGATGTTCAGAGGCGGGATCGAACCCATGACCTCCCGCCCAGCAGTCCAGCACACTAACCACTGGACCACATACGGCCATACAAATTCTTAGGTATGATTTTTACTCAGGGTTTTGCTAAATAAAAAAAAACATTAAAAAACAAACATTTAAAAAAAAATTATAAAATGAGAAGAAAAAGCATGCTCCTACTGGGACTTGATTCCAGGCCTCCACGTTTGCTAAGCGAATGTCATGTCAACTTGACCAACTGTGTACATTATTAACTATGGTTATGTCGCCACGTTTTGTATAAGGCAAATAGTCGAGTGGGCTAAGGCGTCGTCAGAGTGTTCAGTATTTGAGAGAGATCCTGTTGTGTTCAAGTCCCAGTAAAGTAAGTAAAAACAAGTGAGAAAGTCGGTCAAGCCCGACTATGTCATACTCTGTACCAGGAGTAGGAGCTTAATGCAGTTCTGCTGCTGTGTCTCTCTCTATCTCTATCTCAGTCTCTTTCTCTTTCCCTCTCTCTCTCGCTCTCTCTCTCTCTAAGAGTGTGCGGTGTTGATTGTGAAAGGGTGGGAGGGGGGGGTGGCGGGGGGAGCTTTGTTCACTTTTTTGCTAATAACTTGAGAACCGCTCATCCGATCTTTATCATTTCTTCAGCAAATCGATACATTTTGCTAATTACTAACTATCTCTAGGAACTACCAAACGTCTATCTTCAAAACTGTAGGAGATATAACGTTTTTTCCGAATTGCGGGGGCGGGAGGGGGCGTGGCAAAAATTGAAAATAAACTTGATCTGCCTGCAGCTATAAGAAACATTTGTCCCATACATGTCAAACCTCTATCTCTTACCATCTCTGAGATCTGTTTGTTCATACGGACGGACGGACAGACGGACGGACGGACGGACAGACGGACAGACGGACATGGCTATATCGACTCGGCTGTTGATGCTGATCAAGAATATATATACTTTATAGGGTCGGAAATGATTCCTTCTCTCTGTTACATACTTTTGCACAAACTTAATATACTCTATGTACCTTCGGTACAGAGTATAAAAATTTTTAATGCGCTTATTTCTAAATTAATTATATATCTATCTCTATAGGTTAGGAAAAAGTAGTTTGGTGTGAGGAGGTGGTGCTGGTGTTGGAAGGGGGGGAGCTTGGACAAACCCTAAAAACCGAAGGGTTGGGGCGGGGTGGATCCAAAAACACAACCACCACACACGGGTTGGTCTGTGGTCGGTTCTACCCTACCTCCCCCTAAAACTTTTTTTAAGTGTTTACTGTCAGCTGCTTCCTCCTTATGCCAGCGGTGCCATAACCGCTTGGGAATTTTAAATCGACCTAACAGCTAAAATTGTCTAAGAGTTTTTTAGAAAAATTGCCCTAGAATCTACAACACAATTTTTTATTTTTTAGAAAAGCATTTCTAAATTTTACGTCGTTTTTGGCCTGTACTTTAGTTGTTTTTTATGAAAGGCCCTTTCTAAAATCAAAGCGAACTTACCCAAGGCGCAAAAATATGGGCGAATTTCTTAATTTAAGGGCGATTTTGGCCTATTTTAGAAAGAACATTTCTGGGTGTAGAGTAACAAGTGAGAAAGTCGGTCAAGTCCGACTATGACATACTCTTTACCTGGAGTTGGAGCCACGGTTGCCACTTGAGTACAAAATAATGCACCAAAAAAATTTAAAAAAATAGAGGCAAGCTAACTTCGGCTCGACCGAAGTTTATATACCCTTGGAGCTTTATATATGCCATACAGGTTGTATGGCAGCTATACTATATAGTGGTCCGATTTCGACAAATCTTGTTGAAATTATGTGAAATCATTGAAAACTTATAAATACGAGCGTTGAGAGTGATAGTATTGAAAACAAAAAAGTTTTTCTCACTAAGACTTTTTTCCAGACCTAACTTTTGTATAGCAGCTATACTATATAGTAGTCCGATTTCGAAAAGTTTCGGTGAAATTATGTGAAATCATTGAAAACTTATAAATTCAAGCGTTGGGAGCGATAACATTGAAAACAAAAAAGTTTTTCTCACTAAAACTAGTTTTTCAACCGATCGTTCCTATGGCAGCTATATGCTGTAGTCATCCGATCCGGCCGGTTCCGACAAATGTGCAGCGTATTTATACCAAAATACTTCGTGCAAAGTTTGGTTAAGATAGCTTTAAAACTGACGGAGGAGATAGCATAGAAACAGACGGACGGACAGACGGACATGGCTATATCAACTCAGCTCGTCATGCTGATCAAGAATATATATACTTTATGTGGTCGGAGATGCTTCCTTCTATGCGTTACAAACATCCGGACAATTTTAATATACCCTCTCCAAGGGTATAAAAAGAACCATTTTGATAAAAAAAGAGCCCAACATTTTTTTCTTCCTTATTCATGTTATAATTTCAATATATCTCTTTGTCAATAACGTTAAATCGCAGATCCATTTCATTTCTTAAGTGTTCTTAATTATTAATTATACAAATTAAAATTAAACATTTTTCTTGCACCTTTTAATCAACTTGTTAACATTTAAAGTGAACAAAACAGTCAATATTCATTATTATATCCAAAACAAATTTCTTCACTTATTCGTGTTATATATTTTTATTTCATTGAATATTAAATATCTCTTTTAATTCCATTTCTTGAGAATTCTTAAAAGTACAAGTAAAAACAATCAATTTTGTATATACTGTACTCATTAAAAATAAGTAAAAGGGGATCATGAATTTGTGCAAATGTATGTAACAGCCAAAAGGAAACACCTCCATCCCCAAAAAGTATATAGATTCTTGATCAGCATCAACAGCTGTAGTGGTCGCTGCAGAAAACAAATTTTTGTTTTACGATATTTGAATTTTGCGCGCATTACAGTTTTAGATTCACTGCCCGATTACAGGCCAACGATAAAGATCATTGCAACTGCGCGCAAAGCTTTACTTTGACATTAAGCGCAGCTACCTTTCGTGAAACCCTTTTCTTCCGCCTGCCTTTGCAGCTATATAAGGCCCGATTGCCCTCATATCCGCCTCTTTGCTGCTAAACGTGTCATCACGCACAGACTGATATTCGGCTGCTCCCTCTATTGGAAGGTCGAAAGCCAAGTGCCGGATATTTCTGTCTTTACGGTATTCACATTGTTCTTGGTGGACTTAAAATTAATCAATCCACCCAATCGAGCATTTGTACTGGCATAACTTTTGGTGCCAGTTGTGACAAATCGTTTTTTTCCCTGGCAGAGCAGCAAAGATCACCCTTTGGCGCTCCGCTGAATATTCAAAGGTATGTGCCATGGTTACATTCTGCTAAAAAACCAGAAGAACTCCAATGTCTTTATTTTTGCCTACAGCGCAGGCAGAAGTTCTCTTTCTGGCCTTTTTCAACCACCACCCACACCCACTGGCAGCAATAGCTCGCTCAAAGAGCCAAAAGAACGCTTGCAGTTTTGGTGTGGGTGCGAATTTATTGAAGGCGCCTGCAGATCGCTATTTTTGTCACCTTTATCTCCTCATCATCGATTTCGGCCGAAGCCGCCCAAAGTTGACCAGCGGCCCAGCTCTCCAGCCCAGCTTCGTTGCCCTCGTCAGTTTCGTCGTCATCGTCATCATTGCAAGCAGCAGCTTTAATTAGTGACAGTGAGAGTAGAACTCTAGTGTACAAAAATCATAGAAAACCCAGTGAAAAGTACCCAAAAAGGGTCAGAGCCAACCCCCCAGTCAGTCAATCAGTCAATCAATCAATCAACCAATCATTCAATTATCAAAGTGCAGTGCCAAATATTCATTTTTTTATGTGATCTCGAGCTCGATCGAACGGCCGTAATCTGCAAGCAAATTGCCTTTCGTTTGCAAATTAATAATTCATATATAATTCAAGCATACATTCGTACATTTGTATGTATATGCGAATTGCTGAAGCTTACAGGCCGTTCGAAAGTACATACATATTCAAGAAATTTAAATTAATAGAAAACCCAAGTGCATGATCGTGGATTGGGTTTATTTTTCAAATTATTATGTATGCTAAAATCAAAGAGAAGAAATCATCGCCCAGCAGCAACACCTAAAGCATACCTAATAAAGTGTAAAATAAAAACCAATTAGACAACAACAACCACCCATATCTATCACAACAAACATATCCAAACCAAAACAACAAACACCTATTACAACAAAAACAACAACCACCCTGGAGAGCTCTTCATCGCTGGATGCTGTATGTAAGTGACCAACAAGCTTAACTATCTCTTTCTCTCTTTGAGTGTCCGCTTAATCATCGATTAATTGGTCGTATATTAACCAGCGCTCTTATTAATTTTCTCTTAAAACTAACATGCACTTATCTATTGAAATTTAAATTCTTTGAACGGTAAATATGACTCTTGCCCTTGTCTAAGCAAGAGTGATAAGACCACTCTCTTCGCCGCTGTTAAGCGTGCCTCCCAGCTAAGCAGCTGTTTTGTTTATTCTTTTTGTTTGTTGCAATTAATGCACCAAAAACGTTTGGTTATTTGGCCAGCTCGGCCGTGTGAAAAATAAAGTAAAGAAATACAAAGAAAATTAAAGTAAAGCTGAAAAAAAGTAAAGTAAAACAAAAGTAAAGTAAAGTAAATTAAATTAAAGTAAATCAAAAACATAAATATATACCAATGAGTGCACTTAACATTATTATTTTGATTGATTGAATTGAACATACTTTATCTTAATGAAAACTAAACTGCCCTGAGAAGATTTCCTTTGCCAAGTAAAAATATTGTATTTAGATATGAAATGAATTCTTATTATGAAAAACATTTAAATTTAGAGTAACTGGTAGGGAATTAGCAAATGGAAAATTATAATAGAATTTAAAGTAAAAACAAATTTAGACAGTAACAAAAATTGGATTGAAAATTTATTCGAAAGAAAGTAAACTGGAAGAATTATTATTAAATTTATTTCGATTTTGTTTTGAAGTTTTTTTGGAGGTTAATCATGCTGCCGATAATTATTGTTAATAAATGATAAATTTTCTTAAAATGAATTATTAAATTTTTTTGGGTTCCTGTTGACATGGTGACATAAACGTGTAGAAATGTTGTTATTGGGATTCGCAGAATCCGCTCGATTGCGAATCATTGGTTGGGAGGGTAAAGATCGCGAGTGTCAACCAACACCCTAGACCTCGCATCTATGGAGAATTATCGCAATGTTGAGAAGTCCGCCGTTTTTGTTTTAGGATTAGGAATGAGGCTTTGGCCGTGATTTGTTTTTTTGGAGTTTAGCTCCATCTTGTAGTTTCAGAAGGGACTCTATAATAATAAAATTATGTACGTCGAGTCTTAGGCATAGCAAAACCCACCCCCACTACCGTCATGAGCTATGGTTCAAAGGGTCCCGCTCCGTTGTGTCTAAGTCTTCTGCTCGTCCAATGGACGTATCAGCTGGCACACAGCCGAGTCGATTTATCCATGTTCGTCTGTCCGTCAGTCTGTCTGTATGAACGCGTCGATCTTAGAGACAGAGTTTTGTATCAGATTTTGAAAATACAACAATAAGATCCGAGCAAAAACACCGAAGATATGCAAGTGCGCCTCCCCATATCCCATTAAAAATGGGAAAAAGGGGATTGTGAAGTTGTGCAAATGTATGTAACAGGGAGAAGGAAGCATTTCCGAACCAATAAGGTCAGCATCAACAGCCGAGTCGGTTGAGCCATGTCCGTCTGTCTGTCCGTCCGCCTGTCTGTCTGTATGAACGCGTCGATCTCAGAGACTGTAATTGATGGAGCCACAAGTTTTGGCATGTATGAAGGTGAATACATCGAGCTTGTTTCTAATTTGGAATATTCCTCCTCCTCCATCTTTTAACTGCGAAAAACTGTGTTTTACTCTGTATAAACGAGCGGATCTCACAGACTATAAGAGGTAGAGCCACAAATTTTGTATGTATGTAGGTGTATACCGTACCCAGATCAAGTTTACTCCAGATTTGGCGAATTCCTCCTCCTTATTCTTTTAACCGCGAAAAACTGTCAGAGATACAATTTTTAAGTTTGAACCTAGTGACTTAATATATATTAAGTTAGGCCCAATATGTATCTATTCTGTATACCACAATGAGAGAGGAGCCACATTACTTGGGACAGGGTATTTTGCTGTCGGGGCACTCGACCGAAACACTCTTACAACTTTTCTGTTTTTATCCTCGTCTTTTCAATATAAAGCCTCAAATTCAAACTTAAGCACGCGAATTTCTAATAAAATTATCTATATAGTCCGCGAGTAAATCCGATATTCCGAGGGGGAATCGAACCCATGATCTCCCGCACAGAAGGCCGGCACACTGACCGCTGAGCTACACACCGGAAGCTGTAAAAATATTAGATAATAATGGTGTTCAATTTTAATAATCCAAACAATCTATGTGCTTTCCAAAAATATAATTGACAGAAACACAGTGACCAAGCAGTCAAATCGGAATTCATTGTACACATCTCTTAAAGCAGTAAAATTCAAATATATCAGAAAAGGATCGAAATAGATTATAAATATGATTAAATTCTAGAGAGCCCATTAGGGACTACTAGAGTAAGAGTATGTAAATATATATGCTAAGGAAGTACCCTCTAGTACGGCTGGGGTCAGTCAGTCTATATACGTCAACCCAGCGTTGCTCTTTGTACGGTGATGAGTCGTGACGCCTGTCAAAATTGTTAGAGAGAGAGGGAGAGGCGTACGCTCTAATTTTTTTCCTCTCTTGGGTTGAAGGAACGTCGCTTATGTCGCTCCATGCATGACATTGGTTCTACAGAGCGTGCCTTATGTCGCTCCATACATGGCATTGGGTCGAAAGAGCGTGCCTTATGTCGCTCCATACATGGCATTGGGTCGAACGAGCGTCGCTTATGTTGCTTCTCTGCATTGCATTGGGTCGAACGAGTGTCGATAAAGTCGCACCATGCATGTCATTGGGTCGAACGAGCGTCGTTTACGTAGCTTCTCTGCTGGCATTGCGTCGACCTAGCGGGCCTGGAGAGTCGTTAACGTATTGAGCGGACATCCCCTTGCAAAATACGTCAGTCGAGCTCATTGTGAGGGAAATAAGCGTGCGTCGACGACTGTCACAATATCGTCGACGGAACGTTGATATAGCGTCGGACGGCCGTACTAGAGGGTAGATAAGATAGGTAAGATAAGAATATTGAGTTGCCATAAATAAACAAAACAATTATGAATTTTTTTATTTTGCACCAAAGCCCACATCGTACAGTAAATTTTTTCTGAATGGAAACAAATCCAGTTTGAATAAATTTTTTATTTGTCCACTCAAGCCCATATTATACAGTCAAATTTTTTCCGAGTAAATACAAATCTAGTTTTGAATACAAAATTTTTAATTTGTTCGGCGCAGCTCATGAATATGGTGACGTCACGGCAGAACGACTCGTACGACTAGTGATTTTTTTCAAGAGAATCCATCCAAACTGGATGGGTCAACTACTGAATATTTCCTCCAACAGTTTCCCCTCCACTAGCTTTCACTGTTTTTGCGTCACTTTGCCGCAAGGGATGCTTCTGTCCGAGGGCTGCGGTGAGATGCTGTTAGAGCCTGAAGAGCCTGGTTCTGCCGTTTTGGACGTGGCCTTCGCTTGCTCGGTTGAGCGCTGCCGCTTGTGAACGATACTCTCCTCCACCTTATTGGCGTATGATTCTCCGCAAAGCGCTTGGCCCACGCCAGCTTAAGGCTCTCCTCTGGGGGGAGGTTACCGCTGCCATCGAGAAGTGAAACTAGGTATAGCTTGCTTTAATCTGAGGCGCACACCCTCGGGAAGGGTTCAGTTAGAGGATTCTCGTCAGCCTCTTATTACAAAAGAATTTCACGTTTTTTGTTAGTATATGTTTTATACCTTACCGACCCCGACGAGCTTCAGTGCTCAGCCCCCCTCAATATAAATAAACAACAAAAGTCAGACTCAAATTTAAATGCCATTAAAGTCGTACATAATTTTTATTAGCCATCTAATTTATAACAACAAACACCAACTTTCGCATTATTTCGATTGACGACAAATAAACCGGATGCACAATTATTTAGCAAGGCATTTTTCATTTCATACATTTCAGTATTTATAAAATTAACCATTGTCTCGTAGTCCGAATCCAGTACTCCACCAGAACTAGTTCCATCGATTATATTTGTGGTCCTCAATACGCTTGACAAGTAATGGTTGAACTCGCTGGTTTGATGGGTTAACCAGTAGGCAACAATTCCGTACATTGTATCGTAGCTCAACTTGGCGTATATATAATTGTGTGCCAGGAACTGATATTGAACACGCAGATAATCTCGAGCATGGGTGTAAAAGTTATTGACGTCTGGAAGTCTCGAACTGTCAATGTCGTGTAAATGAATTGCAGGCTTATATTTATCAAACGAGCTCAAATAAATTGGATCGTCGTCGCACACATTAGCAAATATGCTTGAGCAAAATGTTAAAGAAATTAAAAGAAACAATACTGCGTGCATTATGTTGTCCGTGTATAGATTCAAGAGAGTACTGGCTTTGATTCGAAAAAGAGAACTGCTTTTATAGCTGCCCTCTGCAGCTCTGCAGAGGGGTAAATTTATTCAACTATCATCTAGTTTTTTATTAAAGACCGGTTTATATTCAAGAGAGATATATAAAAGGAGTCAATTCCTAATATTTTGAGTAGTACCCCGTTGAATTTTGAACAATGAAGGTGATACATCGTACATTCTTGGTCTGCTTAGTTATTCACTGCGGTAAGTTTTGGTTCTTAAAATTAACACTTCTGCTCTAACTTATTTTGTTTCAGCTCATGCGCTTAATTTTAAACTGTTTGCTCAAAGCTTTTGCTACAAAACGTGGTATAATCATAAACATGCAGTAAAGTCCACTAATATTTCTATACACACCCAGAGGATAAAAAACGCTGCTTTTGAGGAATATTTACTGAAGAACGATGACAGTTATTGCGCTTCGAATCTGGTGAAACGCAGTCTGGATATACCCAACTCGCGCGAGACGTTTGCAGCAATGGTTCTTTATCTCATTACTCAAGCCTCAAATCCCAATAATATAAATTATGTAGAACTTGAGAGGCCTTACCATGAACGCCATTCACCCTTTAATACAATTGTTGTACGTAATGTTGAGACTCCTGTAGAAGGAACTCCATTTATTCTGCCGGCTTATTTAAGAGCAACAATTAGACCTTCCCACCTGAGAACCGAACCAAGAGAATTTATTCCAAGATTTATTTACATTTATCTAAACGTATTTGTTAAGAGCTTACGTGATGATCAAGCTGGACAGTTATTATCAGAATCCTTAGGTGGACCCTCACTGGATCAATTCAATTTCTCACCACAAACACCACGATTAAATACAAATACTTCTGGAATGTCTTCAAGGTGGCTACGCGAAGAGAAGGAAATGCGGGATTTTCTATTGAACGATGATGGCACCGGCAGAAGATATATTGACTGGCAATTAATAGTATTGTATGGAGATAGTTCTTTTCGCCCAGTTGGATTTTGCCTAGCCCATCAAAATTATAATGAAGCTGGACAGTTAGTAGATAATAATGGTGTACAAATTTCTGAGCCATTACCACTTATTTGTTTTAGTAATAATCCAAACGATCCATGTGTTTTTCAAGAAAATAATTGACAGAAAAAAGTCTGCACGAAAGCCCACATTATTTATAATTAATATAATTTTTTCCGAATAAATTCAAATCTAGTTTGAATACAACATTCTTTAATTGTCCACTAGCCGCATTAAGCACATATTATAAAGTCAAATTGTTTCTGAATAAATACAATTCTAGTTTTGAATACAAAATTTTTTATTCGTTTAGCACCGCTCATGAATATGAAGATGTCACAGCGGAAAGACTAGTACTTAAACGAAAAAAAACATTCTTTTTCTGTAGATCCCAAGACCCAGAGAGATTATTTTCAAGAGAAGTCTGTGACATCATGTGCTGTAAAGTTAGTAGCATAGTAAGTTAAGTTAATTTTTTTCAATGGAACGCATCAGAGTCCTCTTCTTGTCATTTCAACTTCCCTATTGGATAAGTTCCATTGAAATGTGCTCTGAATGTGAGAAGAGCAGAGCAGTAGCCTGAGCACAAAATCAAATCTGAAACCATGATACAACTATTTAAGGTATGGCATTCAGAGTTCCGAGTTCGAGGACTGACAGCTTTTGCTAATATAAAGAGAGAGAGAGAGAGAGAGAATAAAAAAAAAAGGCAAAGCACCCTCAGAATTACAAACACATAGTATATACCAGGGACCGTAACTGTTATAACTTTTATGATAAAAATTACGAAAAAACAGTTATTTGGAAATTTTTATATAAAAATTTTAATATAACTGTTATTGTATAATTTTTATATAAAAATTTTTGACTAACAGTTAAATTATAATTTTTTTATTTCAATTATGAAATAACAATTAATTTAAATTTTTATAAAAAAATTAAAAATTAATTGTTATAAAAAAATTTTTATTTAACAATTATAATTTAATCGATATGAAACATTTTTATTATAAAAATTAAAAATAACAATTACTTTAAGATATCCCTTGTGCCAAACATCGTAGGACAAAAGTTTGGATGTAACTTTGATCTGAGGGCTTATATGTTTATATTCTACTGCTTGATGGGCTAATACATCAATGGGCAATGGCGAAAATCGATTAATTAAGAAAAATAGCCCCAATCTACTACACCAACAAAATTGTAGAAAATTAGTCCATATATGTAATACTAGGAATATGCAAAAAAACTTATCTCTGACCATCCTCATCACCAAAATCAATCCATTTACTTACCAACATTGAAAAACAATTTGTTTGCACAAACATTAATTAGGTAACGAAATATAAAGGTTTTACAAAAATAGCGGTGAATAGCAATGTCTGACTTGACAGACCAAAGCGCCAAACACATTTCTTGTTCTTGTGCGTGTTCCCCAAACTAGGTTTGTCTTATGGTACAATAAATTGTAAAATGGTAACTTCGAGCATGTGTGTTCTGTCGGCTCTTGCTTTTTGCTAAAATTGCTAAAACCAAACAATCTGCATACATTTTAAACTGGCTGAAAGTTCAGCCGGCTGGTTCGGCTTACTTCATAGTACTAGCCTACACAACAGGTTCATAGCTTAATCAATTTCTGTCATATGGCTCTGAACGAAGGCTGCTCTGGAAAAGGTTCGGAACGGGATTTGAACCCATTGATAATTATAATTTTTGTTACTCGCATAGGTTCCTTTACTTATCGATCCTAATGTTTAGGTTCGAGAAGAGATTTTTTGAAATGTCGTTGGGATATTGCCATCCAATTCAGTTGTGGTGCTGATTATTATCCTTTCGTGAGAGGGCTCTGTTATTGAACTCCCTACAGAGCCCGTAGTAACATTAGTTTTCAAGAGTCTTTCTTCTTCGGATTTGTTATGATGTTATCGCAAATTTCCCCTCAAATTTTCCCTAGCTAAATTTCAATATATGCATCCTCGTAAAGGCGGCGAGATTCAAAAATTGGGATCCAATGTCAGCTCCCAAAAACAGTAGTTTTCACATGCGGCATCTATTATATCTATAAATCTTTGGCTGTGGGCCACTCTGTTTGTCAGTGAGCAAATACTGTTTTATATAAATATATATAGACATAGTGCTAAATAAATAATTTGGATATACAATATTTTTTTTATTTATTAAGTTTTAAAAATAACATTTTCTCCGAGGTGACCAAATCAAAGCATGCTCCTTTTAAATCATTTTGGCTGAGACATACTGTCATTTTGTTTATTTTGTCCGCATGGTCGTGAACTTCCCCCGTGGATTAATTTTTTTGGTACACGGTCCAATGCGCATCTTTCACATGTCTCCTCAAATTTGTTATGACGTCGCCTTTAAATAAGTTACACTTTGCACTTAAAATGGCTTTGAGATTGCAGTGTGTTAAACTCCCCAAAAAAAAAATCCCGTTTTCTTCCCATGTAATTTATTTTAGTTTTTATCAATTATAAGGCCAGTTGAAATTAAATAAAACACTGGAATGACATTAACTTGAGTGGCAAGTAGATAAGTAAAATAAGATGTAAATATATAGAGTAAGTGAGATCAATTCACTGGTTTTGGCGGTTGGCTGCATTAGAATAAAGCAAAAGCAACACATTCTTAGTAGTACATATATGGACTAATTTTCTACATTATTGTTGGTGTAGTAGATTGGGGCAATTTTAAAAATTGTTTCTTAATTAACCAGTTTTCGCCATTGCCCATTGATGTATTAGCCCATCAAGCAGTAGAATATAAACATATAAGCCCCCAGATCAAAGTTACATCCAAACTTTGTCCAACGATGTTTGGCACGAGGGATATCTTAAAGTAATTGTTATTTTTAATTTTTATAATAAAAATTTTTCATATCAATTAATTTATAATTGTTAAATAAACATTTAAAAAAAAAAAAAAAATTTTAATTTTTATAACAAAATTAAAAAAATTGTTATTTCATAATTGAAATAAAAAAATTATAATTTAACTGTTATTCGAAAATTTTTTTTTTAAATTATACGATAACAATTAAAATAAATTTTTTGGGAAAAAATTGCAAATATAAATTTATTGCTTTAGTGGACTCGCCATTCAAAATTATGAAGTCTGGTGCCCTCTTTTTAATCGGAACAATAATTTTTAACAGAAATTGTTATTTTTTTCATAACAGTTATTTTCGGTCCCTGGTATATACATGACTAAATTTTATTGGTATTGGCTTGGCACTTTTCAAATGGCTCCTATGTTAGGGCAGCAGATAATGCTAAATCGCTGCTTGGGAGCGTTGCCGGTAGGAACACTCTAGTCTGCTAATGGCGCTGCTTCTTCGTTAGAGATTTGTTTTTAATCTTGATTGTTTGGCCATTAACTGTTTGCTTTTTTTGAATTTGTGCCCGTTTTTGCCAGTGAAGATTTGAATATGTAGTGATTTTTTTGCAATGCGGCCTGGGGTTAAGATCTCGCCCTGAAATGACTTGCTAGCCGGTGTCAGCCCAAAATGCAGTGCCTTAACAATATGACAGGAGAAAAACACAGCCACAAATTCGCGCTCTTTTCTTGGGGAACCCTGATTTACTTCATTGCCGGCCATTAGAGCTCTCTTCAGACCAGAGGCGGCGATCCACATCAGAGATCTGCACGAGTGCACTGCCACAACAAGTGTACAGTATTCGTACTTGATAATTTTCACACTCGAGTGTCGCCAACCACTGCAAAATATGTACCAAGTGTTTAAAATACTCACGGCATATTTGCGCTTCGACTACGAGTGCCAATTTCTATCTCTCTCTCATTTGTCTCTCTCTTAAGATAACAACAACAACTACACGGAATTTTTCAATGGAGAGAGGAGAGAGAAGAGAGCGAGAGGAATAAAAGAAATACATACTTGGTTTTCACTTGTGAGTTTTTGTTTTTGTTACTCGTGTGTCTTTGTTTTTACTGTGGCATGCGTTGGCCCTCAATACAGAAACAAACGCTTTGACAGACACACACACTCAGACACCCAGTCACAAAAATACCAATTACAGAAAGAGTGAGTGTTCGACTTGACTGAAAAGTTATGAGTGCCAGACAGACTGCATACGCATTTGAAGCGGGTAATGATGCAGTCAAAAAAACAGGCACTCTTGCAGATCTCTGATCCACAGCTCACAGGAGCCGATGTTAGTCGTATTTTTAAGCAAACGCGAGCCGAACTTATCGTTGTGTGAATCGGTGAAGATTTCATTGCAAGTTAAACTACTGTAGTCTGAAGGGAGCTTTCTTGTCCTCTCCATTTAGCCGCCTCTGCTCCAGACCACAGGCGTCTTACTTGCAATTCAGTGTTCACCGATTCACACAATCAAGAGTTCTTCTCGCGTTTGCATAAATCCAGGACTGACATCTATTCCGGGTAGCTATGGGCCAGCACTGCTTTACATCGACATACGCAACAGTATTGGCTCGACATTTTCAAAAAATCTAAAATCACTTACACAATACAGTAAATTTTGAAAAGTATGTTAAAGACGGTGATTTTTATTCAACAGAAGTTGATAAAAATAGTCGCAGGCTTCTTTTGAAAAGTGCCGAGCTAATACCAATTTAATTTATTCATGCATAAACTACACTAAAAAAAAAATCAATCCATATGGGATCAAATCCGGATATGATTGACCCGATCTGAAAAAAGATTGAGTTTATCCGACTTTTTCAATCCTAAGAAGGATTACATATATCCCGGGGTAATCCTATGAAAGATTGAATTCTGCAAAAAATTCGAGCACAATTGAAACCCAAAACTGGATCATTATTTTATGCCTATTCCAGATAGTAAGATTGATTTGATCTCAGGATAGATTACTATTTTTCTTTTCCTCCGCCATGCCATTTGCCATAGGACATCCTCATACACTTCAAAGACCACTCACATCAGTTTTGGTTAATTTAGATTTCTGAAAAAACAAAGAAATAAATATAAAAATTTTTGGCTCCACTGGGACTCGAACAGACGACGATTCGCACTGAACAGGAATGGAACGGCATCTCATCGCACAGCACCATACCCAATGTTTGTTTCAGCGTGTCTGAGAGGCTACTTATATTTCTTCGCTCTCGCTCTCTAATTTATGGGCATGTGATCTCAAAAGGGATTGTAGTAAGCACATTTGGAATGATACAAGCTCGAAAGGAATGGACCAATCCTTAAAAGATTGAATTGTGTAGAATATCCCGGAAATCGAGATTGAATTTTCAAGCTCGTGCCGGGCTTACTCCAAGATTTAAAAGATTGAAAATATCTCGGCGTTTTTTTTTCTGTGTATATGTTTAAAAATCTCAGGGTGCATGAATTTATGTTTTATTCTCTGTCTCTCGATTTCAGAAAAAAACTATAATTGTTTTCAATAAATGAATATGAATATCGGATGAATATGCATAGCTGCCATATATAAAACTGGCTCGAATATATTATGCTCCAAGGGTATATAAACTTCGGTCGAGCGTAAGTTAGCTTCCCTCTATATTATTCTTCAGAAGCACCCCATAGCATACCTATGCCTACAGCCCGGCAACACTTAACCATGGCCCTAGCTTAACTATAAAGCTGGATAGTGCTGGCCATTCCCTTTGCTTGACACTGCATTTTCTGTGTGTAAGACGTGCAAGTGATACTAGGCATAGCTCGCTTTTATCAAAGGTACATACAGTAAATGTAAATGTAAAATTGGCTATACAGCTCCAAAGGGGACGACTCAATTACAAAGAAAAGGTGACTCTATCAAAATGTCCTTGGCGTGGGCTTCACAAGAACCTGCACTAAATCAGGAGCACGTTTTGATTAAGACCCTTTTCAGAGTCGTCTAACTAATTGTAACGAATCAAAAGTAATTTTCAAGTGCAGACTTGAACGGTGAGTATAATGAAAAACTCTTGAAGCTTTTGACTAAATATTATGTTTTACCCTAATGATTTTCCGAAAATCTTATCTTAGTTTCCGGGTGCAATGTTCAATCCGACATAAGCCTCAGCCCAAAAGCCAAAAAATTTAAAATCATATAACATTCTAGTTTAATATATGAAGCACTTAAAATTGACTTAATATAGTTTAACGGCCGCTTTTTCATCGACTAGCTACTTACTCTCCTTTTTGTAGGTTTACGTGACAAAATAGGCTATCAGGAAGTTGTGAAATCGGCCCTAAGTAATTTAAGTGACTATTTCGAGTCATACGACAAAGATTTACAATAATTCTCCCATCATTTTCTTGTGTCTCTTGAAATCTTCTCCCCTGACAATTTGCTTTGTAAATTTTACATTGTTGAATTTTAATTTCTGACATTGTTATTTTTACCCTCTAAGATCTAAGCGTGTCGATAACAAGGAACAAGCTGGTATGTGTTTTTTTTGTATTGTTTGGCATCAAGCGATACGCGAACAAAAAGATCAAAGATAAATTTCCAATTTTTTTCTTTTTTCTTACTCAGCCACGCCTCATCAAATGCGAAACACAAACGAAACTGGAAGATGGTTGAGCAGTGAACTGAACTCTACTCATATGAAAAGCTTTTGCTATTATTCCACGCTTATTGTAGCGTTTGTTGATATTATTGTTGACTTTATTGTTATTGTAGCGCCACTTTAACAATGTTTTCTCTTCTTCCTATGTATCCATTTTTTACTTTTATTCGTTGACAGCTTTTGTTGGCCATGCCAAACACTTCACTTTGCACAATGTGCACGGCAAACTGCCAGGGCAGCCGAAAAATATATATGTATATTTATAGCCGAGACTTGACTTGGCTGGCTGACTGGCAGAACTGGCCACTCAATGACGTACACTTGACAACTTTCGCCCCACACAACGTCAACAACAATTCTATGGCCTTGCGCTGCAATTAACTTGAATCAACGTGGCCAGAAAATGATGACAATTTCGGCATTTACTTTGATGTTTCTACGATTTTTTCCCTATGAGTTCGCAACCCAAATTAATAAACACTTGCAGTTGTGTGTGGGGGGAAAAGGAAGAGGGCCCAACTAATATGGGTCTTTGATTTTTAATGATGGCTTTTGAAAGGAAATTTGCCAAGTAAAATGGGCCCTTAAAAGTAGGCTATACCAAAATGTAATTGTTCAAAAGCGGGAAACGGGGAAGGGGGTTTCATACATTTGATATAAAACGGGGGGGCGATGCTATTTAAAAACTCATTTGGGAATGACAAAGTTCACAGCTTTCCCCCACTGACCATTTGTTTTATATTTTGGTTCTTATCTCTTAGCTAATTAGTTTTATAATTATGAATTTTTTTTGCTGGTGAAGTAATTTATGTTGCAAGAACCACAACACTTAAAGTCCCGCACTGCGACGGACGGACATGTGCATAGTCCAGCGAGCAATTTGTTTCGCCTGCCCTCGGTTCCTATTGATTGTCTGGCTTTTGGTGTTGTCTCTCATCTTCTGCGCCATTGGGGCGACAGCAAGAGCCAAGGACCTTTTTGCAACAATATATCTAAATTTCTGCCCACTCAAGCGCACACATTTAATGTAATTTTTTAAAAAGCAATTTTTTGCCTTCTTGTTTCTTTTTTCTTGTATTTTTTATCAGTGTCAGGCCAGTCGCCGCGTCAAGCAAATGGCAACATAAACAAGACCAGAAATTTGTATTTGGAATTTATGACAGTTCTTCCTCCATTTTTATGCCTTTGCCTAGGCCAACACCTCGAAACTTTTGTCGCCAGCTCGACGCTGGAAAAATACTGAGACCAAGAAGTAGCAAAACTTTAAAGCCAAATTGCGGCATATCGCCTTGCAGTTCTCTCTACTTCTCTGTTGTTTTCATTTTTTTGTTAGTTCTCACTTTGCTGCTGATAAGACTTTGACATTTGCTTGGCTAGTTTTTTTGGGGGTTAAGCATATTGTTTTTTATGACTCGCACACACAAACAAAAACATAAAAAATCGGACACTTTTTCTTTGTTTCAATTGCTATCAGTGATTCGCCTGGGTCATACTTTTAGTTGGACTTAGAAAATGGAAATGGGCAAGTTAAAGAGAAGGAACCCTGGCATTGAATGGGTAATTGATAGGCCCAGCGCAAAAAAGGCCCAAAGAAATGGGTAAGGACGCGAAATCAAGATCTCGATTTGGGTTCAACAGTCAGTGAGAAGCTGGGTAGTTTAGGTAGATGATAAGGGCAAACCCTTGCAAATCGATGAGCTGGCTGGGCTGAATACTTAAACTCCTATTAACTGCTTAATACAAGCAATTTGGGATATGAATCGTCTTTAGTGCCGTTGTGAAACAGGCCCCACTAAGGGCTTACTTTAATGCAAAAGCTTTTGCTTTAGACTTGGCAGATCCATGAAGTTACAGAAAATCGGGATAACATAAGGGCTAAAAAGAAGTTTATTCGTTAATTCTTAGGTTTATTTTAAGAAAGCTTAGGTAATGTTTTTGTTCAATGGCTTACAGACATTTTAGGCCACCGGCTTATGAGCTGACTTTTGTAGGGTGCCAGACTGCTTACTAGCTCACATTTAATAAATTATTTAATTTTTTTTGTTTTCGAATTTCCGAAGCTGAAGCACACAATTAAAATAAACAATAAATAACACAGCCCAACAGTGATTTTGGTGCAGGTCTATTTTTAACAGTTTATGTTAATATAGACTTCACTTAACAAAACTGTATCATTGGTTTTGATCTATCAGCTCTTGTTTCCAATATATTGCGGAAAAACCAAAAAGTCGACTTTTTGGCACTCTAGATTTATGGAGGCCACACTAGGCATAATTATCTGAGTTTATGAACTAATTGCGATAAAGTCTCCAAATAATGAAATTTTAAAAATCATAGCCGCTATATTAGTACAGCGGAAAGTGTCTAAATTGGCCTCTAAAGACAGACATTTTTCGATTTATAGCATTTTTAGCATTTTTTATAGCCCGTTAAAGCTAGCGCAGTTATTGAATTAATATTTTCGCCATCTAAGCCTATAGACAAACATATGATCTAATTTTGTGATTTTTATGCCGATTAAATCAATTTATTTGGCAAAGTTATAGCCTCTTAAACACGAAATTACATATTTAAATTTATGGGAGGAAAAAACTAGATTTGTAACTCAAATTTTTATGGGAACTGTGAAAAAGGCTACTTTGTCTCCAAATATATTTTATCATCTACATGTAAACATATAACAATTTATGCCGAACCAAGTAACCCCTTTATAGTTCCTATACAGATTTAGAGTAACAATCTAGTTTTCCTCCCATAAATTTAAATATGTATTTTCGTCTTAAACACGCCATATCTTTGCCAAAAAAACTTATTTGAGTGCCATAAAAATCACAAAATTAGATCATATGTTTGGCTATATGCTCAGATGGCGAATGTATTAATCAATTACCGCGCTTCCTTAAACGGGATGATTTATTTTGATAAAAATGCTATAAATCGAAAAATATCTCTCTTTAAAAGGCCAAATTGGACACTTTCCGCTGGACTTATATGGTCCCTATGATTTTTTTTTAATTTGCAATGATATGTCCTTTATCGTAATTAACTCATAAACTCAGACATTTATGCCTAGTGTGGTCTCCATAAATCCTAGAGTGCCAAAAATGCAAGATTTTCGTTTTTCCGCTATATCTTGGAAACAAGAGCTGCTGGAACGAAACCGAAACCAGTTTTGGAATCGGTAAACATAAACTTATCATATTTTTAAATCAACAGGGCTGCACCTCACAAAGATGGTCATTTTGTTGGCCTGTGTAATCGATTGGAAGTTTTTTAGCCGCTGAAAAAATAACATCTTAAGTTAACAAGTGTTTTAAGTTTATCTATGACGAACTCATTTATGTCGTGGTCAGACCAGGTCTTACCGATGGCTTGAGCCCTCTTCAGCCCAATCACAGCTTACAGCAAAACTGGACGTCTACTCTTTGCAATTTTATTATTATTAAAGCTTTCAGTAATTAACAAAGTACATATGCAGCCTAAAAGTCCCTTTTCTACTGGAAATATTAGTTTGGAGATCTCAAAGGTCGATCTCAAAAATTTGTTTATACCAACTTTATAATGGAGTTGGAGGTAATCAAGATATGATCTATGATAATCAAAAGGTACTTCAATTGACAATAATTGAGTAAAACATGGTTTTCAAATCGGTTAAGGCTGAAAAGACACTTTCAATTTTTAGGGACAATTTTAATCACAATTGTTCATCTATGGGCAAAAGTCGTTGGTGTTAGCGAGGCAGAGTAAGCTTGAGTTCTCCGCAGAATGCTTAAGAAGAGGGCGCAATAATACACAACAGCAAATTTGACCTATTAACAAAAAATTGCGAAAATAATTGACTCTAAAAATTGAAAGTGTCATTCCAGCCTTGGTAGTTCGAATACAATGACCAAGAATATTTGAGAAAAGCCGATTCTTTGCTCAATTTTTTGCAAGAAAATTCATTTGAATGGAAATGTCAAAACGAAAAAAAACCAAAACAAATATTTTTATTTTTCTACTTATGAACTGCACTTCAACGAATTAAAACAAGATATTGATGAACAAAACCTATACACTATATTTAAATGCAGGTGCTGCAAGCAATTCAGTGTTAAAAAGTGATAGATTTGTGATTTTTGAAAAATAAATTTTCTTTTGCATCGTCTTTTGTTTTATTTATAGGCTTTTATTTAACTGGGTTTTCCCTCATTTTATAAATTGACCAACAGACGAAGAAAAATAAAAATTTATTATTGTGAACACACCAACTTCTAAACATTTTAGTTCCTCCACATTTTTGATCCAGCTACTTTTGGAATGAATTTGTGGAACCTTTCATAGTTCAATATTTTTGAAGATTCTTACCTTACTGGTACTTGAGCTTACGTCTACTAGATTTTAATCGAATTTCAAGCAATGTATACTGAGTAGTTAAACGTGCTATATGAAATCAAAATAACATTTTGTTTGTTTTACATTCCACTAAAATAAAAAGAGGTGAAGTTTTTACTTCACAGCTGCGTACTGAGCTTTACATTTTAATATGATGTGAAGTTTAAAAAAAAATATTACTTAAAAATGTTAAAAATTACCAGAAACTTAT
This sequence comes from Lordiphosa clarofinis, assembly GCA_018904275.1. Lineage (NCBI taxonomy): Eukaryota > Metazoa > Arthropoda > Insecta > Diptera > Drosophilidae > Lordiphosa > Lordiphosa clarofinis. The sequence goes on along the minus strand of JAEIGQ010000011.1, from coordinate 218,272 downwards.
TACCAAAGTTTTATATGCAATGAATTTGATTTTTAGGTAATATGGGACCTAAAATTTAGGCATTCAATGAACGGCATACCATATTTATATCATAAGATATAAGTTCGTTATCCATCTGCACAGTATTGTCGATTTGCATGCAAATTTAAATTTAAGTACTGAGCTACTGATTTACAGGCAAATCGGACATACTTTGCAGATCGATAACGAAATTATATCTTATGAAAATGAAGAAAGTATGAACTACAATTTTCAGATAAAGCTTGACATTTAGAAATTAAAAAAAAAGTTAATTTCTAGGACAAAGGTTACAGGGAAAATGGCCAAATAAGCCATTTTTTTTAAATTTGTATGTCCATTTTACGGTTAACCCATTATCCAGATATGGAATTTCTTAAGCCAGATTCGTGTTCAGCGTGAAAATGTATCTTATCTGAGTGTAGGCCGTAAGAAAAAACTAATTTTGAAATCTTGTCAAAGTACTTATGCCAACCCCTATTTGCACATTTTGACTTATATTTTCTAACCGTAGCAGCTGATTGTCTACTACTTATGTTAAATTGAAAGCTTACTTTTATACCAGTATCTGATTTAAGTTTCAAAATTGTAGGATTTTTTGTTTGGTTTATTTGAGGTATTTTTTTGCTTCAAAATACTTATGCACACTAGTGTATAAGCACTAGGTTGGACGCCGAAAAGAAACTTAACTGATGCCATCTGAAGTTATTGCTTATAGGGTGTACATTAGGTCGGACATTTTATACATGGAAAAATGTAACGTCATACTGATACCCGCTTAAACGATGCATATTTGTGTATAAAACGCATAGCAAAAAAAATTTTTGAGAAAAAATAAGGTTTAGGGTCTGCGACTTGGACTTAAAGTTTATCACTTATACGTACTGTTTCCCATGCCTACATTTTTAATTTTTTAGTAGTTGGCGTAGACTTGGTTTGAAGTCATAACATTTAACAAATAGGTCCCATGACCAATAAAAAATGTTTTTTATATAACAGACACAATATGTAGGTAAATATATTTGGTACTTAACATATTTGGTAAACATTTTATATTACGGCAAAATTTCTACTATTTTGCGCTGTTTACTTCTAGATGAAAGCAAGTTTTAGCCGTTCATTAAGAGGCTATCAAGATATCTTTGAAGTCAGGTCCCACAGTGAACTCAAGTGCTACGCATCACGGTTGCAGCCGTTCCTGCGAATAGTCTACTTTTACAGGGCTGCTTATAAATAAGCTTCTTCAGGATCGAAAAATAATGCGGATTACTATACTAATTCATAAATCAAAAACTCTTTATTTAAAATTGTCAATTCATTTCATTCCCTTGAAAGTAACCTCCCCCTACTGCATTACACTTGTGCCAACGTTTTTTTCAATTTTGTTTGTGTTTGTAGGACAATTTTAAGAACATGCAAAGTCTTCTTCTGGTATAGTCTTTAATTTCTTCTTCGTTTGGGGCTCTGCCTCTTTATCGATTCAAAACGGTGTCCACGGAGCGATCTCTTGAGTTTAGCGAATTGCCCATAGTAGCCAAAATGGACACTAAAAATGGTTTTCACTGTTATGTCTGTTGTATCTGGACCATACTGACTTCTCGTGGACCATGCTGACTTCAACTTGCGAGCCACACTAGTCGCACTTTCTGAAATGGGCAGTCTTAAGAATTTAGTCCCATATAAAAGCGTGGAAAAAACGCATCTCTTCGTTGGAAATGGGCTCGCTTCGTCAAAATTTGGTCCTTGTCTACCAAACAAAAATACATTCGATTCCTGCTCCATTTTTATTTGTTGCTCGATTAAATTCAAATTTGACAACTTTTAAAATGATACGAAGAATTCGTCGACAGAATTTCGATTCTGTGAATGGGTCGTATACGTAATATTTGTGGAAACTTTGAAGGCTTTTCGCAGAGGTTAAAACATGATAAAAAATTTTTTGATTTTTTAATTTCTTATGTACACCCTAAAAGGCGTCCACCCTAGTGTACATAATAATTTAAACGAGAAAGGCAAGGCTAACTTCGTCTGTGTTGAAGTTTTGATACACTTGAAAACGCTTGTCTCAACGGTTAGCGACTTCGATCAAACTACGCAGATCAGCTTAAAAACGTTTAATATTACCCATGTGTTTGAGAGCGGTACTATTGAGAAAAAAAAAACGGTTTGGCAGGCTAAAACCCATTTTCCGGCCGATCATTTGTATGGCAGCTACAAGAAGTATTCATCCGATCTGGGCGGTTCCGACATAAAAATTTTTTCAATGGTCATGGCCATTTTGTCAAATGTTATGACGTCAAACCAAGTCTACGCCAACTACTTAAAAATATAACATGTAGGCAAGGTCTACAGTACGTATGAGTGATAAACCCCCTAGGGATCAGTGTGGTCTTACATATTTCCATACAACAAATGTTCGACCTAATGTACACAAGTCTTCTTCTTCTTATTCCGTGTAAATGTGTTATTGTTAACCTCATATGTATTTACTTGTAAATATTGACAACTGTCCAGCGCGCAGTGGAGCGTGCAGCGTGAATTAAGTGAGCAAGTGAGTTTTGAATTTGTAACTTAGTCTGACCATAGTTTACAAACTTAGTTTAACCACAGCCAAATTTAATTAATCATATTACTTGTATGGCAGCTCTATAAAAAACACCTTGTGCTGCTGTCGACTTCTAAAAGCGATCATGCTTTTGCTTCGACTTATGAAAACGGAATCAAAAGCAAAATCAAAATGAAATTTCATGAAGCGACGACTGCAGTCGCTGCTTGCTTTTGATCAAATATCGTTTTCTGCTGTTGGGTGCTGCTGGCGCTTTCGTATTTTGCGAAAGCATAAGCAGAAGCAAGAGTTCATATTGAAAAGTTGAAAAAAGTCGAAGCTGTGGATTTTGCTAATTGGACAGGAGCAATTTAAACACAGAGTAAAAACCAATTGGAAAGTAAGAATTGGAAAATTCCTCTTCATCATCAAAAATATCAAAACTTCATTAAGCTTTGAGGGACTTAAATCTTGTTCTGTGATGTTAATTGTCATGATCTAAGACTGAATTAATCAATTAAAAAAAATATATTTCTATAAAATTCAGTGCATCAACATGCAAGCTTAAATTTCAATCTCGTTTTCTAATAAAGAAATAACACACAATTTGAAACTCCAAAAATACACTTCGGTATCTGAATCATGCCAATTACAAACATCGAGTTACTCAGCAGAAACTAATTGGTAATGTACGGGTAGGATTCACCGCAGTTGACCCTGCCAATAAACTGTGGAAATCAGGCTTACCGCTGTGGCTATCATCTGCAAAATAATACTGGCAATTGTCAGGCGGATTGTATTTGGCCGGCCTCGATATACACAACCAAACGAGGTCATCCGCAATAAGCATATGCCATGTACGTCAACTGGAGAGTAACGGAACGAAAAAGAATCGAAATAAAATGTTAAAGTCATTCACACACGACTGCAGCTAATTGTCTTAATTAGTTTTTGTCTGCACTAAATTACAGCAATTAGCAGCAAGGATGTTGTGTCCTTAGACCCAAGTGCAAGAGTGTTAATTGCATTTGTTGTAGCTGCTGGCTTATTAAAATCAAATCGATAAAATACGTGAACCCTGACAAGTCGAGCTTAATTAAAAGTGCAAACCAAAGAGCAGACAAAGGTGAGATATGGAACGACAGCGTCACCAGGTGGCCCTCATTTATTTTCTCCAAGAAAACTTCGTCCATAATTTAAGGAGTTCTGGTGAGTTGCACCCACAACCCAAGACCGCATCGGATTGCGCCGACTGCAAATGAAATGGAGCACGTAGATTCGACTTTTACGCCATATTTCTTCAATATTTTATGCAATTTGCTGCACGAATGCAATCAAAAACAATTTTCGCAGCTTAAAAACCGCATTTATTTACCTCGCAGACTCCATTTCTTATGCCTCCAGCAGCTTTACCTGATGCTGCTGTGGCAGGGTTTGAAATGTTTTAGCAATAAATAAATAAATAAAAGAAATTACTTACTTGTAAGTCGGCCGACAGGAAAAAAGCGGAGAAGCAACAAACAGATCTACGTGGCTGACTCAGTTGAAAATGGAAAGTAGCCTGAGAACAAATCGCAGGTGTTAAATGATTGAGATGAAGACTTAGAAAGCAGAAGGAGTGGGTTGTATAGGTAGAGTATGTTTTGTATGAAAGTTCGTATTGCTTATCCCATGTATAGAAACACAATTATGGTATTTAATATGACAAAATGATACCAAAAGTGCTAAATAACGAACAGTTTTTCAAGAAAAGCCATGGCAATCGTGCTCTATGCATCTCATAAATGGGTCCACTTAAAATACGGGGACTGATTGACTAATCTCTATAAATATAAAAGAGAGTGTCCTGACTGATTCACTGACTGACTGACTGACTGACTGATTGGCAATCATCGCAGAGCCCAAACGGTAAGAGATAGAGGGCTGTAATTTTCACAGGAGTTTCCGTTGGTGGTGAAAGTGCGTACTAAGACGGGGTTTTGGAAAATTCCACCCGGAAAAGCCGGAAAAGCGTCGGAAAAGTTTGTATGGGAAAAATGTTATTTTTCACCCGATTGACTTGAAACTTAGTTTGTAAGCTTAGTACGCGAAATAATTTGACACGTGTTTTCCCGATTTTGGAAAATCTGCCCACGAGGAAAATGGCGGGAAAATTCTGCGTAAAAAAATTAATTTTCATCCGATTGGCTTGAAATTCGGTTTGAAGGGAAAGTAGGTGAAATGAATTGAAATGGGATTTTCCGAAGTTGGAAAATTTGACCCAACGGTCGAAAAATTCCCGGAAAATTCTGCACGAAAACAACTATTTTTCATCCGATTGGCTTGAAACTCGGTTTGTAAGGACAAAATACGAAATATTTTGAAATGTGATTTTTTAATGTCGGAAAATCCGCCCACGAGGAAAGTGGTCGGAAAATTCTGCATGCAAAAAACTATTTTTCATCCGATTGGCTTGAAATTCGGTTTGAAAGAAAAGTAGGTGAAATAAATTGAAATGTGACTTTCCGAAGTTGGAAAATTTGCCCTGACGGTCGGAAAATTCCCGAAAAATTCTGCATGAAAAAAACTATTTTTTATCCGATTGGCTTGAAACTCGGTTTGTAAGGACTGAATACAAAATAGTTTGAAATGTCATATTCTACAGTTGAAAAATTTCCGGAAAATTCAGCATGAAATAAACTATTCTTCATCCGATTGGCTTAAAACTCGGTTTTTAAGGACGGAATGCGAAATCTCTATCAATATAAAAGAGAGTGTCCAGACTGACTGACTGACAGATTGGCAATCATCGCAGAGCCCAAACGGTAAGAGATGGAGAACTGAAATTTTCACAGGAGTTTCTGTTGGTGGTGAAAGTGCGTACTAAGACGGGGTCTTGGAAAATTCCACCCGGAAAAGTCGGAAAAGCGTCGGAAAAGTTTGTATGAGAAAAATTTTATTTTTCACCCGATTGCCTTGAAACTTGGTTTGTAAGCTTAGTACGCGAAATGATTTGACACGTGTTTTCCCGATTTTGGAAAATCCGCCCACGAGGAAAATGGTCGGAAAATTCTGCATGCAAACAACTATTTTTCATCCGATTGGCTTGATACTCGGTTTGAAAGGTCAAAATCGGAATTAATTTTTGTTTTCATTTTCCGATGATGGAAATACCGCCGGGATGCCCACTGGGAAGTGGTTGGGAAATGAATGGGATGTGGGTGGTAAGTTGTTTTGGAAGTGGGTGGTAAGTGGATGTAAAGTGTGTGGAATGTGGCGGGAAGTTGGAGGGATGTGGGCGGAAAATGGCGGGAAGTGGAAGGGAAGAGGGCGGGAAGTGGGTGGTATGTGGGCGGGAAGTGGGTGGGATGTGGGCGGGAAGTGGGTGGTATGTGGGCGGGAAGTGGGCGGGAAGTGGAGATGTGGGTGTGATGTGGGTGGAAAGAGGGTGGGAAGTGGGTGGTATGTGGGCGGGAAGTGGGTGGGATGTGGGCGGAAAGAGGGTGGGAAGTGGGTGGTATGTGTGCGGGAAGTGGGTGGGATGTGGGTGGGATGTGGGCGGGATGTGGGGAAAATTGGCGGGCAGTGGAAGGGAAGAGGGCGGGAAAGGGCCGGAAGTGGGTGGTATGTGGGCGGGAAATGGGTGGTAATTGAGTGTGCGTTGTTGTACTATTGAAGACGCAGCGAAGCGCGACGGGTTATTTGCTAGTCTCTCTATATATAAAAGAAAGTGTCCTGACTGATTCACTGACTGATTCACTGACTGATTCACTGATTGGCAATCATCGCACAGCCCAAACGGTAAGAGATAGAGGGCTGTAATTTTCACAGAAGTTTCTGTTGGTGGTGAAAGTGCGTACTAAGACGGGGTTTTGGAAAATTCCACCCGGAAAAGTCGGAAAAGCGTCGGAATAGTTTGTATGGGAAAAATGTTATTTTTCATCCGATTGACTTGAAACTTGATTTGTAAGCTTAGTACGCGAAATAATTCGACACGTGTTTTCCCGATTTTGGAAAATCCGCCCACGAGGAAAATTCCCGGAAAATTCTGCATGAAAACAGCTATTTTTCATCCTATTGGCTTGAGACGCGGTTTGAAAGGAAGGTAGGTGAAATAAATTGAAATGAGATTTTCCGAAGTTGGAAAATTTGACCCAACGGTCGGAAAATTCCCGGAAAATTTTGCATGAAAAACACTATTTTTCATCCGATTGGCTTGAAACTCGGTTTGTAAGGACAAAATACGAAATAGTTTGAAATGCGATTTTTCAATGTCGGAAAATTCGCCCACGAGGAAAATGGCCGGAAAATTCTGCATGCAAAACACTATTTTTCATCCGATTGGCTTGAAATTCGGTTTGAAAGGACAAAATACGAAATAGTTTGAAATGTGATATTCCGAAGTTGGAAAATTTGACCCAACGGTCGGAAAATTCCCGGAAAATTCTGTATGAAAACAACTATTTTTCATCCGATTGGCTTGAAACTCGGTTTGTAAGGACAAAATACGAAATAGTTTCAAATGTGATTTTTTAATGTCGGAAAATCCCCCCACGAGGAAAATGGTCGGAAAATTCTGCATGCAAAAAACAATTTTTCATCCGATTGGCTTGAAACTCGGTTTGTAAGGACAAAATACGAAATAATTTGAAATGTGATTTTTCAATGTCGGAAAATTCGCCCACGAGGAAAATGGCCGGAAAATTCTGCATGCAAAACACTAAGTTTCATCCGATTGGCTTGAAACTCGGTTTGAAAGGACAGAACACGAAATAGTTTGAAATGTGATATTCCGAAGTTGGAAAATTTGACCCAACGGTCGGAAAATTCCCGGAAAATTCTGCATGAAAACAACTATTTTTCATCCGATTGGCTTGAAACTCGGTTTGTAAGGACAAAATACGAAATAATTTTAATGTGATTTTCAATATCGGAAAATCCGCCCGTGAGGAAAATGGCCGGGAAATTCTGCATGCAAAAAACTATTTTTCATCCGATTGGCTTGAAATTTGGTTTGTAAAGTCAAAATCGGAATTAATTTTTGTTTTTATTTTCCGATGTTGGAAATACCGCCGGGATGCCCACTGGGAAATGGTTGGGGGAGTGAATGGGTTGTGGGTGGTAAGTTGTTTTGGAAGTGGGTGGAAAATGGGTGGTAAGTGAATGTAAAGTGTGTGGAATGTGGCGGGAAGTTGGAGGGATGTGGGTGGGATGTAGATGGGAAGTGGGTGGGATGTGGGCGGGAAGTGGGTGGTATGTGGGTGGGATGTTGGACGGATGTGGGTGGAAAATTGGTGGGATTACGCTGTGCATTGGTTCTATACTGTTGAAGGCGCAGCGAAGCGCGACGGGATATTTGCTAGTCTATATATATAAAAAAGTTCAACCTGACTAATTGACTGACTGACTGACTGACTGACTGGTGACCGTCTCACAGCCTTAACCATAAAAGATAGGAAGATGAGATTTTCACAGTAGTTTTATCTTATGCTGAAAGTGAGTACTAAGAAAGGATTTTGGAAAATTCTGCCGGGAGGTGTGGAAAATTCGCGGAAAACTGTTGTATGAAACTTTTTTGTATTTCATCCGATCAAGTTCAAACACATTTTCAAAGATCTTTATGAAAATTCAACAACAACTGCATACCAATCTTCCGGAAAATTCAACACGCTGGGTGGAAAGTGGGTGGTCAAGGTTGTATGGGCGAAACTTTAGTTGCCAGCGGTTAACGCCAAATTCATTTTCAAAATTACACATAACAAAACATAAGTTGTAAGCATAGTACGCGAAATAATTTGACATGTGTTTTCCCGATTTTGGAAAATCCGCACACGAGGAAAATTCTGAATCCAAAAAAGTATTTATCATACGATTGGCTTGAAACTCGGTTTGTAAGGACAAAATACGAAATAATTTGAAATGTGATTTTTCAATGTCGGAAAAGCCGCCCACGAGGGAAATAGCCGAAAAATTTTGCATGCAAAAACTATTTTTCATCCGATTGGCTTGAAACTCGGATTGTAAGTCTCAAAATGAGAATTAATTTTGTTTTTAATTTTCCGATGTTGGAAATATCGCCGGGATACTCACTGTAAAGTGAATGGGATGTTGGACGGATGTGGGTGGGATGTGGGTGGAATGAGGGTGGGATGTAGGTGGGAAGTGGGTGGGAAGTGGGTGGGATGTGGGTGGCAAGTGGGTGGGATGGAAATGGGAAGTGGATGGGATGTGGGTGGAATGTGGTGGTAAATGGGAGGGATGTGGGTGGGATGTAAATGGGAAGTGGGTGGGATTGGGGCGGTAAGAGGGCGGTAAGTGTGCGGTATGTTGGTGGCAAGTGGGTGGAATGTGGGTGGGATATGGGCGGGAAGTGGGTGGGAAGTGGGTGGTATGTGGGTGGGAAGTGGGTGGGATGGAAATGGGAAGTGGATGAGATGTGGGTGGAATGTGGCGGTAAGTGGGAGGGATGTGGGTAGGATGTGGGACGGATGTGGGACGGATGTGGGTGGGGCTTGGGCGGGAAGTGTGCGGTATGTTGGTGGCAAGTGGGTGGAATGTGGGTGGGATGTAGGTGGGAAGTGGGCGGAAAGTGGGCGGAAAGTGGGTGGGATGTGGGCGGGAAGTGGGTGGGATGGAAATGGGAAGTGGATGGGATGTGGGTGGAATGTGGCGGTAAGTGGGAGGGATGTGGGTGGGATGTAAATGGGAAGTGGATGGGATTTGGGCGGTAAGAGGGCGGGAAGTGTGCGGTATGTTGGTGGCAAGTGGGTGGAATGTGGGCGGGAAGTGGGTGGGATGGAACTGGGAAGTGGATGAGATGTGGGTGGAATGTTGCGGTAAGTGGGAGGGATGTGGGTAGGATGTGGGACGAATGTGAGTGGGATTTGGGCGGGAAGTGTGCGGTATGTTGGAAGCAAGTGGGTGGAATGTGGGTGGGATGTAGGTGAGTAGTGGGCGGGAAGTAGGTGGGATGTGGGCGGGAAGTGTGTGGGTAGTGGGTGGGTTGGAAATGGGAAGTGGATGGGATGTGGGAGGGATGTGGGAGGGATGTGGGTGGGATTTGGGCGGGAAGAGGGCGGGAAGTGTGCGGTATGTTGGTAGCAAGTGGGTGGAATGTGGGTGGGATGTAGGTGAGTAGTGGGCGGGAAGTAGGTGGGATGTGGGCGGGAAGTGTGTGGGATGTGGGTGGGTAGTGCGTGGGTTGGAAATGGGAAGTGGATGGGATGTAGGAGGGATGTGGGTGGGATGTAAATGGGAAGTGGGTGGGATTTGGGCGGGAAGAGGGCGGGAAGTGTGCGGTATGTTGGTAGCAAGTGGGTGGAATGTGGGTGGGATGTAGGTGCGAAGTGGGCGGAAAGTGGGTGGGATGTGGGCGGGAAATGTACGGGAAGTGGGCGGGATGTGGGCCTGAAGTGGGTGGTAAGTGGGTGTGCGTTGGTTATATACTGTTGAAGGCGCAGCGAAGCGTGACGGGCTTTTTGCTAGTCTATATATATAAAAATGTTCAACCTGACTGACTGACTGACTGACTGGTGACCGTCGCACAGCCTAAACCATAAAAGATAGGAAAATCAGATTTTCACAGTAGTTTTATCTTATGCTGAAAGTGAGTACTAAGAAAGGATTTTGGAAAATTCTGCCGGGAAGTGTGGAAAATTCGCGGAAAACTGTTGTATGAAACTTTTTTGTTTTTCATCCGATCAAGTTCAAACTCATTTTCAAAGATCTTTATGAAAATTCAACAACAACTGCATACCAATCTTCCGGAAAATTTACCACGCTGGGTGTAAAGTGGGTGGTCAAGGTTGTATGGGCGATACTTTAGTTGCCAGCGATTAGCGCCAAATTCAATTTCAAAATTACACATAACAAAGCATAAGTTGTAAGCATAGTACGCGAAATAATTTGACACGTGTTTTCCCGATTTTGGAAAATCCGCACACGAGGAAAATTCTGAATCCAAAAAAGTATTTATCATACGATTGCACAGTGGTCCCGCCCGTAGGCCAAAAATAAAAAAACCAAAGTCAAAATGTTGACTTTAAATGTAGCAATTCTTATTTATAATTGGTCTAGCTATTCGAATTTATTCATCTTTTTGTTTTGCTCTATCTGTCCTCTTCAAGAATAGCATCGAAAGAGATAGCATGATATTCATTGTGTATTGTCGCGTAAGCAACGTGCAAGGGAAGCTCTCCGTAAAAAATTTGTTAAATTTATTTAAAACAAGTGTTGGTGCAATGGAAGTGATTAATATTTTAAATAAAGGTATTAACTTTCTTTTTTCAACAAAGAGTATATGTAGTATGTGCTGTGTCTTGTGTAAATCATTATTGTATTTAGTACATAATTGTGAACGTGCTTAGTTTGCCTTTTTTGTGTTTGGTTAGAGTTTTAGTTGTGAAGGGGTTCTTGGGGTTGAACAAATCTTTTTGTATAATATTCTTAGGTATTTTAAGAATATAAGGAAGTTTAATTCAAGTGCCGTAAGGTGCCGTACGGCTTGCATTATACGAAAAGGTAACCTAACCTCAATTTTAAAAAAGCACGTGCTTCTGCTGTGTGCTGTTGTTTGTTGCCGATTGTTGGTTTGTGTTGTCATTTGTTGTTATTATTGTGTTATGTTTTGTGTTTATATTCTTTTCTTTAAAATATAAGCTCATTATTTAATTAGGAGCCACTTATGAATGTATGAAAATAAAGACATTAAATTATTTATGCTAAACCATACGCGGAAAATTTCAAGGGTCTTGACAAATACTGATTTATTGAACAGATTACTTTTAAGTTCTGATCCTTTTATTGCGGGTCAAAGACAACTTCAATGCAAAGCAAAGTCCAAGCTACTAAAATCAGCTATTGATTTACTGGACGAAACTATATGAAATATGATTTTTTTTTAACATTCATGTGTATGTTTTTGAATTGTTACTTCACATATATGCAAATATTAAAGGATAAACATATAAATTTAAAAAATTGATTTATTTGATGGTCGTTTTTGTCAAATATATGTATCATTTCTGTCATTATTATTTTAAGGCGAAATAGTTTTTCCGGCAAAAACTCGTTTTACACTGATTGTTCCGATGGCAGCTATAACCTATAGTATCCAGATTTTTACTGAAGTTTCCCAGGTTATATACGAAAATTTCCAAAGTTTTGTTGCAATAAAATGAAAAACAAAAGTTTTTCATATGAAAACTGAATATCAGACCGATTGTTCATATGGCAGCTATATGATATAGTTGTCCGATCTGGCTGATTTTTACATATTATTTTAGGATAAATATAAAAAAATGTTGTGCCAAGTTTCAAGTCCCTACCTCAACTAGAAGTATTTTTGGCCGCTCTCCCCATACAAGCCGGACCACTGTGGATTGGCTTGAAACTCGGTTTGTTAGTATAGAATACGAAATAGTTTAAAATGTTATAATCCGAAGTTGGAAAATTTGAACTGATGGTCGAAAAATTCCCGGAAAATTCTGCATGAAAAAAACTATTTTTCATCCGATTGGCTTGAAACTCGGTTTGTAAGGACAAAATACGAAATAATTTGAAATGTGATTTTTCAATGTCGGAAAAGCCGCCAACGAGGAAAATACCCGGAAAATTCTGCATGCAAAAACTATTTTTCATCCGATTGGCTTGAAACTCGGATTGTAAGTCTCAAAATGAGAATTTATTTTGTTTTTAATTTTCCGATGTTGGAAATATCTCGGCGGGATGTGAGGTGGGTGGCAAGTGGGTGGAATGTGGGTGGGATGTAGGTGGGAAGTGGGTGGGATGGAAATGGGAAGTGGATTGGATGTGGGTGGAATGTGGTGGTAAGTGGGAGGGATGTGGGTGGGATGTAAATGGAAGTGGGTGGGATTTGGGCAGTAAGAGGGCGGGAAGTGTGCGGTATGTTGGTGGCAAGTGGGTGGAATGTGGGTGGGATGTAGGTGGGAAGTGGGTGGGTTGTGGGCGGGAAGTGGGTGGGATGGAAATGGGAAGTGGATGGGATGTGGGTGGAATGTGGCGGTAAGTGGGAGGGATCTGGGTGGGATGTAAATGAGAAGTGGGTGGGATTTGGGCGGTAAGAGGGCGGGAAGTGTGCGGTATGTTGGTGGCAAGTGGGTGGAATGTGGGTGGGATGTAGGTGGGAAGTGGGCGGGAAGTGGGTGGGATGTGGGCGGGAAGTGGGTGGGATGGAAATGGGAAGTGGATGGGATGTGGGTGGAATGTGGCGGTAAGTGGGAGGCATGTGGGTGGGATGTAAATGGGAAGTGGGTGGGATTTGGGCGGTAAGAGGGCGGAAGTGTGCGGTATGTTGGTGGCAAGTGGGTGGAATGTGGGTGGGACGGAAATGGGAAGTGGATGAGATGTGGGTGGAATGTGGCGGTAAGTGGGAGGGATGTGGGTAGGATGTGGGACGGATGTGGGTGGGATTTGGGCGATAAGTGTGCGGTATGTTGGTAGCAAGTGGGTGGAATGTGGGTGATGTGGTGAGTACTGGGCGGAAGTAGGTGGGATGTGGGCGGAAGTGGGTGGGATGTGGGTGGGTAGGGGTGGGTTGAAATGGGAAGTGGATGGGATGTGGGAGGGATGTGGTAGAATGTAAATGGGAAGTGGGTGGAATTTGGGGGAAGAGGGCGGGAAGTGTGCGGTATGTTGGTAGCAAGTGGGTGGAATGTGGGTGGGATGTAGGTGCGAAGTGGGCGGAAAGTGGGTGGGATGTGGGCGGGAAATGTACGGGAAGTGGGTGGGATGTGGGCCTGAAGTGGGTGGTAAGTGGGTGTGCGTTGGTTATACACTGTTGAAGGCGCAGCGAAGCGTGACGGGCTATTTGCTAGTCCAATATATTACCCCCAAATACATACATAGAAATTTCAGAAATTCCCCCCCACTCACACTTTAAGGAGCTCCACTCTCATTTCAAAACGAGAGCGTAAGTTAAAGTCGGCTCTAACCGACTTCGATATACCCGTTACTCATGAAAAAACATGTTTAACAGTGTTCCTGCGTTCCTTAGGTTGACCATCCGAAAAGTATGCAACAATTTTTTGGTTCATTTTTTTGCTCGTAACTTGAGAACCGTTCATCCGATCTTTATCATTTCTTCGGCAAATCGATTGATTTTGCTAATTTTATTTTCAAATGAAAAGCTGCTAAACCAGGCAATATGCACAGAAAAAAACAAGTAAGAGTGCTGAAGTCAAGAGCCCGGTCTGCAAAATACCCAGTATCAAGTATGGTTGATATTTGATAATAATAATTGGCCTACCTCAATATATATGAAGTCAAGTCAGTACAAGCTTTAAAATTGTAACTGTGAAAAATTTTATCAGCATCGGAAACTAAAAATTTTGGTAACATGAACGAAATTGACAGTTTTTTATCGATAGTTGGCATATCGATAGGCTGTGTGGACTGTGAGGACAGCTGATACACAGCATCTTATGGGATGATGCTAGGGGCACACTTATGTCAAATTGATGAGTCGCTTACACGCCTTTTTAATCTGTTTGTCGCCAGAACAGAGACAAGTCTATTGGAGTACTAATTAATATAAGAGCAAAGGGACCTCACATAGAAGACTTTAGTTTCTTGAGGGCAGTGGATCATGCCGGGATCCTCCAGATCCACCGCTACAAGCTTTACAAGCCAATGGAGCTCCAATGTCAATAGCTGAAACCGTAGCTACATGGCCACTCAGTTGACATACATGGCCACTCCTTAGTATAAATGCGAATGTATTTAGGCAATCTTATAGCCGACGATGCAAAACTGTGCTTACCACCAGCAACTTCGATGAATGTTTAGAAAACGGCTTAAAATCTCACAACAGAAACACTTTCCCGACAGGAAAAGGTTTGTTTTTATTTTAACTTAACTGACTTATATTTCCGGAACGGCTGAACGCATTTTTATAATCTTTCTACGTATAGACCAACTTATCGGTTATAGCCCGAGCCAAATCGTGTTTTGTTGTAGTCAAATGTAGTTTGCTGATTGGGCAATTTTAGAAAAGTTAGGTAGAAAACGGATTAGGAGAAGAGTTTAATCCAAATTGTCCTCAAAAAAAATTAAAAAGAGTAAAGAGACAGAGTTTAATTGCACGGTCCCTGATTTTATATCGAGAGATTGCCGAATTTTGGAGCAACCACTTGTGCGATTTAGAGACCAAAATTTGGCCGAATGCGAAAATGGGAGCATTGCTTGAATATCTACATAATACCAGAGAGAACAAAATACCAAGAGATGAATTCGCTCTCTCAAATTTAGTCCGAAAAAAATCACGTAGCTCATTCAGCTTTCGGAGTCCGTATAGACAAACAGCTGCGCTGTCTGCTTAGCAGGCGTGTGCTTTGTTTTGCCTACATATGCCTTAGAGAAAAGCACCGGAGCGAAAGGAAGGGCATGTATATCGAGCTCTGTCATTTCGCTCTGTGTGTATATCTCATATATGTATGTGCTTCGATTTATAGTACGTGGCCAAACTGTTTGCATAAAAATGTGTATTGTTGGCATTGTTGCCAGTTTTCACTGAGCTCACTAACTTCTGAATTTATTGCCTAAAGGCCTGATTTCAGATGACATAATCTTTTACTTCGGCACAATACTTCATTCAAATAAGACTGCTTTGCAATAGCCTTCAGATTTCAAAACAGTTCAAAAGTGTTTCTATTCATGTGAACTTCAACATAAAAATTAATTTTTATGTCATCTGGAATCAGGCCTTAAGCAAAGGGCAACGAAAGGGAAGAATAATTGCCTAAAAACACGAATTTTAAACTTTTAAATGAGTGAATCACAACCCCCCACAAATTTTCAAAATGTCAAAAAATCACTTTTTTTTCAATATGTTATAAAAAAACCCCAAAAATATATTTTTTAAAACTAATGATGAGGAAAGTTTTGTGCATCTTTGTTGCCTGTTGAATGACACCTGTTAGCGATTTCGCTCATAACATACCGTCATATTTGTACTATTTCTTATTATGTTTATATTTTATTTAAGATTTTTTTTACTATATTTATTTTATTTTATCTGGACACGCACATTGAAAGAAAATTGGAAATCTTTTTCCAGAAGTGGGTTGAAATGCCTATTGCCTAAATGAAAAAACTAAACGAATTAACAATTAATTAATACACTAGCTTGCAAATATAAAAATTTAATGACCCGTTTCTACTAAAGTTATTTTTTTGTGCAAAATGGTTTCTAAATTTTTTTCATTTCAACGTTTTTTAATATGATTTTTTTTAAAGTTTACAGAAAATTAAATTACACAAAAACTATAAATGAAATTAAGAAGCGGTTTTATTCATTTGATAGGTAATCGGTTAAATAAAAATTAGTAATTATTGTTGTTGTTGTTGTACCTGCGGTTGTTGTTGTATTTCTGTTTAAAGTTAACCAAAAATTTAGAACATTGGCCCATGCTTGAAAAAACAACCTTCGGTTGTTGTTGTTGTGTTTCATTAAGGGTACTGTATACCTTCAAAAAAATTTTTTTTTATTTTTTTTATTTGCTTATTATTCTATTCTATTCCTGCAAAACTTTTAAGTAGATCCGTAACTCAGTTTTACAGAAATAAACAAAAAATTATTTTTTCCGACCCTTTTATGTGAAAATTGTTTTAATCGACCCTAGTATTTTTAGAAATTAGAGGTATTTTCATTTTTTGGTAAAAACTTAAAAATATTTATAATATGTTCGAAATATAAAAACTAATTTTACTTGGAATTTTTGGAGATGTTATTAATTACCATGGCTTGACGCAATTTGACCCAAATTTCTGGAGAACTGTTTAACCGACTTTGATAATTTTTTGTATATAATATAATAATAATTTAATAAAATTATAATAATTTTTACTTCATCGAAAAAAAGATTATGCGAATTTGTTGGAACCTCTTTTTCAAAAATGGTTGCAAAAATTTAAAGAGTATCTGTTGACCGATTTTCAATTTTTCTTTGTAAACTACTCATAATACCCACCATTCTGGAGCTGATATTTTTGATCGGTCAACATATGACGGAGCTAGGGAAAAAAGTAGATTTTCGAAATTTGACTTTGAAACCCCATAGCTCCTCTGTTTATTGACCGATCCAAAATATCCTAGTTCACACCAAAATTACATCAATTCTGTCTTTAGTTTTGAATTCTGATCATCCGTTCTCAAAGAATTTTGCAAGCATGGGCCAATGTTCTAAATTTTTGGTTAACTTTAAACAGAAATACAACAACAACCGCAGGTACAACAACAACAACAATTAATACTAATTTTATTTTAATTTCATTAATAGTTTTTGTGTAATTTAATTTTCTGTAAAAAAAATATTAAAAAACGTTGAAATGAACAAATTTTTAGAAACCATTTTGCACAAAAATAATTTTAGTAGAAACGAGTCATTAAATTTTTTTATATTTGCAAACAAGTGTATTGATTAATTGTTAATTCGTTTAGTTTTTCTCATTTAGGCAACAGGCATTTTAACCCACTTCTGGAAAAAGTTTTCCAATTTGTCTTTCATTGTGCGTGCCCAGATTAAATAAAATAAATTCTGTAAAAAAAATCGTAATTAAAATATAAATAAAACTAGCAAATAACCCGTCGCGCTTCGCTGCGCCTTCAACAGTATAGAACCAACGCACACTCACTTCAAGTCCACATCCCACACACTTCCCGTTCACTTCCCGTCCTCTTCCCGTCCATTTCCCGCTCACATTCCACCCACTTCCCGCCCTTTCCCGCCCTTCCCTTCCACTTCCCGCCAATTTTCCGCTCGCATCCCACCCACATCCCGTCCACTTCCCGCCCACATCCCACCCACTTCCCATCTTCATCCCACCCACATCCCTCCAACTTCACGCCACATTCCACACACTTTACATCCTTTTACCACCCACTTTCCACCCACTTCCAAAACAACTTACCACCCACAACCCATTCACTTCCCAACCACTTCCCAGTGGGCATCCCGGCGGTATTTCCAACATCGGAAAATAAAAACAAAAAAAATAGAGGCAAGCTAACTTCGGCTCGACCGAAGTTTATATACCCTTGGAGCTTGATATGTGCCTGACAGTTTGTATGGCAGCTATACTATATAGTGGTCCGATTTCGAAAAGTTTTGGTGAAATTATGTGAAATCACTAAAAACTTATAAATACGAGCGTTGGGAGCGATAACATCGAAAACAAAAAAGTTTTTCTCACTAAAACTAGTTTTTCAACCGATCGTTCCTATGGCAGCTATATGCTATAGTCATCCGATCCGGCCGGTTCCGACAAATGTGCAGCGTATTTATACCAAAAGACTTCGTGCAAAGTTTGGTTACGATTGCTTTAAAACTGACGGAGGAGATAGCATAGAAACAGACGGACGGACAGACGGACAGACGGACATGGCTATATCAACTCAGCTCGTCATGCTGATCAAGAATATATATACTTTATGTGGTCGGAGATGCTTCCTTCTATGCGTTACAAACATCCGGACAATTTTAATATACCCTCTCCAAGGGTATAAAAAGTAATTTTTGGACATTTCGAAAATTTGTGGGGGTTGTGAGCCACCCATTTAAAAGTTTAAAATTCGTGTTTTTAGGCAATTATTCTTCCCCTTGTTGTCCTTTGCTTAGGCAATAAATGCAGAAGTTACTAAGCTTAGTGAAAACTGGCAACAATGCCAACAATACACATTTCTACACAAACAGTTTGGGCACGTACTATGAACATAAGCACATACATACATGAGATATACACACAGAACGAAATGACAGAGCCCGATATACATGCCCTCCCTTTCGCTCTGGTGCGTTTCTTTAAGGCATATGTAGGCAAAGCAAAACAGCACACGCCTGCTAAGCAGACAGCGCAGCTGTTTTCTATACGGACTCCGAAAGCTGAATGAGCTACGCCGTTTTCTTGCTGTTAACTTAACAGTGAGAGCGAGTT
Source organism: Lordiphosa clarofinis (assembly GCA_018904275.1). NCBI lineage: Eukaryota > Metazoa > Arthropoda > Insecta > Diptera > Drosophilidae > Lordiphosa > Lordiphosa clarofinis. The sequence goes on along the minus strand of JAEIGQ010000011.1, from coordinate 199,779 downwards.
CATCTCTTGGTATTTTGTTCTCTCTGGTATTTTGTTCTCTCTGATGTTACATACCACGAATTTCGATTTAACAGAGCTCTGTTAAGTAAGCAGCTGGTAAAGTCAGGTTATGCTAACGAATGACAGTTCAATGTTAAGCGTGTGTTTTCTGCTGCAATTTGTAATTGCCAAATATTAATGAAAACAGAAAGTTTTGTCGAATATTTTTGAATGAATCTAATCGTTGTGGTATGTGCTATGTTTTAGAGCCTTTGATCTGTAGAAATTAATCGTTGCGTCCCTGTATTTGACGGTATTCGTGATTCATCTCACAAAAAAAAAAAATTGGAATGAAAATTCAACTTTGCAAAGCCCTACCAAATTTTGTTTAGATTTGTTAGAGCTGGGACTTTTACCACCTTTTAGAGCTATCAATTCCGCTTCTGATTCACTTTTGCTCAACCGCATTTATGCGCATTTTTTTGCAAAATTTCACTTTTTAGGACACAACCTCATTTTCTCCAATGCCTACTTGCATCCCAAATGAAAAAATGTGACGAGTCGGGAAGATGTTATTTTTGATTGCTTTAGAGAGGGGTAAGGCCAAAGTCTTTCAGTCGCGTATGAAAGATATTTAAAAGAAAAAAGGAAGCATATTTTGTGCAATTCTGGAGATGAATCGCGGTAATTGAACAGAATAATGCAACAATTTGAACGCAGAAATTTCATTCTAAGCCATTGGGAAGCAAATGAACCCAGAGTGGCGTACTCTATGGTCATTTACGCTAAATCGTATTAGAGGTCATAGGACTCAAGCTGCTGGAGATAACGGAGTAGAAGAAGCAAGCACAGCTGCTCGTAAAGTAAAAAAACGACCAGCTGACCATGCAGCAGTTCTTAAGATAGTTTCTTTAAGGCCTTAAAAGGCCTTGGCAGTCTTCCGTCGACGAGAGCAGTATTGTGCAGTTAGAAATTACAGTAGGAACAGAACAGAAATTGCAATAAAAGAGCCGAATCTTTTTCAGGAATTCCGAAACTCCACAAAGTTTGCGGTCGAAAACTATGTTTCTTATTATGCGCCAATAATGGATTTTGAGCTATTGCTGACAATGGACATGTAAATGTATATTAAAAAAAACAAAGGTTCCCCCTTTGAGCTGGTTTTGTTGTCGAATTTCCATTGAAACTACCAAGGCATGGAGGCCAACAAATGCTCGAATTATGAGGATTTTTTTTTATCTTATTTTACCATGATTGGCAAAGATATATCCTATTTAAACCGAAAATACATATTTGAATTTACGGGATGAAAGCTAGATTGTCATTCCAAATCTGTATAAAAACTATAATATTTCATCTTGATTCAGCATTATTTGTTATACTTTTACATGTAGATAATCTATTCTATTCTATCTTGAACCAAGTAACCTTTACACTGTTCTTGGAAACAAGATCTGATAGAGCGAAACTAGAACCAGTTTTGGAATCAGTGGATAAAAATGTATTATAATTTTAAGTCCACAGGGCTGGTGGTTTTGTTGGCCTTTGCTATCATGAAGATTGAATTTATAAGCAATTGTCAACTTAGGCCAAATTTTATAATGAGTTTAAATTGTTATGAAGAATTCAAATTTTTCGGGAGAAAGTCGAACGGTCCAAAAAATCTCCAAATTTGCAAAATTCATAAATGAGTTGAGATTGCCATGGTTAAATAGACTGGTAAACAGACGGGTATATAGAAGGGTAAATAGGAGTGGTTAATCAAACAGTCAAAAAACTTCTAAAATTTGCATAATTTTATTATGAATTTGGATTACCGTGAAGATTTAATAGTTGTCAATTGTCGACAATCATAAGAGGTGTAGGCCAATCGATTCGAAAGAATCGCGTGATTTCATGAATACATTCCGATTTGATTAGTTTTAATAATAATGAATCATTATACTTGTACTTACTGTATGTCAAAGACGATCAGACGATATCTCAGTAAAATTCGCAAATTACTAAAAGCTCGACATCATTCAAATGGTGGAAGCTGTTCAGCATTCTTTAATGCGGGAAACTGGCCAAAAATTATAGAAGACTTGATCTGCAATAGAAGTATACATTTAAAAAATGGTTGCTCTAGCCTTCTGGTTTTTGAGATCAAGGTGTTTATACACACGGACGGACAGACGGACATGCCTATATGGACATGGTTATACCCAATTTTAACAGAGTTTTACAGAGTTTTCCGTTGTCGATTTCAGATCAGTTGTACCCATCTTTCGATCCGGCTGATTCCAACATACAGAATGTAAAATATACCCTTAACCAAACCACTAAATTAAATTATAATTTTCTTGCCTAACATTTATTTTTGGGTAATCTACAATTTCTATCAACTACTTACATAATTTTTGTTCATTTCGTTGGTTCTATTTATATGCCTATATTAATTGAATCTCACCGTCATTTTAGGCCGCACTCCAACTCAACCTCTGCATTCCCCTCCACAACACACAACAATTTGACACAAAAGACAGCCAAAAATTTCTATAGAGTTGGTCACGCCGCCTTTTGATGTCACAAAATTTCTCGGACACTGAGCGCCTAATTACTTTATTGGTGACCTTTTTGTGTGTTGTGCTGGGACCTTTCAACCCTTTTGTCGATTCCGGAGAGCTCAAGTCCTGTGTACTATTAGCAAAGTTAATTAAATTATCAACATGGGCGTCAACTTTGAAACCAACCAAAGTAATTTCGTTTCTAATTTGCAGCAGGCTTAACAAACATGATGTGGCACCTAATAAACATATCGCATTAATCTGTGCGAATGATTTCGGTTTTTACTTAACTCCCACACATGGGGGGCAGGAAAAATAATATTTGTCCGCCTTCGCACATAAATCCATATTAAGTTTGAGTTGCACACGTGTGTCCAGGCTTTATCAATTTTCATTTATGGATATCTTGGAGTTGGCTGCTTTTGTTTTTGTTGTTGTCTTGGAGAAAATTGTTTTTATTTATGCTTTGAACTTGTGCCTGTCATTCTGCTTGATTGGCTACTAAATACATTTTGAGTTATGAGCTGAAGCCTCAATACTGTGTGGGAGGGGGATGAGGATGAGCCAGTGAAGTAAGCTCATGAAACGTGCGTGAGATTTTTAGTAACGATAAATGTTGAATTTATTTTGTAGACTCGAACGAATTGTGTTTTAATAATAAGTATGAGCAATACAAACGTTGGCTGAGCTTTCGACAATCCAAGTGGAATTCAGTGCGACCACCAAAGCAGTTGTCGTGCACGAATCTTAATAGGATTCTGAACTTCCGATCTTCATATCATTTATACCGCATTATTGTGTCAACCATAATTATAACTTAAGCTACCCCTCAAGTAATAGAACAGGCTTGAAAGTGGTTAACAGATTATTCAGAGCCAAGTTATTGATATTATTTGGGCACTCCAAGAGAGAGTTTCCGTGTCCACCACAGCAAAGTGAACAAAAGTGACGGTGCGTAAAGCGTGGACCTAAAAAAACTAATGGTCAGCGACAGTATTAACTGATGTCTTCCGTTATCCGGTTAAGTATATCCAGTAGTTGTAGACACTATACGTTTCAAAAACGTTATCCACGGCACTTCTGGAGATTTCTACATGCATTTCAAGATATGGACCATCTCAGCTGCAGCAACCAGGCTTCCATTGAAGGACAACACTTTGGAATTATTCATTATTTATTTTTGATGTGAAACATCTTTAATTTCGGTACGGACGATTTTAGTAGGAGTAAAATTTGATTTGAGCGTCACGTGACTCTGACGCCAACCATATTATGTTGCTGTGTTTGCTTTGTGCAGTGGCTCGGCACACACACACAAGACTCAGCCAAAAAATCAAAACAGAGAAAACTACAACAACAAAGAGAGAACAATATAGAGCGTACTCCCACAACTTTTGCTGTCAACGCGAGAGGGAGAGTGAGTGCCCTGAAAAGACAGGGCACTGAGAGCAGCATCAAACCGTTTTAGTTGTATCATGGTTTTCTTCTTCTGACAAACTGCCATTGCTGATTTGTATACCAAGGTGAGAGCTTCTTTTTAATGTGAAAAATATTTAATTTCGGTACGGACGATTTTAGTAGGAGTAAAATTTGATTTCAGTGTCACGTGACGCTAACGTTATTCATATTTTGTGTTGTTTTGATTTGTGGAGTTTCTCGGCAAACACACACACAAGAGGATTGGCAGAGAGGGGAAGCGAAGAGGTACGAAAGATGCTGAAGAGGAGCAACTGGGTGGGTTCTGGGAAAGATCTGGGTGTGATCTTGGTGGTATGTGGGAGGGATTTAGGTGGAATCTTATCTGGGCGGGATCTGGGTGGAATTTAGGAGCGATATGGGTGGGATCTGTGTGGGATTTAGATGAGGATCTGGGTGGGAGCTGGCCGAGATCTGGCAGAGTTCTGGATGGGATCTGGGAGGGATCTATATGGGATAAGGGTGGGATCTGGGTGGGATCTGGGTGGGATCTGGGTGGGATCTGGAAAAAGATCTGGGTGGGAGCTGGGCGAGATCTGGGTGAGTTCTGGGTAGGATCTTGGAATGGATCTAGAAGGGATCTGGGTGGGATCTTGGCGGGATCTGAGCGGTATCTGGAAGGGATCTGGGTGGGATCTGGAAGGGATCTTAGCGGGATCTGGAAGGGATCTGGGCGGGATCTGGGCGGGATCTGGGCGGGATCTGGATAGAATCTGAAAGGGATCTGGGCGGTATCTGGAAGGGATCTGGATGGGATCTGGGTGGGATCTGAGCGTGATCTGAATGAAATCTGGAAGGGATCAGGGTGGGATCTGGATGGGATCTTGGCGTGATCTGGATGTAATGTGGAAGGGATCTGGGCGGGATCTGTGTGGGATCTGGAGGAGATCTGGGTAGCATTCGGGGTGGGATCTGGGAGGGATATGAGTGGGATCTGGGATCTTACCTTGGTGGTATCTTGGGGACGAAACATCATCATTTATCTTTGGATTACCACAATAAACTTCCTGAAAACTTAAAAGAACACAGCAGCAAGTGATCTTGTTTCTGTTATTTTTACTCCCCGTTAAACTTCTTCTTTCAAAAGAGTGCCCTTGCTGATTCATATACCATTGAGAGAGCTTGCGATTTGAAAATAAGCTTTTAAACTTAGGATCATGTTTCGCATCAAAGACTCGTGAGTGCTAGCGACACTCACACATTTTTTATTGACAGTTATTGGATCTTTTCTTAAACTTTGTTCATTGTTAAAAGCAGGGCTGCAAACCTCCTAAACATCGCTCAAAACTTTTTGGGTTTGGGTTCACGGAGCAGGTTTCAGAATGTCGCGGTCAGGTTTGAACCGGGGTTTAGAAATAATTTTGTTTTCGCTTACTAAAAAAAAGTATTTTATTGGAAAAACCTTCAACATTTCATGCGTATTTGGGAGTTCAGAGTTTTGATAATTGGAATATAATTTTTTAACTCAATAATAGTTTTTTTTTAATTTTTAATTATTTGTGGTTGGGGAGTGGTGCACGGCGACCAATTTTGGTCTATTGTGCCCCCCTACTGAATTTACAACTCCCCTAGCAGCCCTAATTCCTGTACAAAAGCCAGGATTTTTGTGGGTTCTAAGTTACTGATATTGCTTGGGTGTAGAATGTGTTTCCCAAATCTGTTGAGTCTGCGCCTCGCTAGGGCATCGCAGTGTACTAGTATATGCTCAGAGGACTCCTCCTTCTCTTCACAGTATCTGCAAAGCTGGGTGTTTGTTATTCCCAACTTGTACATGTGGCTCCTCAGTCTGCAGTGACCCGTGTAGAGCCCTGTCAGAATTCTGAGGGCATTCTTTCCTTGTTGGATTAACTTTTGGAACCTTTTGAGGTCGTGGTTCACTATTAATGCTTTAGCTTGTCTCATTCCCTTGGTGTTTACCCAGGAGGCTGTTCTAAGCGTATTCTCTCAATTTCTTAAAAGTCCTTTTATTGTGAGTTGGCCTATGCCGCAGTTGGGTTCTGGCGCTACCATTGCGGTGGCTGCACCCTTGCGTGCCAGTTCGTCGGCCAATTCGTTTCCGGGGATGTTGTTGTGTCCCGGTATCCATCGTAGGGTCAGGTTGTTCCTGCTGCCTAGTTGGTCCAATTTGTTCTTTGTCTCTAAGACTAGCTTAGAGGTGAACTTATTGCTACTGAGTGCTTTAAGCGCTGCTTGGCTATCGGAGAGGATAGCTATTTCTCTATTATGGTAGTTCTTCCCCATATTACGGTCTGCACAACGGGAGATGGCACATACTTCAGCTTGAAATATGCTTGTGAATTCTCCCATTGGTTCAGATATTTTTGTTCCTGGCCCTGCTACTCCAAGTCCGGTTCTTTGGGGTGTAAGGGACCCGTCTGTGTACCACATAATTATGTGTGGTTTCATTTTATGTGTCTCTTCAAGTGAGATCCATTCTCTCTTATTACTTTGGTGTACAGTGAAATTCCTGTCAAAGTGATACTCGGCCACCATTTCGTCTCTGGGTTGGAGGATTAAGGGGATTTCCTTTTTCAGCTTTTCAGAGTCTCTGAGGCTTACTATGTGGTTTCTACCCACTCCTTCTGTTAATCCAACCAGCTTCGCGGTCTTCTGTTAATCTAAGCAGTGTTGCTTTTTTCTTCAGGCCGATGGTATGGTGGAATGGTGTTAGCTCCATCAAAACCTCGATTGCCGCTGTCGGACAGGTACGCATGGCTCCAGTCATGCATATACATGCTAGCCTTTGCAGTTTTTGCAACTGCGCTCTTACTGTGAGGAGGTTTGCTCTATCTCCCCACACGACAGCTCCATTGAGCATTGGTCTCACAACCATGAGGTATAGCCATCGGAGTATATGTGGTGCCATGCCCCACGATTTTCCGGCTATGCTCCTGCATGTGAATAGTGCTCTAGTGCATTTACTGAGTGTATAATGTAAGTGCTTGTCAAACCTCAGCCTGTTGTCAAAGACAACGCCGAGGTATTTGACTTCTTTTTCTGGTGTAATGAGGCAGCCGGATAGGCGAATTGGCCTCATTCTGCTTAGTTTGTATTTCCTAGTGAACGGTACCATAATGGTTTTCGCAGGGTTTAGGTTGAGCCCAACCTCCTTGCACCAATTAGCCGTGACTTTCAGACCCCTCTGGACTATGTCACATAGGGTTTCTTCGTATTTTCCTCTCGCAACGATGACAATGTCATCAGCGTATCCTTGGCATGTTATGGCCAGGGAGGCTTCTCTGCATCATAGGAGTGAATCTACCCATCGCCTACCGGAGGGGCTTGTTCTCTTCAGATCAGGGCATTCTTGACAGCACTACGGGATGTGTTGTCGAATGCTCCCTCAATCTTAGGAAGGCGCATCGAGCCACTTCCTTGTCTTCTATTGTTTTCTCGAGCATCTTCCGAGTTGATACAATGCCGGGCGGGCGGCGTGCTCTCTGCTCTTGCATGGTTGGTAGGTGGGTGGGTGGTGCACCCGCTTAACATCTGCTATCGCATGGTATTCAATCGATTCGAGGAAAAACGAGGAGATAAAAGGGCACGATTTTGGGTCGCATTTCGGTTCCGGTTCCGTCCCGGGTAAGTGATGGAATTGCATGTTACGTTCTTAGTCGGTTTCAGGGTATTTTATTTTTGGTTTTCGGTTCCGGTACCCCGGATTTTTTTTCGGTTAACCCGTAAGTACCCGGTACTCACCGATATACGTACTACTTTTTTATACTAAAAAAAATCCAATAAATATGTACCGACGTGCGTTGCTACGCCGCTCACAAAGCGATGGAGTGAAGCATACCTTACAATTACCATCTATTAAATCTTTATTTAAATCCATTTATTTACCCGTCTTTATAAGAATCAAAAAATCGTTATAAAATTTGCCAAATTTTGCGTTTTTTGGTCTGTTTGATCAACACGTCTCATTAACTCATAAGAATTTTTTGCAAATTTATACTTTTCTGAACTCATGTAATTTTGTAAATTTCCTATTTTTGAGACAGTTCGGTCTACACCACATATTTTACCCTCTACTATTGCAGTCTATCAAATCTTCATAAAAATTTTGGGAATAAGAAAATCTAACAAATTTCGCATTTATTTAGTTGTTTCATGGTTTTTTTGTGTTTAATTGTTTGATCTACACCTTCTGTTTACCCGTCATTACCATTTCCAAACTTGCAATATTTTGGACTGTTCAATCTTTTGTTTTTTTGTCTACATACATAAGATCTAGAACTTTATAAGGTCGGAAATGATTCCTCTCAGTTACATAATTTTGCACACTCCTAACATAATTAGGTACAGCGTATAAAAAAAAAACCGGAACCGTACCGGTACCAAAGTTTCGGTTTCGTTCCGGTTTTATCGGTTCCAATAATAACGGTAAACGGTATTCGGTTCTTAAAAAAATTTTTGTATCGGTTCAGGTTCCGGTTCCGGTACGCGATTTGAAACGGTTTATTTCGGTTAACGGTTCCGGTTCTGGTTCCGGTATTGAGCCCTGTGTCAAACTAATGGGTCTGAAGGACTTGGGGTTAGTTATATCCTTCTTCCCTGCCTTGGGGATGAAAACAAGAGACAAGACAAGAGAGAGAGTTCTTGTGACTGATTGACGTGTTTTTTTGTGCTCCGCAATTTAAAATTATTTGTGTCGTTTATCGTGCCTATATTTGTCTAAATTCGACTTAAATATCAGTGTTAATTTGACCCATTGTCGGTTTGTGCGTTGCATTCTGTGTTGTGCATTTAATCGCTATTAAATCAACCAATTTTAATAACGCGGCGTCTGCCCTGTGTTTTTGTTTTTGTTTTGGTTTCGCTGGATCTAATTTTTTGGCGGTTCCCACCCTCACCTCACCATAGGTTTGTGTGTTTGTCAGTGCTAACTCTCTTTGAGCGTCGTTCCCACTCTGCTTTGTGTGTCGCTTTCAGCATTGTTGTTGGTTCTCTGCATACAAAGCTTAGAACGTTTGTTGTTTTTATTACACCGCTCTGAGAGTAAGTTTTGTCTGTCTTTCGCGCTTAGAATCTATATTCTCTTTGGTGTTGAACCCCCTGTGGTAAATTTAGCATAATGTCGTGCTGCAAAAGTCTTGCTTCTACAAAGATGCTGTTGAGTCAGATCAACTCAGGTTTGTAAACTGTTGGTTGTGCGAAAACATGATGCATATTAAATGTGCTAATTTAACTGGTCGTGACCTCGACAAAATGTACTCGCATAATGGGCGGCGGTTCTACAAGATGGTCATGCCCTGTATGCACTGAGACTCAATTTGATTTCTCGCGTATGAGCAATGACATGAAAAAACAAATTTAATCTATATATATAAAAAGTTCAACCTGACTAATTGACTGACTGACTGACTGACTGACTGACTGACTGACTGGTGACCGTCGCACAGCCTAAACCATAAAAGATAGGAAGGTGAGATTTTCACAGTAGTTTTATCTTTTGCTGAAAGTGAGTACTAAGAAAGGATTTTCGAAAATTCTGCCGGGAAGTGTGGAAAATTCGCGCAAATCTTTTGTATGAAACTTTTTTTTTTTCATTCGATCAAGTTCAAACTCATTTTCAAAGCTCTATATGAAAATTCAAGAACAACTGCATACCAATCTTCCGGAAAATTCACCCCGCTGGGTGGAAAGTGGGTGGTCAAGGTTGTATGGGCGAAACTTTTGTTGCCAGCGATTAGCGCCAAATTCATTTTCAAAATTACACATAACAAAACATAAGTTGTAAGCATAGTACGCGAAATAATTTGACACGTGTTTTCCCGATTTTTGGAAAATCCGCACACGAGGAAAATGGCCGGAAAATTCTGGAATCCAAAAAGTATTTATCATACGATTGGCTTAAAACTCGGTTTGTAGAAGAATACGAAATAGTTTAAAATGTTATATTCCGAAGTTGCAAAAATTTGACCAGACGGTCGACAAATTCCCGGGAAATGCTGGTGACAAAAACTATTTTTTCATCCGATTGGCTTGAAACTCGGTCTGTAAGGACAAAATACGAAATAATTTGAAATGTGATTTTTCAATGTCGGAAAAGCCGCCCACGAGGAAAATGGCCGGAAAATTCTGCAAGCAAAAACTATTTTTCATACGATTGGCTTGAAACTTGGATTGTAAGGTCAAAATGAGAATTTATTTTGTTTTTAATTTTCCGATGTTGGAAATGCTCTCTGGGAAGTGAATGGGATGTGGGTGGAAAGTTGTTTTGGAAGTGGGTGGTAAGTGGATATAAAGTGGGTGAAATGTGGCAGGAAGTGGGAGGGATGTGGGTGGGATGTGGGAGGGATGTGGGTGGGATGTTAATGGGAAGTGGACGGGAAGATGGCGGGAAGTGTGTGGTATGTGGGCGGGAAGTGGGATGTGGGCAAGTGTTGGGATGTAGGTGGGAAGTGGGTGGGATAAATGGGTGGGATGTGGTGGGAAGTGGGTGGGAAGTGGGTGGGATGGAATTGGGAAGTGGGAGGGATGTGGGGGGGGATATGGTGGGTAGGATGTGGGAGGGATGTGGGTGGCAAGTGGGGTATGTGGGTGGGATGTAGGTGGGAAGTGGGCGGAAAGTGGGTGGGATGTGGGCGGGCGGAACTGGATGGGGTGTGGGTGGGAAGTGGGTGGGATGTGGGCGGAAATGTGCGGAAAGTGCGTGGGATGTGGGCCTGAAGTGGGGGTGGTAAGTGGGTGTGCGTTGGTTATATACTGTTGAAGGCGCAGCGAAGCGTGACGGGCTATTTGCTAGTCTATATATATAAAACTGTTCAACCTGACTAATTGACTGACTGACTGACTGGTGACCGTCGCACAGCCTAAACCATAAAAGATGGGAAGATGGGATTTTCACAGTAGTTTTATCTTATGCTGAAAGTGAGTACTAAGAACGGATTTTGGAAAATTCTGTTGGGAAATGTGGAAAATTCGCGGAAAACTTTTGTATGAAACTTTTTTGTTTTTCATCCGATCAAGTTCAAACTTATTTTCAAAAATCAATAAAAATAATTCAACATTAACTGCATACCAATCTTCCCGAAAATCAACCACTTTTGGGTGGAAAGATGGTGGTAAAGGTTGCCAGCCATTTGCTCCCAGTTCATTTCGAAAGGCACGCTTTGTTTTACAGTTGCATCAGAGAACAAAGAGCGCACGCAAAACCAAAGCCCAGAGAGCATAAATCGAAGAGAAACGATTTCAATGTGTGCGTAGGAGCAATTGAATTAAGTTACCGATCAGGAGCGTAAGAAAATGAAACAAAATTTGTAACACAATGAATCAAGGCAAAAAAATTGTGCCGACAACAACAAGACAGAGTACAAATTAAAAAACTACAGTTGCAATTAAAACAAAACAAAACAAATACAAAAAACTCCAGCCAACTCAAATAACAGCAATATGAAATATTTAAAATAAGGAAAGTGGGTGGGATTTGGGTGGTAGGTGGGTGGGAGGTGGGGGAGATAGGTGGGAACTGGATGGGAAGTAGGAGGGATGTGGGTGGGAAGTGGGTTGGATCTGGGTATGGGAGATAAGTGGGTGGGATGTAGGCGGGCAGAGGGTGGAAAGTAGGTGGAAACGGGTGGAAGCTGTGTAAGAAGTAGAGAAGTGGGGAGTGGGTGGGTGTGTCACAGTAGGTGGGATGGGGGTGGTAAGAACGCAGCAGCAAAGTCGGAACGGTGAAAAAGCAAAGTAGTAAAACGTTGATTTCAAGCCAATGATTGATTTCTGGGTTCTACAGAGGAAACAAATTTAAAGAATGTTTTCAAAATTGGTAAATATTTGACTTTTACGATTGACTTCAAACTGATTCTGATATGGGTTCAATACTGTTCAAGGCGCAGCGAAGCGCGACGGGTCTTGCTCTGACAATTTATATAAATTGAATAAGCAAATCACTACCGACTTGAGCCAGTGTGAGTAAATTTAAGTTTAAATCGCCGCCCTCGCGTCGTTTGGAGCGTCAGTTTTAGACGTGCCTCCCCGCGATGGTGGGAATTCGTCCGAATCTACTTCATCGTTGCTAGTTCCCCCTCAATGTTTGGCTTATCTCCAACCATTTCAATTTCTGCTTCACCAGGAACTATGTTTGATATATCTCCCTTGCTCCCTCCCGGAATCAAGTTCCTGATAATGTTTTAAATAAACCACCACTAGATAGATTAGATCATTCCCCAATTGCTCCTCCTGAACCTGTTGAACCCGCTGCCAGTGTTATTGTTATCTCAGCCTCCTCCTCTAACTGTGACTGTACCACGCAAGCAAGTTTTCGTGTCTCGGCTGTCCCCTGAAACTACTTGCGAGAATATTGCTGCTTATATTGCGAGCAACTCCAAAGTGTTTCCATTTCAAAGTTTAATTTTGCCCAGCCTCGTGATGTAGCTTCCTTTAACATAAGTGTTCCAGGTGAAGCTTTTCCAATCATATGTGACCCAGAATTTTGGCTGCCAGATATGATTGTTCACGAGTTTAGGCCAAGAAATCGAGTTAGGCCAATGCCCGTTAGCTTATCTTCTTCTAGTACATCCTCAAATGTAGGATCTAATTCTAATAGGGTTTCAAAAAAATAGTTCCGTCCGTTTGTCCTCATATAGCCTATCAGAATGTTAGGGGTCTATTATCCAAACTTTCTACCTTATTCCTAAATAGTGCTTCATTTGAATTTGACATGTATTCTCAGAGACTTGGTTAAATCAAACAGTCTCTGATTCTGAAATATTGTCAAATGATTTTTTATCTACCGGCATGATCGACCAGTTCGCAGAGGTGGAGGTGTACTGATTGCAGTTAAATCCAGCCTGCGATCAGAACTGATCAATGTTAATGTGCCTAGGGATGTGGAATTTGTTGCCGTAAAGGTAACTTTTCTAACATTCGCTTTATTTATTACCTGCTCGTACATCCCTCCATCTTCTGATAATCAAGTTTATATGCAACATATAGCTTGTATTAATGATGTTTTTACCCAATTAAGAGACATTGACTTAATGGTTGTTGTTGGTGATTTTAACCTACCAAACATAACTTGGTCAAATTTTAATGGGTCTGCTTATCTTGTACCATCAGCACATCATGACTTTTTAGATAGTCTGTGGGACATGTCGTTTTTCAAATTAACGCAGTACCACACAATTTAAATAAATTGTTGGATCTCGTTTTTGTCTCTGACAGCGCGAATGTTGTTGTTTCTAGGTCTGCCCCTCTTTCACTGCCCGAAGATTTTTATCATCCTACTCTTGAAATCTCCATTTCAGTTATCGGACCTACCTCTTCGACTGTTATGATTTCAAATAAGCCTCGTCGTTGTTTTCGTAAAGGAAACTTTACGTTATTAAATCAACTTATTTGTGCAACAGACTGGACTCCTTTGTACGATGCGGTTGATTTAGACTTAGCTTCTACCTTTTCTATGAATCTATTAATTCTCTCTTAGATATTTGTATTCCTAATAGCGTTGCTTCTCCCGCGTCTGTTAATCCACCTTGGTTCTGTCCTAGACTTTCTAATTTGAAAAAATATTAAGTCTAGATGCTTTAAAAAAGTATAAAAGAACTGGTTCTGCGGTTGACTTTTTCTAAATACTCAATTGCAAAAATCGAATTTTACACTTTTTAATTCTGAGTGCTATAGGAAATATCTTGTGCGATGCAAAAATTCAATTCGCAGAGGACCTTAAGCAATTCTACAGCTTTGTAAAGTCTAAACGTAGGTCTTCTTCTTTACCTTCTTCTTTTTTTCTGGGCGACCAAAGGCTAACGATGACTCCACAGCCGTTGACCTGTTCGCCGACTTCTTTCAATCTACTTATTCCTCTACGCGCTTTACTAATACTTCTTATCCTTATAGCATTTCTTCTTCTAACTCGATAACTGCCCCCTCGATTTCCGAAAGCTCCTTACTTTCTCATTTAAAATCACTAAAATCTTCATACTCCCCTGGGCCTGACAAAATTCCTAGTTGTGTGCTCAAAGAGTGTTGTATTTCTTTGTGCAATCCATTGCTTAAACTTTTTAATCTATCGTTAGAATCTGGTATTTTTCCAAATCTTTGGAAGGAATCCTATATATTCCTCTTCATAAAAAAGGTGGAAAGTCTGATATATCCAATTATAGGGGCATAGCTAAACTATCCGCTATTCCAAAATTATTTGAACAGATTATAACCTCTTCCCTACAGCACTATTGTAAATCGATTTTATCACCTTTCCAGCATGGATTTACAAAGCGTCGGTCATCTGCGACCAATTTACTTGAATTTACCTCAATGGTACACGATGGTTTCCTTTTACAAAAAACAAACTGATGTCATCTACACCGACTTCAGTAAAGCATTTGATTCTGTGAACCATGATCTTCTTCTAGTTAAACTTGATCGATTAGGATTTCCATCCCCTTTTCTACTTTGGATTTCGTCGTATTTAAAAAGATAGAACTCAAAAGTTCTGCTACGCTCTAATACGTCAAAGCCTGGGCTTTGTCACTTCTGGTGTGCCACAAGGCAGTCACCTCGGCCCATTGTTATTTACTCTATTTATTAATGATCTCCCCACAATAATTTCGAATTCTCGGATACTTATGTACGCCGATGATGTAAAACTTATTTTATCTTCAACGACCCGATGCACTCCATCAGATTGCAAGATGACTTAAACTCCTTGCAGTCCTGGTGTCTGATTAATCAATTACACCTTAATTGCTCCAAGTGCATGTTCATGACTTTCCATCGTTGCAAGCCTTCGTTGGCTACCTATACGATTGGAAATGAACCCTTGGAACGAATTTCTACAGTCATTGATCTTGGAATTCTTTTTGACCCAAAATTGAGTTTCAATCCTCATATCTCCTCTATTGTTAATAGAGCAAATGGTGTACTCGGATTCATTAAACGTTGGTCGAAAGAGTTTAATGATCCATATACCACAAAGCTTTTATACACTGCTCTAGTCCGTCCTGTACTTGAATACTGCTCGTCCGTCTGGTCTCCGCAGTATAAAAAGCATATAGATAGTATTGAATCAGTTCAGAAGCAATTCTGCTTTTCGCCCTACGTGGCTAAATTGGGGACCTAACCTTCGTCTGCCATCGTACTCTAACAGACTCTGCTTATTGACCTTCCTTCGTTAGCTAACCGTAGAATAGTATTAGGTGTTTCTTTTCTTTATAAACTAATTATCGGTGATGTAGATTCATCTGAACTTTTAGGTCGCCTTAACTTCTCCGTTCCTTCTAGGCCAACCAGAAACTATTTTCCATTAGTATTGCCTAAATGCACAACTGATTATGCAAAGCACAATCGATTTCGAGTCTTATGTCAAAATTATAACGACTCTATCACCTGCTCTCAACAGATCTCTCTCTCTCTTCTCTCTAAAAGCATATCTCTATAATTATCTTAGGGAAGTCTCTGACCACTCCTGGCTGTGTAGAAAAATTTGCCGGACTGGCTAAAATCTTCCCCCACCGGGTCAGAGATTTCTAGTTATTTTATTTTAAGTATAGCTTATAAATTAGGTATTTTTAATTAGTCTTAAATTTCACTTTAGTTAGTATTTTTTTATTATTTTTTTTTTTTTTTTTTTTTTATTGTATTCTCCTAAATTTTTTTTCTCTTTATATCTGATTTATTTTAGTTTTATTATTATTTTTTTCTTTGCCTCTATTCTGGTTTTGTTTTTTTCCTCTTCTCTATCTCTATATCATTAAAGTTTTTGGTAGCTCTAATAACGTCTCTGACTACAGTTGGCTGTGAATCGGGGCATAGCTGGCCGGACGGGCAAATAAAACTCCCCATCGAGTCGGAGTCGTTATTAGTTATTTTGTAATTTTGTTAGTTTTTCTTTGTTAGGCTTTCTTAGTCAATAAGGCTTTTTTATAACGTATGTGAAATTGAGTTGACAGTCTTTTTTTGTCGACTAAAATAAAAAACTACCCTTGCTCTGCGCCAGGCACGTGGGATATACCCAGTTGCCAGACTGCTGGTGATGATCTTCCTGAGGATGGGTAGGAGTTTGTCCTTTCCTTTCTGCAGGAATGCTGGATAAATGTTATCCGGCCCGGGGGATTTGAAGGGCTGGAATGTTCCAATTGCCCACTCAAGTCTGCCTGCGGACACAACTTTCTTGGCTTCTGCCCAGTCGGAGCTGCGAGTCTGGTAGCAGTGCTCTTGGTCGACACATTCTTCCGCGGGGATTTCGGGAAGTGGGTGGCCAACAAGGGACGTACTTCTCTCCTCGCTGCTCACTGTATAGGCATCATTAGCCTTTTTGAGCGAGATGTTGCCATCCGGTCTTTCTTGGCCAGGACTCCATGCAATCTCGCTCCTTCTTTCGTGTCTTCTATAGACTCGTAGAATTTCCTGTAATTCTTTTTCTTCGATCTACTATTGTATAGTGTCAGGGCTTGTTTCTACCTATGCCAGTCCCCATTCTTCTTGGCTTCATTAAAAATTCGGGTCTTCTTTCGGAGTTTCTCCAAGGTAGGACTCCACCAAGGGGCATCATTTGCTTTTCTCGATTTGCTAAGAGGGGCAATTCTCTTCGTAAGCATTGATTATACCTACTTTAGTTCGCTCAGACTAAGATTTCTAGTTCTAGGGGATGTTTCGGAGACCGGATCCTAGGCCTAATATTTCCTAGCGGAATAGAACGGCCTCCCAATCTGTCTTACGGGGATTCCCTTTAGGATACTCTGCTGTGTGCTAGCTATCTACCCAATTGGATAATTCTATGGTCCGACATAGATTCCTCTAGTGAAACCTGCCAATCCTTAATAAAAGGTTTAATTGACTTGCTGGAGAAGGTGAGGTCAAGGACTTCCTTCCATAAAGAGTTACAAATGTCGGGATAGATCCTACATTACATATTTCCAGGTCGATCCTGGATAGAAATTCTAGTAAGCCTCCCACCTCGATCGTTTACATAGGAGCTTCCCATGCGACGTGGTGGGCGTTTGTCACACAGACAACAAGCGGCAGGCTTTTTGCTCCTGCATTATTCTGCGAGGGCCGACACCTCTTGGGGGGACACATTCTGTCTCCAGCGAAGTAGGCAGAGGCTATGACCGTGGTCTTTCCCTGCTTTGCTTCGGTGGTCGCTATCGCGACGCCGTCCCTGCAGAGAAATTCTGATTTTATACAGGCTCTGGGGAAGGCTGCCTTTGGTCCCAAATTACCGTGGATTCTCTCGTATACAGGCCCTTTATTACCTCATTGCACCAGGGTTCCTGTATTCAAGCTAGTCCTAGGTGTTGTCGGGTGAACGTTCTAGCTAGGACGGCCAGGCTGCCTTCGCATGATGAACGTTCACTGGTTAGCTGGTGCTTTTGATGACTGAGGGGGAGTCATATTGCCTTTAGTATTTGCGCTATCTGGCGGAGAGCCAGGGCTGCTCTGACGCCTCCGAACACCAATGTGGTGTCGGCTTCTTCGTCATGGACTGCGAGCTCTGGGCGAGCTCTTGGGAGACATGGGTGCGTCTGCATCCTCCACCCCGCCTCCATGTCCTCTACGGGGATTCCACGTCGGCTCCTCGATCCTCAGCGACGTTCACTCCTTCTCTGTGGGGGTTCCTCCCACGGAGTCTCGCTACTTTCCGCTTCGGCGGGGGGACCCATTCATCCGCTTTCGCGGCACTCCTTGGGAGGAAGACGGTAATGTAATGGGGCGAGGGGATATTCTCTCCCATTTTACCGAGAAGGGGTACTCCCTTCCATTCTGACAACCTTGACACGTTGCTCATCAGCCACTCCGCGGTCGTCTCATCGTTGCAGTCGATGATTAGATGACCCGGCCGGAACTAAATTCCTCGAAGCTGATGGGCGTATCCCAACATGCCCGGAAGACTTCCTCCAGTATCGCCTCCTCAAGTGCAGATAGCTCCTCATGATTGAGGTTGACCTGAGGGTATTCCTCAGGCACTACAGCTACACTCACCTTTTTCGCAACGTCTGCATACGTTGCTTGGGGTGGAATGGGCACTGAGGGGGGGGAAACACTACCCTTTCTTCACTGTTAGTTGCAGCAGCCTCTGCTGCAGCCCTGGACGTGCCGGGCCCGCCGTTCGCGTCTTCCTCATAGGCTACTGCCTGTGAGGGGTGCTAGCAGTTGCGTCCTTCGACGTCACGGCTGTGCACTGACGCTTCGGCGTAGCTGTTGGCGGTGTTATGTCCGCGCTGGCTTCTCTTTGGGGGCAGGGGTGTGTGGTTGCCCCTCTGATGCCCCAGTTCGCGGCTCCTTTGCATCCGGAGGGCTCCCCTCCGGTGTGTGGCCACGCTTGAGGTATCTCAGGTACCACTTGATTCTGGAGCCACAGAGGCCTCGACGATTTGGGTCGTCTTTCGTTTGGGGGAAGGGGATGGTCCCTCTTTGTTCCTGTGCTATGCCCTACCGCAGGAGCTCGGTAGGGACCCCGTGGTGGGGTTCTGCGCACTGGTGCGCGTCTCTCTTCTCTCACGAGGCTTGGACGCTCCCTGTCCATCTGCCTCTTTCAAACTGCCTTGCGACTGCGGTTGCGGGGAGATCCGCTCAAATTAAATAAATAATTCATTATAAAACTTCCAGGCTTCTGTACGGTCGACCACCGGCCGAGGCCCACCAGTAGGAAAGCTAATTAAAACCGGGGGTCGGCACTTGCCTGAGCCCATCGTTCGAGACTGGACTATTTGTTACCCGGGCCTCCAGCCAGGCTGACTCTCGGCACGGTCCGAGTGACACCTTAGTCCGGCCCGGTGTGAGATGTGCGGCTAGTTACTTATAGAAGGCGGCAACACAAGCGCCTTGTCGGTGCACTACGGCGTGACACCCGCTGGCTGTCCGGGACTGCTTATTTGTGTGGTAAACCCACTTATTCGCAGTTAACCTCCATAAGAAGGCCTTTCGCTATCCGCAACCTGCGACCCGTCCGATGGCCCAACAGCTAGGCCCCCCAAAAAACCATCCCACAAGCTCTTTGGGACGGATCAATAATAGTTAGTTTAAGGGATATTTTACTTTAAAGTAAGAGGAAAATTTGGAACTTATTTTAAGAAAGTGACTTGAAAAGTTCGCCCTTAGAAGGCAGGCTTACAAGCTTTTGCAACAGAGAAGAAAGCAAACTTTCTATATGGCTATTTGGTCGCTTAACTCAAATCAAACAAGTGAGAAAGTCGGTCAAGCCCGACTATAACATACTCTGTACCTGGAGTAGAAGCTTAGGTCAAATTTTCCAATTGCGGAATATCACATTTCAAATCATTTATTCTATCCTTTCAAACCGAGTTTCAATCCAATCGGGTGAAAAATAGTTTTTTGCATGCAGAATTTTCAGGCCATTTTCCTCGTGGGCTGATTTTCCGAAATCGGGAAAACACTTGTCCAATTATTTCGCGTACTAAGCTTACAAACCAAGTTTTAAGTCAATCGGATGAAAAATAACATATTTTCATACAAACTTTCACACGCTTTTCCGGGTGGAAAAACAAAATCCCGTCTTCGTACGCACTTTCACCATTAACAGAAACTCCTGTCGAAATTACTGCCTCCTATCTCTTAGCGTTTAGGCTGTGCGATGATTGCCAATCAGTGAATCAGTCAGTCAGTCAGTCAGGACACTCTCTTTCATATTTATAGGATCAACCAGAAATCGACAGATTACAGTTTTTGGTGGTAATTGGCTGACTCGATAAAAAATTTTGATTGTTTTGTATTCAATCAATCAAATTGTGAAAAAATATAACTTAAAAATTGTAACTAAAGAAATTTAATTTTTTTACTTTTTTATCGATAATATACAGGCCTGTTCCGGTTTTTACTTTCGACAAAAATTGTCGAATTCGAATTCGTTAAATATGCTGTTGCTTAAAATTGATTTGGTTAATCCGATTAAAACGTTTTACCTTGAATCAATCGTGTAAAGAGTCAGTAGAAACTGTAGGTTTGATACGGATTTCCTTGATTCTTGAATAAAGAAGAGAAGATGTAAAAAATTCGAATTCACTTTAGTGAAAACCGGAACATGGCAGATAAGTTTTTCGAATTTTGCTTTTGGGCTTATAACTATTTGAAAGAGTAATTAAATAAAGTGTAAGTGTAATTAAAGATTGATTTGTGTGTGCCACAGCATATAATGATATAATGTTCTGTACATTTTAGCACCAAAAAGCCGGTTTTAAATGCAGACCAAGGAACCAAGGAATGCCAAGGAATTCCAAAGTCGACTAAATGCAATGCTTTTCCCTCTCTCTCTCCCTTTGGCATTTGTTCATTTTTTTCTGCGCCTTATCCAAGTTTTGCTTTTGCCAAACTTTTGTTATCGACTGTCGCAGCCAGTCAGACTCAGAAGGAACAAAATAAAAAGTAAATTATAAAGTAAAACATTATGTTAATACAACACTTTGTTTTCTGGTATTTCATATCTCGCACTCCAATTGGGGCATTGGGTTCTTTTTTTTTTGTTCCTCCCTTTCAGCTTCCCTGTGTCTCTGGGCGACTTCTTGGCGTCAGAGCGACAATAAATCAAAGTTTGTAATATTAATTTTAAATTCAAATTTGTCAAACTTTAAAGCTTTGCTTCGCTGTCCTCAACCCCAGCAACTGTTTCATTATTAACTTCATTTGTGGCCAAACTTAAGTTGAACTAACCCAAAAAAAAAAAAAAAATTAAATAAAACAGCAGTTATCAAAAAAGAGCAAGCGAAACTTGTTAAAGAAATTTTTATTAGCCGCCCCAAAGTTTGCAGGAGCCACAAAAAAATACGAGACCCCGGAATCAATCCCTACGGCCAAGTCAGGAATTCTGAGTATTTTATTTATCAACTCACGCAGTCCATACACAAAAAAATAAAGAAAAAACTGCAACCTGAACAATTTCCAGAGTTTCAATTCAACTTATGAAACAGCTCGCGGCCATATCGATTTCACGCTTGACGCTAAGAAAATTAACTTTTCCCCAAGTACTGAAAAACCAACAGCCAGAAGGGTGCGGGGGCAGAGCTGGAGCAGCAAAGATACTTCGATGCGTATGACGGAGCGCTAGCAGAGGCAGAGGCAGGGCGAAGGGAGAGCAATTCCTAAGCCCTGCACGTACTGTGGGTTCCAAATATTGTAAGTGATTTGGTGAAGTTTCTTTACTGGCGCACAGAAAAAAGAGAACCGAGTTACCCACGTGTGTGTGTGTGTTTGTGTGTGTGCCTGGCCAAAAGGTGTACACCGAAGCAACGTGCTTGTAATGTCGATTCAGTACGCCTAATTTGCTACACTCAAGACCGAGAGGGGTCTGAGGGCAATTTTCATAATTCACTTGCCGCCCTGCCCTGCAGTCAGACTTTGAACTTCACTTCAAAACTGGTCATTAGCCATACGCATGGCAAGCACTTTTCAAATGTCATATGCCATTTGCCATTTTTGTGGACCCAACTTCATTAGGCTCGAATGGGTGAGGCCATGCGGTGGCAATGCAATTACTGCAAAAGTTCGCGCAAACAACTTTTGACTTTGCTGCGCGTAAAATTCAATGAAAATGCCATTATTTGAAGCAAGAGACAGAGGCAGCGGGAAGGAAAGAGAGGGATAGTGAGGGACAACAATGAGCTATTGAAGCCCCACTGGTTAGGTGAGGGCGCATGTTTAGGGACAAAAAAACCGCATCCAAATGCCGCTGGACAACATTATCAGCGAGCGTCCGATTCTGCATTCGGTTGTAATGTGACCTCTGAAATTGTCCAGAAATGGACTGAGAGTCCCTGTAGCCAAAATGAATGTTGATTTATAGACAATGTAGGGCAAAGGAGGAAGAATGGAGTACGCGAAATGGTAAATGAACTTTTATAGCTGAACTTATTAAAGGAAAGTAATGCAGAAAACAGTCGATTTCTTTCGGTGGAACTAAAACTCATTAGCTGGTATTTTTTCAATACAATAAGAAACAATAAGATAAAAAACTCAAAGCACCGTATAAGGTTTTATACACCATATTATATGGTAAAGTAGTATTAATGCTGGGTTTTATAATTGTTTCCAAGATGGTGCAAGGTCTGCCAGATGCCCATTCCTAAATATCCCCTGTTGCGGGGTTCATTTCACCTAAAAATGTTTTTGCGCCAGTCATGACGAATAACTTGCCAGCTTTTAGACCGTTGGCAGCCACATCATAAGGTGGTTGTGTTTCACGTTAACTATTCAGTTTAAATAAGAGATGTTATTCAAGTTCGGCTTGTTGGTGACGGCTTGTTGCCGGTAAGAATAAGTGTCACAGAAAGGCGGAGAGATAAGTCAGTGTGTGTGTGAGTTAGAGATGTAAGATACATAAAGAGAAGGGAGTATCGATCATCGATAGTTGTTATTGATGTGTGAACCACATTGGATCTGTGATTGGTGCTGGATGAACTGGGACTGGAACAGGAACCGCCACGTTTGGTTTTTATTAATATGAAAATGAAAATTGGATTTGCGAATAATTATTGAAAAACTAATTTTATTGTTAAATTAAATTATATAATTTATTCATTTGCTGCAACCCATGTAGAGAAAAACGAGAGCGTCAGTTAAAGTCGGCTGTAACCGACTTCGACTTACCCGTTACTCATGAAAAAACATGTTTAACAGTGTTTCTGCGTTCCTTAGGGTGACCATCTGTAAAGTATGCTACATTTTTTTAGGGTGCACTCAAAAAAAAGTTGTCATCACAGTGACACAATTTAGACATCAATTTGAAACTATTGAGTATCGAATTCTCTTTAATACTCCAAGTATCAAATTGATATCTTCGAAAGTATTAACATGATACTTCGAGGATTTCAAATTGATACTACCGTGTATCTGGTTGACACTTTTTTGTATTAAATTTTTAGTATCAATTCGACACAAGGTCTTATTAATTTGACACTTCAATTATCAAACTTTTAGTATCATTTTGAAACTAGCTTTTATCAATTTAATATTAGTTCTTATCAAGTTTGTAGTATAATTTCAGTTCTTTACAAACTGCCATTAAAATTTATTAATTTTAATGGCAGTTTTATTAAAAAAAACATTTTTAAAACATTATCTTTTAATTTTAAATTTATTCATTATTTTAAATTTGTTTTAAATTCATTTACACTAATAAATTGAATTTGTTAAGTGTGGAAACCTCGCTATGGAGAAACATTGGTCTCCCACTGCATGTCTCATGTCCACGCGAATGTTGTATTTTTAGAATCACTGTACTGATGTGCCATTTGCTGGAACCCATACACGTAGCGCTTTACTCATTCAGAGACTCTGAAACGCGTCTACAGCAGCTGTCTTCGTTTGATACCTCTCGCGTTGTGCGCTAACATGCAAAGCGCTGAAACAGGCACCGCAGCATTGTGGCATGTTATGTGTCCTGTCTGAATAGTTACATTTGTTATTACATATGTTTGCAAAAAACGACCACAGTAACATTAATACTTAGCTGCTTAAACTTTCCTTGTAAGTGTGCTCCATTTGAAATCCATTTATTAAATCCATGAAATCCATCTTCATTATCCATAGCGTTTACTTTTATAGCCTAATCATACTGAGAACATCTAGCATCCAACATCCTGAGTCAAAAATATTTACCAAGGCGGAATTTGCCAGATTTGTAGATGTTACTATCATCGACTCTCTTAGCAAATGGTTATTAAATGGTTATTAAGCATTTCAACCAAAGTTCGACACGATTCTATTTGCTGTGTATACAAAAGCCACAGAGTAGCAGCGACGTTGCTACTCCGACAGTATACGAGCTTACACTGCACTCTTTTGCAACAACAAACAAATGCAAAAGCGTGGCTCACACACACACACACGCGATGCCAAAATGACCTTGTGTATTTTGCAGCCACTAATTTAAACTCAAGATGTTGGATGTTAAATGTGCTTAGTGTGATTAGCCTATTATTGAATTGTTTGCACATAAATTAAATAATTAAATTTGGCAGGTCAAGCATCGCCAGCTGCCACATTTGACCAGCTTCCTTATACAATTCATGCATTCTTCGAAATTTCGAACTTAAAAAAAATTTGTTAGTTTCAAATTGATACTTCTGCGCATTAAATTAATATTCCAAGTTTCAATGCAGTACTTTCTAGGCTAACATTGATACAAAAAAATGATACTAGTTTCAGTTTCAAATTGAAACACGTGTTTCAAATTGATATTGATACAAATTTTTTTGGGTGTGGGAGAAAGGGTCGGGGGGGCTTGGTTCACTGTTGCTCATAACTTGAGAACTGCTATTATTATTTTTTCAAATCGATTCACTTTGCTAATTACTAACTATCTCTAGAAGGTCTATCTTTAAAACTGTAGGAGATATAACGTTTTTTAACGTTTCAAATTGCGGGGAAGGGAGGGGGCGTGGCCAAAATTTGAAAAAAACTTGATATGCGTGCAGATAAAAGAAGCATTTGTCCCATACATGTCAAACCTCTTTCTCTTACCATCTCTGAGATCTAGGTGTTCATAGAGACAGACGGACAGACGGACATGTCTATATCGACTCGGCTGTTGATGCTGATCAAGAATATATATACTTTATATGGTCGGAAATTATTCCTTTTGCCTGTTACATACATTTGCACGACTTTAGTATACCCTTTTTACTCTACGAGTACCGGGTATAAGAAATAGAGGCAAGCTCACTTCGACTCGACCGAATTTTATATACCCTTGGAGCTTGAGATATGAAAGATTTTTTCAGACCTATCTTTTGTATAGGTGCTATATAGTTGTCCGAGTTCGGCAAATCGTGGTTAAAAATATTATATGTGAAGTCATTAAAAACTTATCAATTCGAGCGTTGGGAGCGATAGCACCATAAACAAAAAAGTTTTTCTTATTAAGTTTAGTTTTTCAACCGATCGTTCCTATGACAGCTATATGCTATAGTCATCCGATTTAAATAAAAATTGGCAGAATTGTGTGGTAGCATGTAAAATTGATCAATAACAAGTTTGGCTGCGATAGCATAAAAAAAAATAGAGGCAAGCTAACTTCGGCTCGACCGAATTTTATATACCCTTGGAGCTTGATATGTGCCTGACAGTTTGTATGGCAGCTATTCTATGTAGTGGTCTGATTTCGAAAAATATTGGTGAAATAATGTGAAATCATTGAAAACTTATAAATACGAGCGTTGGGAGCGATAGTATTGAAAAAAAAAGTTTTTCTCACAAAGACTTTTTTCAGACCTAACTTTTTGTATGGCTGCTATACTATATAGTTGTCCGATTTCGACAAGGCTTGGTGAAATTATGTGAAATCATTAAAAACTTATAAATACGAGCGTTGGGAGCTATAACACTAAAAACAAAAAAGTTTTTCTCACTAAAACTAGTTTTTCTACCGATCGTTCCTAAGGCAGCTATATGCTATAGTCATCCGATCCGGCCGGTTCCGACAAATGTGCAGCGTATTTATACCAAAAGACTTCGTGCAAAGTTTGGTTGCGATATCTTTAAAACTGACGGAGGAGATAGCATAGAAACAGACCGACAGACGGACAGACGGACAGCCGGACGGACAGACGGACAGACGGAGATGGCTATATCAACTCAGCTCGTCATGCTGATCAAGAATATATATACTTTATGTGGTCGGAGATGCTTCCTTCTATGCGTTACAAACATCCGGACACTTTTAATATACCCTCTCCAAGGGTATAAAAAACGAGAAGGCCAAGCTAACTTCGTCTTTGCCGAAGTTTTAATACCCATTGCAAATGTTTTAATACAACAGAGTTTTCGAACATCAGCATTAAAACAAACCATTTTTCTGATAAAAGCCACTTTTCGGCCGATAGTTTTTATGGCAGCTATAAGATATAGTCATCCGATTTTGACAAAAACTTCCAAATCGGTGTAAAAGCGTATAAAACTAATAATTGTCGAAGCGGAAGGCGTTTACATTAAAAACAAAAAAGTTTTCTCACAAAAACGCACTTTTCGACCGATAGTTCCTATGGCAGCTATAAGATATAGTCATCCGATCCGGTCGGTTCCGACATATTAGCAGTGTGCAGTAAAAAGAAGACTCTGTGCAAAGTTTCAGCTCAATAGCTTTAAAATTGAGAGACTAGTTTGCGTAGAAACAGACAGACGGACAGACGGACGGACGGACAAAGCTCAATCGACTCAGCTCGTCGCCCTGATCAAGAATATATATAGTTTATAGGGTCGGAAATGAATATTTCTATGCGTTGCAAACTTCTGGGCAAAATTATAATCAGAGCTCGCAGAAATCTGTCAACACCTTTAGCGTGTCAGCACATAACAGTTTTGATACAGACACAACGAGTGGAGGGAGCGAAAAGACACATTCAATTCTGTTTTGCTCAACCATAGAGCGCTTCTTTCGCTTCACTTTTGCTCATGTCTTTTACTGATCAATTTGCCGGGAGCAAGCGTACAAAGTGTCATCTTTAAATGTGTGCGTGGCGCTTGTGTGTGTGTATGTCAGTCAACAAGTTATGGAGCGTTATTCTTAAAAAATATTAAACATAAATAATCAAGCTTATATTTACTACATATTATATAATACATATATGAATTATAATATAATATGTATGAAATATGAATACAAATATGAAAATTGAACATAAACGAGCTCACCGATAAACAAAACAAATAACACTTTTTTCTGACACTTTACGTGTTCTGCTCATTTCCAGACAGTTGTTTCCTGAGCACTCGCTTAAAAGTGTCTCTCTCAGTTGTTATTGGCGGACAGACTCGTTTGTTTTGACGAGATAGAAAACACAAGAGCGGGGCAGAAAAGTGTTCCGCTCAGTGAGAGAGCGTGTGTGCTTTGATTGTTTCTGTTTGTATGTGAGACTGACCGCATTGAAAAATGTGTTGAGAGTTATTTGCGAGCTATGATTATACAGTAAATATCGGTTATATGAAGAACCGCTTGTATGCAAATACCGGTTATATGCAAAAGCTTAATATTTTAGAGCATTATGCACAACTTTGGTATTAAAATTTAATTGCTTGTATGCAAATCGCTTATAAGCAAATATCGCTTATATGCAAACATTATACATCAAATTTTAAAATTACTGCATACTATTTTAATCGGTTGTAAGCAAATTTGTCAAAACAGTTCCTGATAGCTGAGCAGGTGACTTTGTAATAAAATCTGCAATATTTCACATCATATTCTCACAGCTTAAGAAAAAGTTCAATTTTGAATAACTTAAAAACCAAAAATTATCAAAAGATGGTTGCTGCGACGGATAAAGCAAGGCTCCGCAACATCTAGTGCATTAAATACAATGCAAGCGAGGTGTTGCAGCCAATCCTCACAAGAAAAGGAATAGAAATAGAAATAGCACACATGTACACTTGAAGACCGTACTGTTGTCGTAGATTCACCATTGTTGATAGACCAGTCTTCCTCGCTAAGGCACAGGAGCTCGCCATAAAGCTAAATGAAGACTATGCTCCAGATTACAGCGGTCGTCAGCATTGGTGCAAACTAAATTCTATTAACTTCGCAAAGATTCATAAAGAATCCAGTAAAAAAACGTACAGTACATGAGCGCTTTAACTCAAAGCGTCTCAAATCACTCACCCAGATTGCATATATAATTCCGATGCTTCTAGATTGTAATTCAAGGCTGTACCAATCGGAAGGAAGCATGCAAGTTTAAAGGGATTCAAAACCCAGAAGCAATACTCTTCAAATGTCATGAAAGTTGCAAGGTTCAATCTAAATAGATGCCAAATACATTCAATGCGACAATGATCTTGCCTGATTTGGAATTATTTCGGACAAGAATATTGTATTTTAGTATCGTATTGAATGAAAATTAAAGTCCAATTGAGAATAATTATTTTGGTCAATCTGTATTCAATACAAAACATCCCTTAACCAAAGAGGCCCTACTAAATTTGGATTCACTTTTTCTTATATTATAATAATACTACCGCTTTTAAAGAAATTGAAGATCAGATCTTGGAAAATGCTGAGAGAAAGCAACTACCAAACAAAAATAACAGATTTATATATATCGATTTGTGTAAGGTAATCTCATATTGAAAAGACTGAAACCAAAGACACTACATATATAGATGCCGCATCTCATACAAACTGTTTTGTTTGGGATCCAATGTCAGCTCCCAAGAAAAATGGTTTTTTGCGTCACAAGTGTCATTTATAACATCTATAAATTTTTGCTCTCAGCCGTATAGCTAATTTAGAAAACGTATAACTATAGTTATAAGTTGCAATATAAATATCCTCGTAAAGGTGGCGAGATCCAAAAATTGGGATTCAATGTCAGCTCCCAAAAACAATAGGTTTTTGTTTGACACGCGTCTATAAATCTTTGGTTATACTTATCTAATAGCTTAATTACACATGAGCATTAACTATTTGTCGTTAAAATAAAATTAACATAATTCACTGAATTGCTTATATGCAAATTTTTGCTTACAACCGGTAGATTGCTTATATGCAAATGATTTGCATATAACCGATAACCGCTTAAATGCAAATATCGCTTATATGCAAAAATTTTGCTGCATTATAACTTTTGCATATAAGCGATATTCACTGTAATACACTTTGCAAGGGTATACAAATTTTTCAGATCTATCTTTTGTATGGGAGCTATACTATATAGTTGTCCGATTCCGACAAGTCTTAGTGAAATTATGTGAAATCATTAAAAACTTATAAATACGAGCTTTGAGAGTGATAGCATTGAAAACAAAATAGTTTTCCCACTAAAACTAGTTTTTCAACCGATCGTTCCTATGGCAGCTATATGCTCTAGTCATCCGATCCGGCCGGTTCCGACAAATGTGCACCGTATTTGTACCAAAAGACTTCGTGCAAAGTTTGGTTAAGAAATTAGTGAAATCAACTTTGAAAATGTTCATTCAATGTGTGTCAGTTAAACTGGTACTGAATTGAATATTGAATATTGTTTTAAAAAAACTTTCTTTTAAATCCTGTTTAGGAGTACATAACCTAAAAATAAACTTAAATATAATAGATTCAAGATATCGTTCTACTACGTAAGGACTAAAAAACTCTCACAAGCAACGCTGCAAAAATTATCAGCCTCTGGTATCGGTTTACGCCTCAATCATTTCATCAAGTTATTGCCATTTTAAATTGCATTCATTTACACAAATGAACCCATTTTCACTTGCAATTTCTCTTCATTTGCCTTTCACCACAAATTTCTGAGTTTCGTTCACGTTTAAAGCCCACATTCTGTGCACAGACGAAGAAATGTCTGGTCTCAGTTCAAATTACTCGCATTATCTACGCACTTCAGCAACAAAAATCTCTCTCCATAAATATATCTCCGTACAGAATTTGCCGCAAAACTGTCAACTCAACTCGGTCTCCTCCTCCGCAAGCCGAAAAAATTGCTTGGTTTATTGAACCAAAGGACAAATTGCATGAAATGCGTAAAATCAGTTGGGTGGCATATGGAACAGAACGCCAAAAGTTTTGTGTTTTATTAATATATGTATAAATGCCTATAGTAGACACACAGGCCTAAAGCCTGTCCTTGGACGAGCACATGGGGGGCTTACTTTCTTCACTGTTTTTTGGCGACCACCCCATTCGAGTCTTCCCTGACCCAAAGAGATTTATTAGTTGGGCGTTAATCCCCGGCGGCCTAATACATCATTTCAATTTGTTGCAAGTCGTGTTTATTTGTGTGCTGGCAGTGAGTGCGGGGGTGGAAATAGGATAGAGACTTTTGGCCACAACTATTTCACTTATTTACTTTCATAACTTGCAAATTGTCAACTTATTGTTGGCTGCAGGGCCCAAATGAAGACAGCAACATTGAAAGAACAGACGAGAATTCGGGTAAAGTAGTGGAAAAGTTTTCTGGGGCTGCTGCGGGAAAGTGGCTTATTAGGGGCGTGGTTTGGAGAAAGGTTTGTGTATGTATAATTTAATTACCTTAAAAGTTTCACAATTCGAGGAAGTAAACAGAAAGTGATTTATATAGACAGCTGGAAAGAACAAAACATAGAGAAAAAGCATATAAATCAAATTTTTTTGTAGTTTTTTTATGGCTGCTTGATTAGCTCACTTATCAATGTATAAACATTGCGGTCCATAACCTAATTAGATGATGGCATTTGTTTATTCAATGAATATACTCTTAATGTGGGAAGGAACGAACATTATTAAACTTTTATATTACAGCTGGACGTCATAATACAATTTGTGTTAATCATCACCCAACAAGGTGTCGAGCTAGTTCGGTGAGGCCGATTACCCATGAATTGGACATTTAGAGAACGTATGAGCTTATTTGTATGAGTGCAGACATTGTCGCTATTGGTTTAACCTAATTCCACAAAAACTCAAATTTTCCATCCAGCGAAATAAGTAAATCAAAATTTTTTTAATAGTCCCTTAAAATAATTACAGCTTAGAAGAAAGTGGGTGGTGTTGTTCTCGATGGTAGTGTTTCCTCCCCCTTCTCCCCATACCAGGGATATTGTACGTAAGTCCAAGATGATAAATTCTTGAACTCGATACTTGAATATGCTTACAACAAAAGAATTAACTTAAGGCTAATAATTTCAATCTCAAAAAGTGAAGCTTGATTTCAGCATTTTTGGCTCGTATCCAAGAATCTTCCGTCCTACCGTACTATTACATCAAAACTACTTGATCGACATTTTTATACCCTTGCAAAGGGTATTATAATTTTGCCCAGAAGTTTGCAACGCATAGAAATATTCATTTCCGACCCTATAAACTATATATATTCTTGATCAGGGCGACGAGCTGAGTCGATTGAGCTTTGTCCGTCCGTCTGTCTGTCCGTCTGTCTGTCTGTCTGTTTCTACGCAAACTAGTCTCTCAATTTTAAAGCTATCGAGCTGAAACTTTGCACAGAGTCTTTTTTTTACTGCACACTGCTAATATGTCGGAACCGACCGGATCGGATGACTATATCTTATAGCTGCCATAGGAACTATCGGTTGAAAAGTGGGTCTTTGTGAGAAAACTTTTTTGTTTTTAATGTAAACGCCTTCCGCTACGACAACTATTAGTTTTATACGCTTTTACACAGATTTGAAAGTTTTTGTCAAATTCGGATGACTATATCTTATAGCTGCCATAGAAACTATCGGTCAAAAAGTGGGTTTTATCCGAAAAATGGTTTGTTTTAATGCTGACGTTCGTAAACTCTGTCGTATTAAAACATTTGCAAGGGTATTAAAACTTCGGCAAAGACGAAGTTAGCTTGGCCTTCTCGTTTTGTTTCTGAGTGTGTGTTTTCTGAAGCACCGCAGCTGTATTTCTCTGGCATTTATTTTGCATCGATTGACATAAGCCTCACGATTGCGGTATCCAACTCCAAACAAATCTTATTGACGGCAGAGTTTTAATGAATTATTGTAACCAAGTTCCGAAGTTTCTGAAAATAATTACAAACACGTCTCAATGTAATCTACTCACCACAGAAAAATATCTGTGGCCAAAACAGCAAATTGCACAAGTTCATGATCCATTTTTAAAGTCGAGCTAAAATCAAGTTCAGCAAGTAGTTCTTATCAGCAGCAAAATGCAAAATGCGGATAACAGCTTATAATATGGACCAAAGTCTAAATTTTAAAAGCCACCTAGCGTATGTGGAGAAAAGAGCCAACAGAGCATCGAATGACTTATCGGGAATTATGGCAAATATCAGTGGACCTTGACAGCGAGCATTTGGCTGATCTTCATATAGCCGAGGAAAGAAAAGAGCGTACAGAAGGTGTGCTCTTTGAGTTTCCTGCAGTTATCGTTCTGTATCAGAAGACACGGCTCTAGTTCTGGCATGTTCTGCAGAGAAGCAGATGAGCATCGACGAGAGAGGGCGATGACACAATGGCGGGTGAGGTAGAGTACCACCAACAGCAGCTGGTCAATAGCCAGACTTAAAGCCGTTTGTGGGTAGGCAGCACGGACAAACTGCTACTGACCGGACAACCCCTAGATAGGAAACTAGTCGATGCCTTCGTGCCATACTTATAATAATAATTAGTAATACTTAGCGGTAGTTTCGCAAGAGGAAAACGGAGAGTAGGGCTGGCTTTAGGGGGTGAGTAATTCCGAATAACACACTTCGTGGCTTTTAATGCTTTCCCCCTTAAAAAAAATATTTATTTTGTACTCACATTTGATACACATTCACTACAAGTAAGGTTTTAGTTGCCTCTTGTCCTGCGCGCGGAGTGACTCAGTCGTCTTAAACATCACTCAAATCCCAGAGTAAGTTAAAGTCTTACATTTAATCTGTATTTCAAAAAAAGAGAGTGACCTGACTGATTCACTGTCTGATTCACTGACTGACTGATTGGCAATCATCGCACAGCCTAAACGGTCATAGATTGATTGCTTTGGAAAATTCCACCCGGAAAAGTCGGTAAAGCGTGGAAAAGTTTGTATGGACAAAATTTGTTTTTCATCCGATCGACTCGACACTTGGTTTGTAATCCTAGTATGCGAAAGAATTGGACACTTGTTTTCCCGATTTTGGAAAATCAGCCCACGAGGAAACTGGCCGAAAAATTCAGCATGCAAAGTGCAAAATAATTTGAAATGTGATTTAAAAATGTCGGAAAATCCGCCCCAAGGGCGTGAAAAAGCGCGCAAAAATTCTGCATGAAAGGAAACTATTTATCGTCCGATTGGCTTGAAATTTGGTTTGTACGGACAGAATATAAAATAATTAGATGGGAGAGATTTGGTTGCAGCACTGAAGTCGAAACGGTGAAAAAGCAAAGAAGTAAAACGTCGATTTCAAGCCTACACTCAAAAAAGTTGTCATCACTGTGACACAATTTAGACATCAATTTGAAACTATTGAGTATCAAATTCTCTCTAATACTCCAAGTAGCAAATTGATATCTTCGAACGTATTAACATAATACTTCGAGGATTTCAAATTGATACTACCGTGTATCTGGTTGACACTTTTTTGTATTACTTTATTAGTATCAATTTGACACTAGGTCTTATTAATTTGACACTTCAATTATCAAACTTTTAGTATCATTTTGAAACTAGCTTTAATCAATTTAATATTATTTCTTATCAAGTTTGTAGGATAATTTCAGTTCTTCACAAACTGCCATTAAAATTAATAAAAAAAACATTTTGAAAACATTATCTTTTTATTTTAATTTTATTCATTATTTTAAATGTATTTTAAATTCATGTACACTAATAAATTGAATTTGTCAAGTGTTGACACCTCGCTAAGAATAAACGCGAAAAACGCCTCTACAACAGCTGTCTTTGTTTGATACCTCTCGCGTTGTGCGCTAACATGCAAAGCGCTGAAACAGGCACCGCAGCATTGTGGCATGTTATGTGTCCTGTCTGAATAGTTACATTTGTTATTACATATGTTTGCAAAAAACGACCACAGCAACATTAATACTTAGCTGCTTAAACCTTCCTTGTTAGTGAGCTCTATTTGAAATCCATTTATTATATATATCTTCATCACGTCGTCTTCCATAGCGTTTTTTTTTTATAGCCTAATCATACTGAGTACATCTAGCATCCAACATCCTGAGTCAATAATATTTACCAAGGCGAGATTTGCCAGATTTGTAGCATGTTACTATCATCGACCCTCTTAACATTTTTACACGACAAAATCTTTAAAATGTTGGCAGAGCTAATGATTACTAAGCATTTTAACCAGAGTTCGACACGATTCTATTTCTGTACGACCTTACACTGCACTCTTTTGCTACAACAAACAAGTGCAAAAGCGTGGCGCACACACACACGCAATGCCAAAATGACCTTGTGTATTTTGCAGCCACTGGTTTGAACTCAAGATGTTGGATAATAGATGTGCTAAGTGTGATTAGCCTATTATTGAATTGTTTGCAAATAAATTAAATAATTAAATTTGACAGGTCAAGCATCGCCAGCTGCAACATTTCGCCAGCTTTCTTGTACAATTCATGCATTCTTCGAAATTTCGAACTTAAAAAAAAATGTTTATTTTCAAATTGATACTTCTGCGCATCTAAGTAGCTCAAACAAAAAAAATGTGGATTTTCAGAATTTTTTTTTGGCCAAATGGAAGGGCCAATCGAAAATTTGTAAATGAGGTATTATAGTTTGATACATTTACTCGAAATGGATTTCGGGTTTTTTGTATCAAAAACAAAATGGCGGTCGTGTATTTTTTTCTCCGTTGACCCTATTTTTCAGCTGGCCGGACACATAACTCAAGCAAATATTAACCGATCGATCTGAAATTTTAGAGTAAATCGGAAATACCTATGGCTATCGATCCACGTAGGATTTTTTCGATATATTATATTTCCGACTTACTCTTAAAATTTCAGATCGATCGGTTAAGATTTGCTTGAGTTATGTGTCCGGCCAGCTGAAAATAGGGTCAACGGAGAAATGATACACGACCGCCATTTTGTTTTTGATACAAAAACCCGAAAACAATTTCGAGTAAATGTATCACACTATAATACCTCATTTACAAATTTTCGAATGGCCCTTCATCTGGCCAAAAAATTCTCAGTACTTTCAGTACTTTCTAGGCTAACATTGATACAAAAAAAGTGTGAGTATCGCTAGCACTCACGAGTTTTTGATGTGAAACATGATGATAAGTTTAAGAGCTTATTTTCAAATCACAAGCTCTCTCAATAGTATATAATTCAGCAAGGTCACTCTATCGAAAGAAAACAAATTACGGGGAGTAGAAATACTAAATACAGAATCACTTGCTGCAAAGTTCTTTCATTTTTTCAGGAAGTTTAATGCGCTGATCGAAAGATAAATGATGATGTTTTACCCCCAAGATACCACCAGATCCGACCCAGATCCCTAACAAAACCCACCCAGATCTCGCCCATGTCTTGCCCAGATCCCTTCCAGATCCCATTCAGATTCCATCCTGATCCCACCCAGATCCCTTCCAGATCCCACCCAGACTCCATCCAGATCCCACCCAGATTCCGCCCAGGACCCGCCCAGATCCACATACCACCCAGATCCCGCCCGAATCCCTTCCATATCCCACCCTAATCCCACCCAGATCCCGCCAAGATCCCACTTAGAAACCACCCAGATCTTACCCCCATTCCCACCCAGAACACTCCCAGATCCCACCCAGAACTCAGCCAGATCTCGCCCAGCTGCCACCCAGATCCTCATCTAGATCCCACACATACCCCACCCAAATCGCTACCAGATCTCGCCCAGATAAGATTCCACCCAAATCTCTCCCACATACCACAAGATCGCACCAAGATCACACCCAGATCTTTTCCAGAACCCACCCAGTTGTCCCACTTCAGCATCTTTCCTACCTATTCACTTCCCCCCTCGGCCCATCCTCTTGTGTGTTTGTTTGCTGCACAAATCAAAACAACACAAAATATGAATGACGTCAGCGTCACGCGACGCAGAAACCAAATTTTACATCTACTAAAATGGTTTGATGATGCTCTCAGTGCCCTGTCTTTTCAGTACTTACCAAACCAAATTTTACTCCTACTAAAATCGTCCGTCAGCGTCACGTGACACTGAAAACAAATTTTACTCCTACTAAAATCATCCGTACCGAAATTAAAGATGTTTCACATCAAAAAGGTACTAGTTTCAGTTTCAATTTGAAACACGTGTTTCAAAGTGATATTGATACAAATTTTTTTGGGTGTATGTATTTAAGATTCGATTTCTGGACACAATTTTAAAAAGTATTTCCAAATTTGGTAAATATTTGACCCCCACGATTAACTTGAAACTGATACGCGCAGCGATGCACGACTGGATTTATGCTAGAAAAAATTTAAGTTTGCTTAATTCGTTGTTTTTTCGGAATAACAAAACAATTGAAGCAACTAGCAGCTCAGCAACGCTCAGTAGTTCGCATTTTTTGCAGAAGAATCAAGCTCTCTGCATTGTTTGGGTTAGGCTAAGCCAAGTTCGCTGAGTAAAGCTTGATGTAGGCACCAGAACTTTACAAAAATTTTCTACGAATGAATGTAAGAGACTTTTTTTCAATTCGGTATTTGATTGTCCAAGTCCAATGATTCAGCCATCTCGGCGAAAGTCGATTAATGATCACACTGCGCTTTCTGTCGATGCAGTATATTGTTCCAGTTCCGCACACTTTCATTAGCAAAACAAAATGGCTTAAGGTAAGGTCCCACAGGCAAATAATTTGCGCAAAAATTTGAAAATATTTGCCCATTTTGTTTGCCCCTAGTGGGAACACCAAATAGTTTGCGCGCAAATATTTGCCAAGTAGCCTTTGCTTATGTTTGTGCACCAATAATTTGAAGCAAATATTTGCCTAATGGGAACACGTGGGAACACCCTCGGCAAATTTTGTTTGCAGGTTAGCGAATTTGCAAATATTAAAAAAAAAATTTTTGATGTGAAACATCTTTAATTTCGGTACGGACGATTTTAGTTGGAGTAAAATTTGATTTGAGCGTCACGTGACGCTGACGGACGATTTTAGTAGGAGTGAAATTTGATTTGAGCGTCACGTGACTCTGACGCCAACTATATTATGTTGCTGTCTTTGCTTTGTGTAGTGGCTCGGCACACGCACACACACGCAAGATGGTTGGAGTAAAAACTGATTTGAGCGTCACGTGAGACTGAAGCCAACCATTGCTGCTGTCTTTGTTTTGTGCAGTGGCTTGAGCGTCACGTGAGACCGAAGCCAACCATTGTTGCTGTGTTTGCTTTATGCAGTGGCTCGGCACACCCACACAAGACGGGTGGTAGAGTGATGGCAGGGGGAAGATTGGTGATGGGGGGCGGAGAGAGATGCAGAGAAGAGTTTAAGATCACACACCCACTCCCAACATTTCATTTACAGTTCTTTGAGTTTGGCTCAGTCAAACAAATCAAAACAGAGAAAACTACCACAACAACAACGAGAGAGCGTACTCCCACAACTTTTGCTGTAAACGCGAGAGGGAGAGTGAGTGCTACTAATTACTGAAAAGACAGGGCACTGAGAGCAGCATCAAACCATTTTAGTAGATGTAAAATTTGGTTTCTGCGTCGCGTGACGCTGACGTCATTCATATTTTGTGTTGTTTTGATTTGTGCAGCAAACACACAAGAGGATGGGCCGAGGGGGGAAGTGAATAGGTAGGAAAGATGCTGAAGAGGGGCAACTGGGTGGGTTCTGGAAAAGATCTGGGTGTGATCTTGGTGCGATCTTGTGGTATGTGGGAGAGAATTGGGTGGAATCTTATCTGGGCGCGATCTGGGAGGGATCTTGGAGCGATATGGGTGGTTTCTGTGTGGGATCTGGATGAGGATCTGGGTGGGAGCTGGGCGAGATCTGGCTAAGATCTGGGTTGGATCTGGGAGGGTTATGGACGAGATCTGGGAGGGTTATGGACGAGATCTGGGTGAAAATGGGGGTAAGATCTGGGTGGTTTCTGGGTGGGATCTGTGTGGGATTTGGATGAGGATCTGGGTGGGAGCTGGGCGAGATCTGGCTGAGTACTGGGTGGCATCTGGGATGTGGGTGGGATCTGGAACGGATCTGGGCAAGATCTGGGTGGGATCTGGAAGGGATCTGGGTGGGATATGGATGGAATCTGGAAGGGATCTGGTTGAGATCTGGGTGGGATCTGGGTGGAATCTAGATGGGATTTGGAAGGGATCTGGGTGGTATCTGTTAGGGATCGCGGCGAGATCTGAGTGGGATCTGGGTGGTATCTGGGTAGGATCGGGGTGAGATCTGGGTAGGATCTGGGTGGAATGTGGGCGGGATCTGGGTGAGATCCGGGTGGTATCTGGGTGGTATGTGGATCTGGGCGAGATCTGGATGGAATCTGGGTGGGATCTGGAAAAGATCTGGGTGGGATATTTGTCTTCTTTCGAAAGAGTGTCCTTGCTGAATTATATACTATTGACAGAGCTTGTGATTTGAAAATAAGCTATTAAACTTATCATCATGTTTCACATCAAAGACTCGTGAGTGCTAGCGACACTCACATCTTTTTTTTTTTTTGGCTTAGGCAATACAAAATTGAAGCTGTAGCAGCAAGTAAAATTCAAATAAATCACAAGACCATGAAATAAAATAAGTTCGTAATTAAAAAATTATTTTATTATATACGGTATTAGTTATTTTTTCTATATAAACATAAATATTAAATACGAACGGTGTGTCCCAATATCTAGAAATGTTTCCGAGTTAGTATTTAAACGCCATTCTCTTGGAATTATTTTGTGTTTCTCTGTCAATCAGGGTTGGTGAAAGATACGTAGATTTTCTCATGATCAAGAAGTTATGAACAGCACAACTTGCTGAAATCACTACGCGAGTTTTTTCTGGACTCAAGGCAATTGGCAATTGGCATCACGCGAAATCGCGCTGAAGAATGCCAAAAGAGTTTTCTGTAACACGTCGAGCTCTTGATAAATTAAATACCCTTTCGACTAACGATCAATTTCGTTGGGCAAACGGTTTGAAAAGTCTTCTGCTTATAGCAAAAGCATCATCGTCGCAGAGTGTAAGATTTTGCCATTCTAGAGGGACTTTAATCAAAAGTGCATCAAATTGAATAATTTTTTTTTTTAATGTTAGTAAAATATCCAGTTATTATGAAAGTAAACAAAAATCAAAGTTAAGTTATCATTAACAGCAATAAAATAGGCATTAAACATGCCACATTGCAACGCTTGAAAAGTGCAATTTGACAACACGCTTCAGGCAGAAAATTAAAGTGATTAATATTTTTGCCGTCAGTGTCTTGTTTCCAAGACAAGCTATTTTTTTCTTATTCTCGAATAGTTAAACTGTAAAAATTTCAAAACCAAGTCTTAATACCTTTACTGGAACATTTTACACCTAAGAACTAGGCAAGTTGCAAAAAAACATGTTGCTTTTATGGACTACAACTTCTAAGTTCCATCGAGTTCGGCGATGCCACCACATAGACAACAAGCGGGTGGATTTCCAGAACATTATTCCAAAAACAAACCGTCCGCATGTTTCGCCCATTTTGAGTTTTTCATTTTATTGTAATTAAACCTGCAATCAAATTCACATGTTATCGAGACACTGCTGGCAAAAGCAGTATACTATTTGGTGGTACTTTGCCGTTGAACGGTCACACTGGAGTTAACATCGGCACATCTCGAACAGGATTGAAATAATGAAGTGGTACGTGCCAGGTGAGGTTAATAAGGCTAAAATTGCGGAAAGGAAGAAAGAAATGCAAAACAGTTTTATGAT
The DNA here is from genome assembly GCA_018904275.1 of Lordiphosa clarofinis. Classification (NCBI taxonomy): domain Eukaryota; kingdom Metazoa; phylum Arthropoda; class Insecta; order Diptera; family Drosophilidae; genus Lordiphosa; species Lordiphosa clarofinis. Next base: position 160,559 of record JAEIGQ010000011.1, on the reverse strand, counting down.
GGTAATACAGCAAGAAGATTTTTCAATGACGCCGAAACAACATCGGAAATAGCAGGCTTAAATATCGATCTGGTATAAAAGTTCCGTACAATACTAACTAGCATGGGAAGTGGATATCCGATAAATATACATGCTTTTGAACGCTTCACAAAAGAAACTACCGAACTGTATTTATCAGAACTAACTTTGCACAAAATTTTACACCATGGACATGATTTAATTTCTTCTTGCATACTTCCCATAGGTAGGAAGAGCTCAGGAGTCAAGAAATAAAGATGCAAGAAGTTACTGCGAATTCTTTACGAGAAAAACATCTCGAACTGACACGAATACGGATTTATTGCACAGTGTACTTATTTCATCCGACCCATTCATAGGAAGTTTGCGTAGATTCCGAAAAACAAGCGGGAGGTTTTATCAACAGAGGTGGTTGCATTATTATTGAGCCATCAAACTTTTGGAGATAATTACGATCCAGATTAAACTCTAGCTGAGTGCATATATTGTTATGCCTGTCTGTACTTTTGTCCGTCCATCCTTTTGTCCGTCTGTTCGTTTGTCTGTCTTTCTGTTTTCACGTTATCTCCTCCGTAAGTAAAAACAATCTTGATCAATCGTTTTAAAAACTAGTTCTATAGAGAAAAACTTTTTTGTTTTCTGTGATTACGTCACCAAAACTTGTCAATTAGTAATTTAATATGCTTTCACACAATTCTGCAAAGTTTCATCAAAATCGGGTGACTCTATCGTATAGCTCCCATATAAAAAACTCTGCTCTGGCTAAAACTGAAAAATGCGATATTGTATGGGAGGTAGGAGTAGTTTTTGTCCGATGTTGTTCATCTTTGAAACATATTTTTGTATGGCCTAAAAACTCTTCCATTTCAAATTTCAAGTCAATATCTCTTAAACTACGGTCGCAATCGATTTAAGTCCCCCTAGATAGGCAAAATCTTTCACTGTGCGTCGTCGGGAATATGAACCTGTTAGAGAATAGGGCCTCATATAAAGAAGTTTAACGAAAAACTCCTCCATCAGAGACGCGACCATTTGTTCCGACGTCAAAATATAGAATTTTGTACTTTGCATCAGCCACTGCCATTAACACAATGCTGTGTGTACCTAAACAATAAAGAAGTTACTATAGTATAGTATAGTATAGTTAATTAGTATACTAATTAATATTTCATGAGAATATATTCCTATAAAAAATGCTACCCGAATTTGAACGCTCCATAACAATATGTTTTCCATCAATTGCGTCCACACAGTTCGGAAAGTTCCATAATAAATCTAAAATAAACTAAAAACAAAAACTCTTAATAACAAGGGGTTATAGTCTACAAAAATGCGATCCTTTAGATAATCAGTTTTGAGAACCTTTAAAATTGCAGCACAAGCCTCAGGCACAATTTTGCTAATGGAATTATGTGGAATTCGAAAAACATACTGCAATGACCGATAGCTATCTCCAGTGGCTAAAAAGCGCAGTGTGACCATTAAACGACATGTTGCCGAGATCGCAATGCGCAATGCGTATTTACGCTGAATCATTGGACCAACAAGACACAACTAACAAATACTAATGTTAAATTTTATATAATATAATGATAGTTTTATATTACCAACTGCTCAAAGTCTGCTGCTTTCATTCGCAAAAAATTTTTGTAAAGATCTGGAGCCTCCAATCGCAACTCATTTAAGAGCTTTACGCAGCAGCCTTCACTTTCGCGGCGTGAAAGCCATGGCCTAACCCACACACTGCGGCGAGCTTGTTTCTTCTTTGCTGCTTCTTGCTCAAGTACCCATAAATATGCAGCTCCGCAGCATAAAATCATTAGGCAGATATTTTTATGACTGTTCATCCCTATGCCTTTTTCGTTGTTACTTCAAAAAAATTATATTGTTTGCTCAAACAAATCAGCCTACTTGATTTATAAATTTAGTAGATTGGGCAAAGAAATGTATAATAAAATTTGCCCCAAACCGTGTGAACAATTTTTTAAGAGCAAATATTTGCTCATGTGGGAACACCAAATTTGTTTTACGCAAACATTTACAGTTCAAGGCTAACTTTATTTGCACAATGTGTTCAAATTTTGTTTGCCTGTGGGACCTTAGCTTTAGTTTACATATTTTCAGAACTTATGAAATGCTTTATACAATGTTTTGTATGACGTATGCTGGATATTTTTTAGAATTCTTATTCTTCTATAGGAAACAAAATCTCGAAGTTGGATCACATCGAGTTGAGAACTTTTCATTTCACAGCAGTTTCACACCGAGTGATTCATCAAAGTTCCTTTCAATAGCCATTCAGTTCTTAAATTAGATGAGGAAAATATTCAATTTCTTTGTCCAAGTACAGTCTATTATTTTATATATTTACTCGCGATTCTTAAAATTTTCGTAGGGCATTCAAGTCTCGTTATCTGTCCCATTTGGCCAACATTCGCTCAATTTCCTTTAATCAACTCAATTAGTTGAAATGTAATAATAACTGTTGTTCAACCGAGGCAAAATACAAACGAGGGCAACCGCAAAACTCACTTTGATGAGGATGACACGAGGACTGGGAGTGGGGGGGATAAAAGATGTAAGCGAATTTGCATTGCCAAGCGAAATAACAAAAGTATTTGCATATTGTGGGTTTACTCTTACGCCCAACAACAGCAGATAATCACACGTAGTGTGGTCCAATTCCTGTAGCCGGCTCCTGTGCTCGTTCGGGTGGCATTCCTTTTTTTGCGCTTGCCTTTGCTTCCGACTTGTTTTCGCTTTTAATTTCCTACACCGTGTGCTGTTTATGATTGCCAGAAAGAGGAGCTTAACCCACAGGGACACAGGCACACACACACACCCAGCGAAGGACTTTCGATCTCTGTCTGTGGCATTTGGATGATTAATGTGTTTACACAGGCCACTAGCGTTTGCGGTCGAAGCTGATTTGAAAGGGTTAAAAGGCGTAAACACAAACACAAACACAGACACATACAAATGCAAATGCAAATCCCAGTGTGCGTGTGTGATTTTATTTATTTATTTATTATGCTCTTCGACGCTGAAATTGACTCCATGCCGCATATAAAAATGCTTTACGGCCTTTTTATTTATATTTGCTTGTGTTCGCTTTTTTGTAAACAATTTAATTAGCCAAGAAGCAAATGCTGCCGAAATTTAATTGCCTACTTTACAGGATGAGCTAAAAATAGGGCGCATGTGTGCGTGTGTGTGAGCATCTGTGTGGGCACCATTTCACTTCATTTTGAAAGGTGTAAGATTCTTCGCTGTCGCATAATCTTTTCAGGCTGTGTGTTAAGTGCTTGAAATTGAAATTTACGATTGCCAACAAACCAAAAAGGTAACGCAAATATATGTTGCCAAAAAGTTGGTCAGAGCTGACAAAGAACGAACGAAATGGTGGCAAGTCACGAGAGACACAGATATACCCAGAAGACACGACATTGTCTAACAAGCTTCAAAATAGTTCAGTTTAAAACACATTCAAATTTCATAATAAAGTTCTTCTGTGAATTTACTTCTTGTTTTTGGTTAACATCTGAGAGTGGAAGTATTATTAAGTGTCAATTGCGTTTTTTAGCCAGAAAGAATATTTGCTTACTTTTTTTTGTATATTTTAGGCGTGTAGAAAAGCTGCACAAAAATATTGGGTTGAAAAACCTGGGCGAAATGTGTACATTTCCGTGTAGCTTTTGAATTTTTTTTTTCTTTGTGTATGGAAAATTTTCCAAAAATTTGTAATACATTTTTTTTTTGGCATGTGAGGGTGTGATTAAAATGCGTAAAATGATCCCTGCCCTGCAGTTCAACGTTTCAGTACTGAATTTGTCAGTGCTGAATCAGACCTGAGAAGTAAGAATTGCTCCAACTCATAACTGATTTCAGTACTGTTTTCAGTACTACCCATGATTTTTCAGTACTGAAATTATGCCTGAAATCAAGCCTAAAAGATGAGAAGGTCATGACGTAGTAGGCCCTGTCTGTGTTAAGTTCAGGCCCGAAATGCATGTAAAGGCAGCCATGATTTCAGAACCTGCCCTTCCAAATCAGGAATGATTCAGATCTGATTCAGTACTGAGCCGTACTGAAGGGTGGCTTTAGTCCTCACTTTTGCTCTATCCAAATGTACTGACGCATAAATTTTGGCTGGTCGGAAATATCGTCATATCTAGTGACTGGTACAATAAATAGTGGCTATAAGTCACCCGAAATCTGGTTATGATCATCTATTGCCAACGAATATATGGTTGGCCAACAATTTCAATTTCAATTTCTGGCCAGCAACCAATAACACTAGCTTACAAAATAATAAAAATTTCGCGATTCCGAACATTTGGTAGCAATTCCTTGTGTAAGTCCTTCCGCTGGGTCCAAAAAACCATTTTTTTCGTTGTGAAAATCGCACTTGAAATCTAGCTTTTTTTAAAAAAGTGATAAATTTAATGTGGCCGATAAAAGCCTTTATAACGCCGAAGTCCAGCACCGGATTAAGAAGTGGTGTATCAACGAATGATAGGGCGTTCAATTACCTTCCAAGAAAGCATTACTTTTTCATAATGAAAGAACCGGTACCAAAGATATTCGCATTTTCGAAAGGTACTTTTTTTACCAATCAAAAAACTAGCTTTTCCGCGATTTCTCGCAAACGGCCACACAAAAAAAGTTGGACTGCAGATTTGGTCTCAGCAAATGGATTTACATACGAAATGACTGCCAGATGGTCGGGCTCGGAAATGGTGTAAACTAGTGTTGTTACTTTTGTCGCCCAACTTAACCTCAACTTCATTTATGGAAAAGAGAACAAATAGTTTTTATGTGATGCCGAGCTTAGAGTTTCGTGTTTTATAAAGTGTTCCATCTTATTGGTTGCCCTCGCCAGTGCTCCAGCACTTTATCCGGCTGTGCGTGGTATATTTAGTGCAATTAGCACACGCCCCGCACATAACCTATCGATGAACAGGTGTTGCCTGAGCAACCAGAGAGTGTCTCAGTCAAGGTCTTGTGCCGGTGTTCCCACGATGAAGTTCCTTGTCCTTGGATGTTCTCAATTTGAACTTGGCCCTAGCTGAATAGATGGATATGCGCAGCCGCACCCAAAAGCACCAATTTTTGTTTGGAAAATGGATAAAACGAAGGTCGGCACGGATTTTGAATACATATAGCTATTTTATGTCAAGATTTGGAACCTGTGATACAAAATACTTTTTGACAGCCGTTCAATGTTGATTTTTCTTAAAATTGATGCAAAATTGTGACGGTTGCATTATGTGCGTAAACTTCTCGAAGTCAGTATGTACGTTAACTTCTAGAGCTCAGAATACACCAATAGGGAGAGAGGCAAAGTTCAAAGAAACAACTGTTTCGTTCCAGTATGCAAAAAGCAAGGCCTTGTGTGAAAGGTTCTCTAGAGCTTAGATCAGTTGTTGAATGGCTGTATAGAAGTTTAATACACATTGTGCACAAAGTCAATTAATTAAAAGTAAGTACGCGCCTAACCCCTAAAAGTTGGATATATTTTGCAGTTCTGAACTTAACGTGCAAAACTTTAATTAATAAATTTCAACTATTAAGAAGAGGATCAAATTTAATATCATAGTATTGCCAATTTAGTATTGAATATTTCAGTAAAGTGATTGTGCTTATACTAATAACGTGTGTTTAAAGGGGTCCGAGCTCGGGTTAGCCTTATCCCAGGCCAACATCATAAGGTAGGTAATTTTCTATCGAAATAACACTTTGGGACCGCGGCTACTGCCGTTGCAACATTTTTGTTGCCAGCCAGTGCAGCTGAGCACACCATAGAACGAAGCATCGAAAACTCTCCATTCCAAAGATTGGAATAAAACAAAGAGCAACACCTGATTAACACCGTACATATTGGACTATTGAAAACGCCGACAAGATTTGATTTCTTCATTTTCAAAGACAATTAATATGGATTTGCTGATGAAATGATAAAGATCGGAGGAGCGGTTCTCAAGTTATGACCAAAAAATAAAATCTCCCCCTCCCCCACCCAGTTCATTTTTGACTTTAAATTCAGCAACGAATTGACATATTTTGATTTAATTCAATTTTTCCCAATCAGAATTGAATTGATTTTGATTTAAATCATTTCCAAAAAAAAGAATTGAATTGATTTTGATTTAATTCAAATGAATTAGAAAATTTGATTGTTCATTCATTTGATTTAAATCTGATTTAAATCAACTTCATTCATTTTGTCACATTTTCTAGTTTAAAATAATTAATATTATTGTTTAACTTATCCAAATTCGTTATAATTAAAGAGCAATGCAAAAAATATATTTTGTAATAAAGGGCGCAAATAAAACAGTGTGCAATTGCCTGGCAAGATGCAGCAAAGCAACTACATAGCTGAAACCATTATTGAAAAAAAAGATAGGAAGATGAGATTTTCACAGTAGTTTTATCTTATGCTGAAAGTGAGTACTAAGAAAGGATTTTGCCAAATTCTGCCGGGAAGTGTGGAAAATTCGCGGAAAACTTTTGTATGAAACTTTTTTGTTTTACATCCGATCAAGTTCAAACTCATTTTCAAAGCTCTATATGAAAATTCAACAACAACTGCATACCAATCTTCCGGAAAATTCACCCCCCCTGGGTGGAAAGTGGGTGGTCAAGGTTGTATGGGCGAAACTTTAGTTGCCAGCGATTGGCGCCAAACTTATTTTCAAAATTACACATAACAAAACATAAGTTGTAAGCATAGTACGCGAAATAGAGATTTTGGAAAATCCGCACAAGAGGAAATTGGCCGAAAAATTCTGAATCCAAAAAAGTTTTTATCATACGATTGGCTTGAAACTCGGTTTGTAAGTATAGAATACGAAATAGTTTAAAATGTTATATTCCGAAGTTGGAAAATTTGCCTTGACGGTCGACAAATTCCCGGAAAATTCTGCATGAAAAAACTATTTTTCATACGATTGGCTTGAAACTCGGATTGTAAGGTCAAAATGAGAGTTTATTTTGTTAGAAATATCGCCGGGATGCTCACTGTGAAGTGAATGGGATGTGGCTGGAAAGTGGTTTTGGAAGTGGGTGGTAAGTGGATGTAAAGTGGGTGAAATGTGGCGGAAGTGGGAGGGATGTGGGTGGGAGGTGGGAGAGATGTGGGTGGGATGAGGGCGGGAAGTGGGTGGGATGTGGTTGAGAAGTGGGTGGGATGGAAATGGGAAGTGGGTGGAATGTGGGTGGGATGTAGGTGCGAAGTGAGCGGAAAGTGGGTGGGATGTGGGCCTGAAGTGGGTGGTAAGTGGGTGTGCGTTGGTTATATACTGTTAAAGGCGCAGCGAAGCGTGACGGGCTATTTGCGAGTATGAATATACCACAAAATAATCTAGTAGACGAAAAGGCCAAAAATGCTCCTACAGAAGATCCCTTCCTAGTTGTGAACTGGAGTCTAAAAGATGCAATCTGTAAAATCTACAGATCTATAAAGGACGGTTGGGATAAGGATTGCGCCGACTTCGTTGCAAGTAAACCAAGAGGGGTTTCCGATCTATTTCTATTTACGCTAACAAATTGCAATTTAAAAGCCATAGATATCAAGTTTTTAAATAGACCGCTCAGCGGAAACGCTTTCGATAATTATACTCTAGCCAAAATGCATGCCTGGAACGATAACCGTTGCGATACGTGCAACGATTATGAAAACTCCTTACTTATAATACTCACTTGTCAAAAACACTACACGATACGACAACATTTTCCATCTCTAGTTAAAAATAAGAACATTTACACGTTCTTTGAAGAGGAGAAAATAGAGGCATACCAATCGCTAGTTGATTTTATAGGAAATAAAAGTAGAACTGTAAACAGCACAAAAATAGTGCTTGGCGTTTTCCACTTACCATAAGTGGGCGGCCAAATAATCCACTATACACACGGACCTTGTGGTAACCTAACAGCAAAAAAAGGGTGCAAAATGTCAGACCGAAAGAGAGTAAATACTTCGGAAGAAGACAACAGTGATGATTGTGGTCCATCCACCTCTAAAAGCTGCAGAGCTATATCGGATGAAAATGAAGCCGCTATACCCACTAGAAATCCTCTGTTTAAAACCTATTTTACAATAAGCAATAAGGTATGTACATGTGGCGCACGCAGGGTTAGCAGAACCGAATTTATATTCTTACAACCTTAATTCAATATCTACATAGGCTAATGAATCGGAATTGAAAACACCGGATGCGAAATTGAAAATTTCAGCAAAATGTAACATTTGTGGAAAAGTATTATCCGGATCTGTTAACATAACATCAAATTTTCTTCGCCATTTACGGAAGCAACATAATGACAAATACAAAGAGTACCAGGCTATAAGGCATGAAGCGAAATTAGCACCAACAAAAGAAAGGGAATTTGACAAACTTGTTCTTGCGCACATTGCAAATAATATGCTGCCCATATCTATTGTAGAATCAAGTTCGTTTAAAAAATTGATTAACTTTGCCAATCCCAGTTTAAAAATAATGAGCAGGCCATCCGCAATGAAGCTGCTTGATTCCACTTTTGAATCTTTGAAAGCAAATTTTAAAGATATTATTGGAAAAGGTGATTATTTTTGCACGACAGCAGATGTATGGTCGACAAAGCACCGTAGTTTTTTTGGTTACACGTGTCACTGGCTCAACGGAAACTTTGAAAGAAAATCTATTTCCTTAGCATGCAAACGGTTTGGTGGGACTCATTCATTTGATGCGATTGGTCGAATTATAAACGAAGTTCATACTGAATACGGTCTTAGTACCAGCAAAGTGGTGGCAACAACAACTGACAATGGCTCAAATTTTCTCAAAGCTTTTGAAGAATTTGGCCTTCTTAACCATGAGGACCTCTTGGAGAAGGGAGATGATGAGTTTGCTTTGGATGAGGAATTGACTAACTCCGCAAATCAATCCTTAAAGATGGTTTTGCCAAATCATATTCGATGCGCATCTCACACTCTAAATTTAGTCGCTACTACCGATTTTAACAAACTGCTTGCCTCAAATAGCATTTTGTACGATAAACATAAGAAAGTAAGTCACCCTCGTTTATTGCAAAATTTAAAATTTTTACTTACTAATTTTTGTTATTTCCTTTAAGGTATTAAAAAAATGCAGCATGCTATGGGCTAAAATTAATAGACCGAAATCGTCAGAAATAATCGTGCAAACTTTAGGCTCGCAGTTAATGTACCCAGTAATTACGAGGTGGAATTCTTTATATGACTCCGTCAAGGACTTGCTTTCACATAAGTCAAAGTTGCAGGAGTTGTGCCAAAAGCTAGATACTGAGAGCTTTCTCGATGGTGATTTAGAATATTTGATGGAGTATGTGGAACTACTTCAGCCAATAGCACAGGCCATAGATTTTTTGCAAGGAGATAAAGGAATGCTGTTTGGGTATTTATTACCCACTTTAGCTACGATTCATACCAAGTTTGATAAGCTGCAGTCTCCCTTGCGCCACAATTATGTAAAAAGTACGGCTAATAATTTAATGAAAGCGGTTAAAACCCGATTTAGCAAGTTTTTCAATTTGGACAATTCCGTTGAAACTGCCATAGTAGCTTCTGTTCTATGTCCAAATGTAAAATGTCAGTGGGTTAAGGCATTAAATCCAAGATTCGATATTGGAACTGAAGCGGAGATTCTTAAAATAACAAAGAATGCTGTCTTAAAAATGTCTGTGGAATGCAACGCTCATAGCTGCTCTGCGGATTCTAATATTGAGGAATACTTCGATTTTTCATTTGCTGGTAAATATCTAATCGTGAAGCATAACTATCTATATTAAAGGCTTTCATATTTTTAGATACTTCTGAACAAACATTGAGTGCCCCCATATCGCCAGCCGAATCAGAATTTTCGGCATATTTGTCCGACTCGGCAAAGTCGTTACATATGCTTAACAAATACCCACAAATTAAGAAGGCTTTTTTAAAATTCAATACACCACTGCCATCGTCAGCTGCAGTAGAGAGACTGTTTTCCTACGCATCAATTTTAAATGTACCCAAACGTGGATGTCTTGGAGACGAGAACTTTGAAAAGCTTCTGCTGTTAAAAGTAAATGATTTTTAAAAAAAATTTAATAAAATATTAATACTCTATGGCGTCTAGTTTGCTATCTTGTGTAACGCATTTGGATAAGTTAAAAAATAACTATTATCGTTGCACGTATCGATCGCAACGGTTATCGTTCCAGGCATGCATTTTGGCTAGAGTATAATTATCGAAAGCGTTTCCGCTGAGCGGTCTATTTAAAAACTTGATATCTATGGCTTTTAAATTGCAATTTGTTAGCGTAAATAGAAATAGATCGGAAACCCCTCTTGGTTTACTTGCAACGAAGTCGGCGCAATCCTTATCCCAACCGTCCTTTATAGATCTGTAGATTTTACAGATTGCATCTTTTAGACTCCAGTTCACAACTAGGAAGGGATCTTCTGTAGGAGCATTTTTGGCCTTTTCGTCTACTAGATTATTTTGTGGTATATTCATACTCGCAAATAGCCCGTCACGCTTCGCTGCGCCTTTAACAGTATATAACCAACGCACACCCACTTACCACCCACTTCAGGCCCACATCCCACCCACTTTCCGCTCACTTCGCACCTACATCCCACCCACATTCCACCCACTTCCCATTTCCATCCCACCCACTTCTCAACCACATCCCACCCACTTCCCGCCCTCATCCCACCCACATCTCTCCCACCTCCCACCCACATCCCTCCCACTTCCGCCACATTTCACCCACTTTACATCCACTTACCACCCACTTCCAAAACCACTTTCCAGCCACATCCCATTCACTTCACAGTGAGCATCCCGGCGATATTTCTAACAAAATAAACTCTCATTTTGACCTTACAATCCGAGTTTCAAGCCAATCGTATGAAAAATAGTTTTTTCATGCAGAATTTTCCGGGAATTTGTCGACCGTCAAGGCAAATTTTCCAACTTCGGAATATAACATTTTAAACTATTTCGTATTCTATACTTACAAACCGAGTTTCAAGCCAATCGTATGATAAAAACTTTTTTGGATTCAGAATTTTTCGGCCAATTTCCTCTTGTGCGGATTTTCCAAAATCTCTATTTCGCGTACTATGCTTACAACTTATGTTTTGTTATGTGTAATTTTGAAAATAAGTTTGGCGCCAATCGCTGGCAACTAAAGTTTCGCCCATACAACCTTGACCACCCACTTTCCACCCAGGGGGGTGAATTTTCCGGAAGATTGGTATGCAGTTGTTGTTGAATTTTCATATAGAGCTTTGAAAATGAGTTTGAACTTGATCGGATGTAAAACAAAAAAGTTTCATACAAAAGTTTTCCGCGAATTTTCCACACTTCCCGGCAGAATTTGGCAAAATCCTTTCTTAGTACTCACTTTCAGCATAAGATAAAACTACTGTGAAAATCTCATCTTCCTATCTTTTTTTTCAATAATGGTTTCAGCTATGTAGTTGCTTTGCTGCATCTTGCCAGGCAATTGCACACTGTTTTATTTGCGCCCTTTATTACAAAATATATTTTTTGCATTGCTCTTTAATTATAACGAATTTGGATAAGTTAAACAATAATATTAATTATTTTAAACTAGAAAATGTGACAAAATGAATGAAGTTGATTTAAATCAGATTTAAATCAAATGAATGAACAATCAAATTTTCTAATTCATTTGAATTAAATCAAAATCAATTCAATTCTTTTTTTTGGAAATGATTTAAATCAAAATCAATTCAATTCTGATTGGGAAAAATTGAATTAAATCAATTTTTTTTAATTCATTGTGATTTAAAGTCAAAAATGAATCATTCTTTTACAGCCCTGGTACAGAGTATGTTATAGTCGGGCTTGACCGACTTTCTCACTTGTTTTTAGTTGTTTTAAGTATTGAATCTAAAAAAGAAGGTAAAATAGATGAAAAAAAAGGGTTAAAGTAGTCAGATTGACTGAAAATCCACGACAGAGTGGGCAGTCAAGGTCAAAAACTGCTTGGGTCAATATCTCGTAAACCATTATACATATCAAGGCATATTAATTTTTTGTAGTTACCTGGTACTTATATATACTTCTATTCAAGAATTACTTCTTGCAATTACAAGTTTATTTCTATAATTCCACAGGCCAACAGCCTCTTGGTCCAGCCTTTTCGATGACATATTTGTGCACTGATTCCGAAACTGGTCTCGGTTTTTCTCCATCAGCTCTTGTTTTCTAGATATCGCGGAAAATCTATTTTGCAGTATTTTTGGCTTTTAAAAAATTATGGAGGTTACACCGAGCAAAAATATTTGTATTTATGAGCTCTATGCGACAGTATACATATTAATGCAGCCTAAAAAATCAGCAGCATCAGCAAACACATAAGCGCCTAATTTGGACTTGGAAAAGTAATTTTCATCAAATTGTGGCAAATTTTTCAAACTTAATCGTCCTGTACCAGTCATTTGGAGCTTGCATTTTAATTAAACCCACTTTATCATTTAGCTCAATGGTTCTTCTAATTTCACAAATTTTTTTGCATTTCAATCTTCTCGATGGACAAAGTTACAGGCGGTTAATCCCGAAAAAATGAATTAAAATTTATGGCAGGATAACTAGATTAATACACAAAACCTCACACTAATTGTTTGTTTTTGTCACATTTAAAACTATGTGCGCTAAGTTCAATATTTTAAGATCATTTCGTCGAAAATTTCAGCTTCCTAGCTAGACTGGTGTGGAAATGCCAAAAAAATAGATCTCTGGCCCACAGTGCAATGGTGGAATGTGGAGTGAATAATTTCATTATAGCACGCATTTATCGTATCTTAAATTTTAGAAAACATAACCAAATATTTTCCACCAAACAAATAAGTCCCAGAAAAGTTCCCGAAAGCTCGTACTTTGAACCAGTGTACTGTTCCGGTCTAAACATCTGTTATAAGAACCTCCTTTATTAATAAGTAGGCGTGTTACGGTACGGTTGACTGTACTTAATGTTTTCTCACGCTCCCATCTCTACTGCAGACATTTTTAAATAATTTAAGTGTGGTTCAGTTTCTGAGGTTTTTTTATTTGGGGAAGGACAGAAAAGAGCCAGCAGTCAGGTGCCAATATTAAATAGTTTAAGTGAGTTCTCCTGTATGTGTATGTGTGTGTGTGTGTGCGCCAAGTCTGACTTTATGGCTGTGTGATAAGCAGGCCAGAGACCCTTTTGATTTGGTTTAGGATTTGCGGTTGTCGCTGGTTTCAGTGTTTGCCTTTTTAACTCGTTAGTTATGCACAGGTCGGGGGGTAGGGGAACGGTTTGAGGGAAGACTTAAGGCTTATTTAGCAGGGCAGTGCCACATGTTTGGGGTTTAGTGTGTGTGTTGGTTTTTTAATATGACACCTTTGCCGATGGTAATTTATCACCTCGACACTGGGGACATATGCTCCACCCGGTCCGCTCCACTCACTCGTATCTGGTGAGCTTCTATAAACACCGAAGGGACTAATCCCCAAAACTGACTTTAATGTGGGACCAACTGATGTTGGTTCTTAGATAATTAGAGCCCGACCAGAGGAAGATTTATGCATGCGTGTAAATGGGAATAAAAGAAAACCAAATTAAATGCAAACAACTTAAGCGACTAATTAAATCTGTCAAAACGAAAACTACTGGCCATCCCGTGTCACAAATTTGAAATGTGCCATCAATCTGGCAGAGCAGCCAGCTGCTGCCTGGCCAGTTAATTAAGTTTATCCAACTGAATGTCAGCGTTTTACCTACCTTTATCAACTCAGTGCCAAAGTGTCATATTAAAATGGCAAAGCCAGTTTGTGGGTGCCAGCGCCGAAGCCGGGCCCAAGGGTTTTGTGGCTTAAGCCGAGCTAAGCTCGGGCTTAGCTCATGTAATATATGTGGCATTTGCAGCATGCCCCCGCAGATGCATTTGTTTAATAATTGAATGCATGCATACTTATTTGCTCAACACTTGCGAATGCAAATGTTATTCAAACGCTTTCTGTTTGTCCAAATCTCCACTATCAGAAATCAATGCGCGTTCTAATGGTACTCTGGTGGCTTTTTACAGTGGATTTTGATCGAAATTATAAACGAATTTGTTGCTGCCCCGTTCAATTGGTATGCGTGACATGTAGGAAGTGACTTTTGCCGGCGGTTGGTTCTTTCGCCCTCATCCCCATCATCATCATCAAGGAGATCAAAGAACTTTGACAAGCTCTGAAAAGCTATTTGCCACGTCTTCGCTAATGAGCCATAAAAATGGCTGCCTAAACGGCTGTTGAGTTTGGTAACTTTCGGGAAAACGCATTGCTAAGGTGACAATATGCTTGAATTTGTGCGGCAAAACATGTGAAGGCAATGCCATGGCTACCATCGACTCAAATATCAACAAAATGGAACTTTAGTGAATAAATTTAATACAACTTTTGCAGGTAGAGAAAAGCAAAAATGCGACGCTTACGTAGGTTAATTGAAAGCGTATTTCTAAACAGACTGAAAAAAACTGGCCTTCAACTTAAAATAAGAAGAAGATGTCACAATTGTTGAGCACAAATGAGAAAATTTGTACTCATTTTGATATATTTGGTTTATATAAACACCAAAATCGGGTTTCGGGAGAGATAAATTAAAAGAGTTGACTTTCTTGTTTTAAACTCCCCAAGTTTTGTCAGTTTAACCACAACACAAAAAAGTACAAATAGCCCTGTAGATGTGAAGCTAATAAAGTGTGCAATAGCTCAATGTGCTAGCGAGCCATGCCATAAGGTGGTCGTCAAGTCCAGAAGGGTATGGGGTTTAATTCCCAGTCAAGCACGAACAAATTTTACTGTGTTATACTGGCCCCAAAATGTGAGCATCCATTTTCTTATCTTACAAAGTGAATCAATTTTTATACCCCCATTAAAAATGGGTAAAAGGGGATTATGAAGTTGTGCAAATGTATGTAACAGGGAGAAGGAAGCATCTCCGACCACATAAAATATATATATTCTTGATCGGCATCAACAGCCGAGTCAAATTAGCCATGTCCGTCTGTCCGTCTGTCTGTCTGTCCGTCTGTCCGCGTCGATCTCAGAGACTGTAATAGATAGAGCCACAAGTTTTGGAATGAGTTTGTTTCAGATTTGGAAAATTCCTCCTCTTCCATCTTTTAACAGTGAAAAACTGTATTTTTCTCTTTATAAACGCGTGGATCTCACAGACTATAAGAGTTAGGGCCACAAATTTTTGCATGTATGTAGGTGTATACTGTAGCCACATCGAGTTTGTTTCAGATTTCGAAAACTCCACATCCTCCATCATTTAGCAGCGGAAAACTGTCACTCTCTATGTATAAACGCGTTGATCTCACAGACTAAAAGAAGTAGAGCCACACATTTTTGCATGTCTGTAGGTGTACACCTTACCCAGATAAAGTTTGCTCCAAGTTTGGCAAATTCCTCCTCCATCTTCTTCTAACCGCGAAAAACTGTCAGAGCTAAAATTTTTAAGTTTGAACCTAGTGACTTAATATATATTCAGTGAGGTCCAACATCTATCTATTCTGTGTACCACAATGAGATCCGAGCATAAACACCGAAGATATGTGCGCCTGCCCATTTATTGATATAAATTTTGAAATAAATGGAATTCAAAGCTATAGGAACCACATTACTTGGGAGAGTGTATTTTGCTGTCGGGGCACTCGACCGTAACACTCTTACTTGTTTTAGTTGAGTTTTTGTTCTTACAATCAGAAAAATATTAACTTATATCTTCAATCACTACGTTTATACGCCAGCTATTTGCAAATAGAAATATTTGTAAATAACTAACTCACCGTTTATACGCCAAATACTGTACGTGAGTATCTGGTTGCATTGAAATGAAAATCAGTGTTGCCTGGTTGGCAGAACTGAGTAACTGTTAACATTGATATGAAAATCATCCTGCCATCCGCCGTGGTCCAATTGCAACGCTTGTTTTCAGTTTTTATTTTGAACATTTTACCTTTCTCCTTCGCCAGCAGTCGATGTAATAACAATAACAATGCTGCAGGGCTACCACATAGTTGGAAACAAGAAAATCACTGAAAAGAGTGGCAACGCCTAGCACACTAATTGCAAATAAGTCTACTAATCAGTAATTGTTTTCGTGACTTAGCTATTGGCAAATTAGAAGTTAACTCAGCGTTTATACGCAAAAATTTGTTAATTACCAAATTGTTATTTGCAAATAAGACGTGCGTATAAACGTAGTAAATATCAACTCGATTTGAATTGTTGCTTTTCAAAACATCCGTCTTGAAGTGAGAACAGTGTTCGTGGGGTGTTTATTTTACGTGGAGAACTGGTAACACTAAAGCCAATAATTAAAATCTGGTTACACCAAAGCAAAGTTTGACTTTTTTTCTTACAACGTTTTGATGTACAAGCGGTATTTGTGTTGTTTACTGTAAGTTAAAAAATTAATTTGGACTTAAGGCCTATATCCAAAACAAATACAAATTTATCAGGCCTGGTCTCAATTCCACTTCGGTTTTCGTGTAAACGTTTGTACTTTGAACTCTACGTTAATAAGATTGTATAGAAAGTGACATTTATATCAACGGCTACTAGATCCGGTTTCAGTAAAAGTGGAATTACTCAAGCAGTTGAAACCGGCAGCTCAATGCCAAGTGGCTTGTTAGCTTGTGTGGATTGCGCGCTCTCATTTGCTTTTAATTTGTTCGATGTTGTCTGGAAAAATGTGCTGCTATTCGGCTGTGCTTGCAATCCACACAAGCTAACGATGTGGCAACGCTGTGAATAAAAGCCACTAAATAAATGGTTAATCAGCCGTTCGAAGCTGTTTTATTATACCCTTGCAAAGGGTATTATAATTTTGCCCAGAAGTTTGCAAGGCATAGAAATATTTATTTCCGACCCAATAAACTATATATA
Source organism: Lordiphosa clarofinis (assembly GCA_018904275.1). Taxonomy (NCBI): domain Eukaryota; kingdom Metazoa; phylum Arthropoda; class Insecta; order Diptera; family Drosophilidae; genus Lordiphosa; species Lordiphosa clarofinis. Next base: position 143,601 of record JAEIGQ010000011.1, on the reverse strand, counting down.
TTCTTGATCAGGGCGGCGCACAGTGTAAGATTTTGCCAATCTAGGGGGACTTAATTCAATAGCAGTCGTATTTTTTATGCTATCGACATGAACTTTGGACTGAATGTTCAAAAATTTCCCAAAGAAATTTTTGGACAAAAAGTTAAAGTGGGCGTGGCACCTTAAAGGGCGTAAAGTACATAAAAACCAGAAAATTTTCACTTTTTCAACATACAATCCGCAATAAAATAAAGGAAAAATTTTTTTTCAAAAAAGTGTCAGGTTAGTATTTTTTGTTCTGATTTTAGCCAATTTAAAAATATTTTTTTAAAATTAATCATAAAAAAAAATTTTTTTTTATTTTTAAATTTACGTTTTTTGTTAAATTTTCATGTTTTTGCTTGTAACTTCAAAAGTATTGGCCTTACAAATATAAAAATGTATGCGTTTCAAAGGAAATTCATTTATTGAAAGAAAAAAAACGATTTCCATATTTTTCAGAATTTTTTTTAATTAAAAAAAAACAATTCAAAGTTGATAAAAAGATTAGGCGAATTTTTTTTGACAAATTTAATCAAAATCTGAATTTGAATCACAACTTTCTTTACTAGATTGATCAGAAAATAGTTTTAGAGCTCTTTCGATGCGGTTTGAGGTTGAAGGCGCGACATCAATCCTATAGCATCGCCTTTTATTTTGCCCTGAAGCCAACTTGTATTATTGGTCATAATTCTGGACTTATCTCTCCTAGATTTAGTCCATCTCGACTCAAATTCACGGAACAATGTGTTTTAAATGCAACATTAACTTTGTATGATCAATATCATTGCCAAAATGATCGCTGCGTGCTCTAGGAGTGATTTAAGCTTAACGGTTTTTGCGTTTCTTACCCAAACCTCGAAAAACTCTGCCCCTTTTATTTCACTCATTGCTTAATTGAAGGTCCTTGTGCAAAATAATAGCAACTTTTTATTTCTGATTCTGATTCAGAATAGTTTTCTGCAAAAAACGTATGTTTTGGTTGATTTGAATGTGATTGAATGTTGTGAGTTTTTTTCCACCAAATACAGAATATTGTTAAAAATATACCTACTTTTTGGCACTTATTTCCAAAAAATAACAAAAATGTTGTATGCCACTTATGAAGTCCCTTTATAGCGCTAAAAATCAATAATGCTTCCACAATTATGGGAAAAATAAGTTCGACCGCTCACAGTGGCCGCACGATCCAATTGAGAACACTAAACTTTCTCAACTGATGCTCGTTGTGCAATGCAATTTTGCATGCATTCCAAATGCACCGGTTTAAGTACCGTTATCTTCTGAACAAAAATTTTTTGTTTTGTTTCGGGCTTGTTTTCGTAACATTTGAACATATCTAAATTGACTCCTAAAAGCTCATTGACCTTAAAAATAATTTTTTTTTCAATTAAGTCCCCCTAGATTGGCAAAATCTTACACTGTGCGGCGAGCTGAGTCGATTAAGCTTTGTCCGTCCGTCTGTCTGTCCGTCTGTTTCTACGTAAACTAGTCTCTCAGTTTTAAAGCTATCGAGCTGAAACTTTGCACAGAGTTTTCTTTTTACTGCACACTGCTAATTTGTCCGAACGAACCGGATTGGATGACTATATCTTACAGCTGCCGGTCGAAAAGTGATTTTATTCAGAAAAATTGTTTGTTTTAATGCTGAAGTTCGTTAACTCTGATGTATTAAAACATTTGCAAGGGCATAAAAACTTCGGCAAAGACGAAGTTAGCTTGGCCTTCTTGTTTTATATAGAGTTCAACATAAAAATGTATTTTCGTGCGCATTCATTTGTGCTGGAAATAGGCCTTTAAGACGCACTTAATTTTGCTTACTTCGCCCTATGTTTCGCCACCGTGGAACCTAAGAGTAGTGTGACGAGAAAAAATTTCGCCCGAAAGTTAAGTATGTGGAATTTTCAAGTTAACCGCTCAAAGCAATATTTGTTCCATAACCAATTTACAGTCTTCACAAATGTGCTTTTAAGCGTAACATTGGCTGTTAAGCCTTACATTCCGTACTTGCAAAAATTGCAAGTGGCGGAATTGCATTTTCTGCTTTTTATACTCTGTACCAAAGGTACATAGAGTACATTAAGTTTGTGCAAAAGTATGTAAAAGGGAGAAGGAATCATTTCCGTCCATATTAAGTATATATATTCTTGATCAGCATCAACAGCCGAGTCGATATAGCCATGTCCGTCTGTCCGTCTGTCCGTCTGTCCGTCCGTCTGTCCGTCCGTCCGTATGAACAAACAGATCTCAGAGATGGTAAGAGATAGAGGTTTGACATGTTCGTGGATTATCCCAACAAGAGTTTGTCGATAAATGCATTTCTTTGTGTAGTGAGCAAACACCATAGTGAATTCAATCGTGGCCGTAGTTTGCTCAGAACCGAATGCCTTGTCGGGAGTGCAAGTGGGAATTGGAAAGGGCTCTTAGGAAAATTATTTTACAAAGAAAAATGTTAATTTATTTGTGTAATTTAAGTCTTTATATAAATTTCTTATGAGATTATTAATAGAGGATTTATTCTCGTGTCGTATTGTAGTCCAATCCCAAACATGTATGTACATTAGGTCGGACATTTAATATATGGAAAAATGTAACGTCATACTGATACCCGCTTAAACGATGCATATTTGTGTATAAAACGTATAGCAAAAAAAATTTTGGAGAAAAAATAAGGTTTAGGGTCTGCGACTTGGACTTAAAGTTTATCACCCATACGTACTGTTGCCAATGCCTACATTTTTAATTTTTTAGTAGTTGGCTTAGACTTGATTTGAAGTCATATCATTTGACAAAAAAGTACCATGACCAATAAAAAATGTTTTTTATATAACAGACAAAATATGTAGGTAAATATATTTGTTACTTAATATATTTGGTAAAAATTTTATATTACGGCAAAATTTCTACTATTTTGCGCTGTTTACTTCTAGATGAAAGCCAGTTTTAGCCGTTCATTAAGAGGCTATCAAGATGTCTTTGAAGTCAGGTCCCACACTGAACTGAAGTGCTGCGCATCACGGTTGCAGCCGTTCCTGCGTATAGTCTATTTTTGCTGGGCTGCTTATAAATAAGCTTCTTCAGGATCGAAAAATAATGCGGATTACTATACTACTATGGGCAAAAAATACAGGGAAATTATTCATAAGTCAAAAACTCTTTCCTTATTATTGTTAATTCATTTCATTCCCTTGAAAGTAACCTCCCCCTAGTGCATTACACTTGTGCCAACGTGTTTCACAATTTTGTTTGTGTTTGTAGGACAATTTTAAGAACATGCTGCAAAGTCTTCTTCTGGTATAGTCTTCAATTTCTTCTTCGTTTGGGGCTCTGTCTCCTTATCGATTCAAATCGGTGTCCACGGAGCGATCTCTTGAGTTTAGCGAATTGCCCATAGTAGCCAAAATGGTTTTCACTGTTATGTGTGTAGTATCTGACTAGAAGGACTGTGCGTTCATGCGTACACGGCCCTTTGCTGAAACCCCGCTCGTAGACCATGCTGACTTCAACTTGCAACAACGTCTTAAGAATTTAGTCCCATATAAAAGCGTTGAAAAAACGCATCTCTTCGTTGGAAATGGGCTCGCTTCGTCAAAATTTGGTCCTAGTCTACCAACCAAAAATACATTCGATTCCTGCTCGATTTTTATTTGTTGTTCGATTAAATTCAAATTTGACAACTTTTAAAATGATACGAAGAATTCGTCGACAGAATTTCGATTCGGTGAACGGGTTGTATACGTAATATTTGTGGAAACTTTAAAGTCTTTTCGCAGAGGTTAAAACATGATATACAATTTTTGGATTTTTTAATTCATTATGAACACCCTAAAAGTAATCGTTTAAGGTGGTATCAGTTATATTTTTTATCGGCGTCCACCCTAATGTACATATTTTCATGCCACCAAATATTCTTATTTTGGTAAACACATGCTACAAAGTCCAATCGGGTTTTTCTACGCCGTATCTGATCCCACTGTCTCAAGCACCGCAAGAGTTTGATTTCAGCACCTTAAACCACGTTTAGTGTTCTTTTTCATCGCTCTAATTAACTTCTCGGCTGAAACTCAATCGGTTATGACCAAACTATGGCTGGCTAAAAGTCCCCAGTGACAAGTGAGCCAGTTTTGCTGACTGACAAAGTAATGACAACTAACTGACCAACCGACCAGGCCACCAACCTGCCTGTCAAAGATTCTCTGAACTGAAATTGAAATATCTGTCCAGGCCAAAAATGGCGAATGTGAAAATTTCAAATTAATTTCTGAAGTCCGCTCCGACAGGCGACCGCAAAATGTTAGCCGCATTCAGCGAACCGGCAGGAAGCCTCTGACCAAATGCCGCTTCCGCTGTATTCCGGCGCCCGTATCCGGTATACGCTATACGGGATCATCATGTGTTTGCTGCAAATGTTGCTGTTGGGAACAATTTAGAGCTGCTGCCGCCGATGACGAACCAGGGGGACAATCACAGCGCGGCCACTGGCCCGGGTCACATGCATATTTAATACGCTGCCGGGCAGCGTATGCGAAGCGCGTATTAGCAGCATATTTCGTCAAGTTTTTGGCAGCTGCTGCTACTGCTGCTGGCCTCGACATATGCAATTGCAGTTGGGGGGATCCCCTGCCAACTTGGCTGCGAATCAGGAAAAACAAAAAAGATGCGAAAGATGTATGAAAAAGTTTCTGTGAGATTTGCGCTAAAACCACTTTGTGGTGACGCCAAAACTTCTAGCCAAGTTAAAAACTATTGTCATTCTGTTAAGTGGTCACATTTAACACTTGGACCGGCGTCCGGCGTGGGGCGAGGAATAAGACAATGAGTAATGTGGCCGGGCTCTTGGCCGGATAAATGAGTATTACCAGCAAATATGGCTCTGATTCGTTTTCTTAATGATTTTTCCGCTTTAAAGTCAAACCTAAACCAATAAAGGCGAGCAAAAATTCTCATTATCCCCCGATGACACTTTTCAAGCTAAATATCAAACAGAAGCCGCGAGAGACCGCAAGACGAACCGGAAATACTCTTAGTTTCGGCTGCAGCTCATAAATTCCTTGATTAAGTTAAGCCGGCAGGACATGCATGAGGGACAAAAGTGGCCAGGAAGTGCAAGTGCCAAACGGAAACTTTTAATTGTTTCTGCTGTTGCCTTTGCGCGTCCGTTTCTTGACTGCCGCCACCTCGTGATTCGAAAAAAAGCGACGGAGATTCTCCACATTGTTGCTTGCGGTTATTTGGCCACTTCTTTTCACTTGCCAGTTCGTTTTGCTTCTTAACTTTGGCCCAGCCATTGTTGCCGCTTAACCGGATCCCGGCCATAGCCATGGAGAAGGTTATTAAAAATCTCATTATCATGACCGCTGCGGCGTAAATTTTAATTGTCCGTTAAAAGTGTCCTCTCGCAGCCCTGCGAAATCAATTTAAACTTGTTTGACCAACTTGATTAGATGGAAATGAATTTGCTTAAGCAAATTCCACAAATTCTGCTGGCCAGTTCCCAGTGGCATTTTGCATGTTAAACATGTGCATAATGCAAATTGTTCACACACACACACACAGACACACACAATTTATCCACTCCTTAACTCCCGCTTATATGCGACTCGTTCGTATATCCTTTCAGGCAACCTTCTATCCGTCAGGTATCGAGAGCTGTGGGATTTGCTGGGCTTGGCACCCGAGCGCAGCTTAGATGCGGTTCTATGGAGCCAACTGAACGTGTCATAATACACGCACACACTCACACACCCACACACTGGTCCAAGGGGGGCTCACTGTCAGTTGGATGGCATTCGATGCATAAGAAATCAGTCTCTCGACTGGACCCATCAAGTGGGCGACAACAGCAACAATTGCTAGTCTAGTTGGCTTATTATTTGTTTTCATTTTGATAAATGATGCAATTTTATGGACAAGAACAAATCAAATAGGAATCGTTGGATCTACCCAAAGTTATTTGGTGATTTGACTTTGAAAATATTTCCTTTCTTTGGAGGCGATTGGAGAACCCAAAAAATGATTGGTTAATTCATACGAAGAAAGGTGCAGCTGGGCCAAGATATGAGACATCGACCGGAACATGTCAAACATGTCTACGAATATTGTTGTGCTGAAAGATCATCTCGTCATGTCTTTCGGCATATAACAATTATATAACAAATTTATATTGTTTGTTGGGTCTTTGCCCAAGTTTCAACTAGCTTCATTTGCATTAAGCGAGGATCTTGGTCCAATAATGCTTCCAAATCAGCGTTTTCAAACTTTTCTGGCTTCCCATCTCATTAAATGAAAGCTAAATCAATCCTGCTTTGGAACAAATGGTACTGAAATCATGGCTGCCTTTAAATCAGTGGTGTCCAAAATGCCAAAAGCCTATTTAATGGGATAGTAACTCGTATTTCTGGCGGCGTCACAGCCGACACTCGCTTATGGAGACAAAATGTGTGTGTTAGTTTACAAAGTTCCCCAGCCTCGCCAATTCACACCGAATGCTTGTCGATTGAGTCACATTTTCGCACTCTCTTCTTGGGCAATCCCGTTCTATAATTAGCACGCTCGGCGGCTTGCTCTCCAACCATCTTCTGTCTCGAGGCGATTGTTCGTTAGGTTGTTGCCCGTGTTGATATGACCAACACGACGCAACGCAATGCTTGATTGTATGAGTTTGGACAGCACTGCTTTAAATCAATTTTATGATTTTAACATAGGTTCTTTTGAGCAAACATTTCAGAACTAAACTCATGGGTGAGCGACTAGAATCAGTCGTAAACTGGAGTAGTTTCAATTTCTAAGGTCTGAATTGATAAATTCATTATTAAGGTGCAGAACTGCAGGTTAGTATTGGAAAATTTATCAAAACTTAATTTTGCACCCAATTAATTAAATATGAAACTTGGACTTTCAATCTGTGCTGAGGATTCTGATTATTCCTTATCAATTGCAAAAACTATAGTTATCCTGCAACGATTTCAAAACTGAACTTTGATTGGAAATGACTTTTGGCCATAACTTGAGTATCGTTCATTCGATCTTTATCTTTTCCTCGGCAAATCGATAAGTAGTTATATTTACTTACTATCTCTTAGGAGTACAAACCGCCAATCTACTCAACTGTGGGACATATGACTTTTACTGCTCAGATCAAATCGAATTTACGCTTGGCTTACCCTGGGTGAAGAAAATGAAGCAAAATATCCGAACACGGCGCTGATTGGTCAGGTGCATTATTATTGCACCTCGGCCTTTCGTTCCTATGGCAGCTTTATGCTATAGTCATCCGATCCGGCCGCTTCCGACAAATGTGCAGCGTATTTGTATCAAAAGACTTCGTGCAAAGTTTGGTTAAGATAGCTTTAAAACTGACGAAGGAGATAGCATAGAAACATCCGGACAATATAAATGTATCCTCCCCAAGGCTATAACACTGTGAAACACTCAAAATTGCCTGGGACTGGGACCAATAAATTGGGAAACTAGAGGCATCATACCCAGTTTTTCTTCAGCACGTCAAGTTCGCGATTAATGGGCACATTTATACTAGCAACACAAAGTTACAACCTCTGTTGCTGGTTAAAAAAAAATGAGAGCTAAAATTTTGAAAAATTCACCAAAGTTAGAGGGAGTCACCACCATTGTTATACCAAATTCCCGCCTCCAATGGACAAGCGGTTAGTACCCCGCCCAAAGAGGTCTAACTTAGAAAGTGGAATTAATGGAAAACCACTCGATAGAATTGTATAAGATTTTAACTATATTGAGATACGGACTAATAAAATGTGTTCTTAAGAGATGGTAACATGCATCGAAAAACCGCTATGGTGGGTACCACATTTGACAGCACCCATCATCGAGGCAATATAGGCCATAAACTAGCAACAGAGGTTCTAACTTTGTGTTGCTAGTATAAATGTGCCCATTAATCGCGAACTTGACGTGCTGAAGAAAAACTGGGTATGAGGTGTTGCTACCTGATGCCTCAAGTTTCACAATTTATTGGTCCCAGTCCCAGGCAATGAAAAAAGTTGAATTTTGTTCCACTGTGTAATTAGCGAACAATTTAAAATCAGAACATGTGAGAAAGTCTGTCAAGCCCGACTATAACATACTCTGTACATGGAGTAGAAGCTGACTGCAATGCTGGTGCTGCGCTCATCTCTAAGTCTCTCTCTCTCTCTCTTTCTCTCTCTCACTCTCTCTTTCTCTCTCGCTCTCTCTCTCTTTCTAAGATTGTGCGGTGTTAATTGTAAAAGGGTGGTAGGGGGTGGGGGAAGGGTGATTTACTTTTTTGCTCATAACTTGAGAACCGCTCATCCGATTTTTATCATTTCTAGAAGGTACACATTGTCTATCTTTAAAACTGTAGGAGATAAACCGTTTTTTCCAAATTCCGGGGGCGGGAGGGGGAGTGGCAAAAATTTAAAATAAACTTGATCTGCCTGCAAGTATAAGAAGCATTTGTCCCATACATGTCAAACCTCTATCTCTTACCATCTCTGAGATCTGTTTGTTCATATGCACGGACGGACAGACGGACGGACATACAGACGGACATGTCTATATCGACTCGGCTGTTGATGCTGATCAAGAATATATATAGGGGAAAGTGGGGGGTTGTGATCATAGTTTTGTTTTTCGAACACAACTTCGCCAAAAATCAATATTTTTTCGTTCTGTAAATTTTGTATTTTAGGTAAAAGATGCACAAAACTTTCCTCATCAGTAGATATCTAGAAAAAATAAGTATTATGGGATTTTTTATTTTATATTGAAAAAAAAATTAATATTTTGAAATTTCAAAAATTTGTGGGGGGTTGTGAGCCACCCTCTTAAAAGTTCAAAATTCGTGTTTTTAAGCAAATATTGTTCATTAAATGAAAAAAATAACAATTTTTCTCATATTCTCAATTAAGAAATATCAATGAAGAGTGAAAATTGATTGACTGCATCAGGCTTGTTTTCTTTTATATACGAGCACTTTTTGCTGGTGGCTGTCCTTTTTTAAAGTTTTTTTTTCTTCTTTGGAGAGTTTTCCCTCTGTTTTATTGCGCATCATTGCAATATTCTTTTTGGAAGTCAAAACCGACTTTTCTCAAAGTGGCTCACAACCCCCCATATCTCACTTTTTATTTGGTGACGTCACATAAACAAAAAAAAATAATTAAAAACGAGAAAGGCATGGCTAAATTCGTCCGTGCCGAAGTTTTTATACACTTGAAAACGAATGTCTGAACGGTTAGCGACTTCGACCAAACTTCACAGATCAGCTTAAAATCATTTAATATTACCCATGACCGTGATTGAGAGCGGTAATAATGAGAAAAAACCAGTTTTTCTCATTAAACCCCTTTTTTCGACCGATCATTTGTATGGCAGCTACAAGAAGTAGTTATCCGATCCGGTCGGTTAGGACATATTAGCAGCGTGCAGACAAAAGAAGACTCTGTGCAAAATTTCAGCTCGCTAGCTTCAAAACTGAGGGACTAGTTCGCGTAGAAACAGACAGGCGGACAGACGGACGGACGGACGGACGGACAGACGGACGGACAAAGCTTAATAGACTCAGCTCGTCATGCTGATCATGAATATGTATACTTTATGTGGTCGGAGATGATTCCTTCTATGCGTTGCAAACTTCTGGGCAAAATTATAATACACTTTTCAAGTGTATAAAAAACAAATTTCTGTCAAAAAGGCAATTGACCAAAGATATTTCCCTCATACTTACCTATGGCATTAGGAAAAAAATTTTGTATAATATTCACAAGTCAAAAATGAAAATAAATACTTTTGTTTTGAAAAAAAAGTCGAGTGCTGGTTCACAAACTTAAAGAACGTGTTGACTGATCGGTTGCTAGCCAAAAGATAGGTAATAAGAAGGGAAACACTCGACATAAACAAAAAGTTTAAATATATTTTTTTTTGTGGCCAATATTCGAGTGGCTCACAAGCCCCAGCGGCTCAAAACCCCCCCATTCTTACCCACTTTATATGATCGGAAATGATTCCTTCTCCCTGTTACATACTTTTGCACAAACTTAATATACTCCATGTACTTTTGGTTCAGAGTATAATAAATTTAAAAAAAAAAAAACAAATTCCCCATCCTAACTTATTTGTCAAACGACTTGACCGATTCACAAATTCATGAGAATGCGCACTGGAGCATTGGTTTGCACTACCTTGTTTTCATTGTATCATTATCAGATTTGTAATCAGTTCCACTACATTTTGAAAAGTAAATCGAAAGCAATTCCGCTTCGGTTTGTTTTCGGAACTGACAACCGCATGAGTGTTAGCTCTTCCTTAACTTTTTGCAAGCCACCGGTCCAAATGAGGTTGGCTTGGATAAGTGAGAAACCATAATTCCGAGTGAAGCAATAAAAAATGTTAAGATCGAATATGAGATAGGCAGATTTTGTTTAATTTGGCTGGCACTGCCAAATTAATGAATAAGAGACTTAAATGCTCATGAAAATTGACTTAAAATAACAAAATTAATCCCAGAATTTATGAAAATTCTTTTTATGTACATCTAGTAACAGTACGAGCAAAGACATTAGAATATGAAGATGAGTAACGCCATACGATTTTTTTGCCACGATTTTTTGGTCCTGGCTTTACAAAGTGGCTTTTCGCTCTCTTCAAAAGCCAGAGAGAGAGCGCTCTAGACCCAGCCGCATTTTTGTACGCATACAGCGACAGCCGACGACTGTAAATGTGCACACGTATTCCCAAGCATTACTCATACAAGCAAGTGCATTCTATTTTTAGAATTTTATGCTCTCAACTTTGTGTGAGCGAAGAGAGCGCGATTTTCGTCGCCATCAAAAAAATAGCTGTATAGTGCAAAACCAATATATGGCCGATCGGCATCTTAGAGATTATATTGGTCTTTAGTACGAGTGCGTAATCTGGCACACAGAGGGAAAAAACGTGTTCAGAAAATAAGTTGCCTTCAACTTAAAATGAGAACAGAAATTTTTGAGAACAAATGTTCTAAATGTTCTTGGAATAAGTAAAGTTGTTCTCAAACGAATAATATTTACTTTAAACAACAACAACACCGGTTTTCAACAGAGAGATAGAAAAGAGAGAGAGAGAGAGAGCGAGTTGGTTCTCTTTTTGCTCTCTCTCTCTTGTCTGCTCATTAAAGCATAAGTAGCCCTCTTGACGTGCATCTGCAAAACTGTTCAATAGCTGAATTGCCAAGTCAGTCATTCCATACGTTGAGTGCATAAGGTACCGGGCTCAAATCCCAGTCAAGCCCGTACCAATTTTGCTGTGTTTTTCTGGCAATTTAAATGAAACGAGTCAGGTGAAGTGGGTCGTTGAAGCGATGTTTCTGATTCCTATGGCACATATGGGTGGAGGAAGAAGCAGCAGCGCACATATCCAGACTAGCCCTGCCTTTCTTCACATCCAATCAAAAGAGGTATATGTCCCCGTTCCCTATTCCACCCAACTGTGAGGAATCCGCCCACACCTGGTCCCAAGTGCAATCAAATTTTTTTCCAGGAGAGTTTAAAATGTTCATCAAAACGGAACAATATAAACTCAAATCATGTTCTCAAAAATTGAACAATGTCAACTCAATTAGAGTTTTTGCACTCTCAATAAATTGTTCTTGAAGTGAGAACATTGTACGACATATGAGAAAACCCCTTCATGCATACTTTTTGGTAACGATTGTGCTCGTTTTGAGTTCAATGTTCTTGGGTTTTTCCCTCTGTGTAGCCCTTTAGAAGTGAATCTACAAAAATGTACAACGGCTGAATGTGCTGGCTCGTCATTCCGTTGAGTGCATCAGGTACCGGGCTCAAGTCCCAGTCAACCCTGAACAAATTTTTCTGTGTTTTTCTTTGAAAAACATAAATGAAGCGAGTAAGGTGGAGTAGGACCTTTAAGCAATGTTTCTCATTCCAATGGAATATATGGGTGGAGGGAGAAGCCGTCATGTCCCCGTTTCCTCACCTGGTCTGAAATCAATCAATTTTTTTCCGCACTGAGTTTAAAATGTTTTTGAAAACAGTACAATATCAACTCAAGTCAAGTTCTGGAATATGGAACAATGTCAACTCAATTTGAGTTTGTGAATGATCAAAAAATTTTTCTTAAAGTGAGAGCATTGTACTACAAATGACAAACCGTTAATGCACAGTTTTTGATAACGTTTGCGCCCATTTTGAATCTAAAGTTCTCGGTTTTTTCCCTCTGTGCAGTTACTTTTCATTTCAAAACTAACTCATTTTGGTTTGTGAGAACGCAAATCAATTCAACTTTCGAAAAGTTGCCGGGGAAGTGGAAATGTGAACATGCCTGCAAGCTGTAAATGTAAAATCGGCCCTAAATGTATTTTTATAAGTTTAACAAGACAAATGTATTCTGAACCTGCAGATTTAGCCGGCTCGAGGTCAAATTATGTTTGCCCATAGTTTTAAACATGAAAACACAACACCACAAAGAAGGCTGCTGTCAGTTTTTGCACTTATGCTGAGTTGGAATATCCGAACAGTTATACCATTAATTAACCGTAATCTTAATCAAAAATATCGATGTTTCGATGTTATTTCCCACATGCTTACTTCTTAGGGTCAGAAATATATTCATGATCCCCATTTACACATTTTGAATGGGTTAAGGGTATCAAATGCTTTTATTCCCAAAATCTCCACATTTCAATTTATGTAGTTAGGAATTTGGTTTTAATTTTTCTGTACAGCCAAACTCAATGTATACAAATGCGTGTGCGAGCCAACCACAGACAAATTTTTGGCCGTGTGGTAACTAATAATGCCACCAGAAACACAGTTTCCCAAAACTCATTTAAAAAAATCACTCAATTACAAATAACTGGTTTTTTTGTTGGGGGTTCAGGGGATTGTAACAGAGACCAAAACCGAATAAGAGTGGTTCACACATGCCGCCACATATGAAAATTGGTTTTTTTTTGTTAAAATATTTGTGTGCTGTGTGTTTTATGTTAGCATGCGGGGAAAGATTTAATTTCATTTGGTGCCAAATATGGCAACAATTTCCATACGCCTGAGTTCCGGGAGTTTTATTTCACTTTTCTACTTCGTTTAGTTTATGGCTTCAAATAGTAATAAATTTGTTTTATTTTCAATAAACATCAAAATATTTGTGAAGAAAAACAAACCATTGAAAATGAGAAATGAGTTGAGAAAGTTTTAGTTTTGTTTTATTTTATGGCTTTAATTTGTTTAAGTACGAGTTGAGTCCGGAGAGCGATATAAAAAACCTTTTTCCCAGTTGCCCGCCCTTTGCTTCGTTTTGGTTACGATGCGTTAAATCAGCATCTAATCCCAACGTATTTCCAATTTCATACACACACGCACCCCAAAGTCATGTCAAACAAACTTAAAAACACACAAAAAAAGACACGTCCTGCTGCCATCACCCAACACCCCTTGGCCTCCACTCCTACCAAAACAACAGCCAAGTTCTTTAAGGTATGCGCTAAAAGTTATGCTACACTTTTTTCTCTGCTGAGCTCTAACTGAAAGGCGGCATTCGCTTCTGTATATTGTTTATCCTGTGTATATCTGCTTATGCCTTGTCAATCTAAGACCCAAAATCTTGTCGCTGTCATGTTGTATAAATTAAATGTGTTTATATTAAAAAAAATTTCAGTTCCCTTTTTTCGTTTTGATTTCTGGGCCTCATGTATGATAATAAGCAGTGTGAGTTCTGCTGTTGTTGTTCTTGTTTTGCTTAGGTCTCTGATAAATATTGACATGTGGTCCACAGTTTTTGTTTCTATTGAATGGAGGTTGGTGGAGGAGTACGAAGGGCGAAGGAGAGCCATGTTGACATGCAATCATTTGAGATCAGTTAACCAGTTTTTTTCATTTTTTCTTGTTTGGGAATTGGCTGTCGTGTTTGGTTTATGCTGACAGCAAAGTGACATTCTGTGGAATATGTGAGAATTTGAGTCGATTGTGTTATTAGATATGATAGCCACGCTAAGATATGAGAATATGCGACAAGAATGAAGTTGTTTTGTAGGAGATAAGACTTTAAAATATTCTTTGAATAGAAGCAAAGCAAGTGCAAATTAGGTTGGAGCAGATAAGGGGCGTTTGCGAAGGAGGGCAACAAATTAACAAAAATATTAGAGCTTAGAGCGATTAGTAAACAACACCTCAACTTAGATGGAACATTTGTATTTTAAAGAATATATGATTGATGTCAAGGGGTCATTGAACATCAGTTACTTTAAGTGCAGATGAAAATCACACAAAGTTAATCAGAAAACTGTTTTAGATCGACTCTCTCTATTCATTGTTGATTTGTTTGAGTTGCATCTGCTTAAGTTTGCTTATTACTTAAACACATATTTTTGGAATTTCTTATCAGTTCCTACACTCTACTTGAACAATATTGCATTTTTGTTAGTCCCTGATCCTAAAATAAATCCCTAGCCAGAGCAAATCGAGCTCAAGCTTTAAGGACTGTAGGATAATTAAACAGTGTTACAGCGAAATGACTTAGCTTACGAGTAAAGCATTTTCTTATACTTGTTTTTTTTTTTCTAACACCCCAACAATCTGAAGTTATGGCCCAAAAACCGCTTTTTACTATTTTTTCTTCATAACCCTTTGACGGTCTCGGCCGCTGCTACTAATGCCCACCAGTCTCATCTGCTCCGGGCGAGCTGGCACCAGGTTTTTACACCAAGCTTAGAGATGTCTTTCCGCAGCTGGTCGTCCCACCTTAGAGGTGTCGTCCCACCTTGCCTTGTCGCAGTTCTTTCGCATTCCTCTAGTAGACCATTTTTGCTGGAGCTTGTTCGTCCATTCTGTTTATATGTCCTTGCCAGCGCAGCCGCTGTTGCTTTCTGCGCTGGATTAGCCCAATGTCCCCATGGAGCTCATACAGTTCGTCATTCTTTCGGATGCGAAAATCCTCGCCAATTTTCAAAAGTCCATAAGTCCTCCGAAGAATCTTTCGCTTAAAAACGCCAATCGCCGACTCATCCGCTGATGACATTTTCAATGCTTCTGCGCCGTATTGTAGGACCGGGTTGATAAGCGACTTGTATAGAGCTATTTTCTCTTCTCTTGATCCTCCCTACTTCTCCCGTAGTAGCATCGGTTTGCGATCGTGATTCTTTTTCACATATTCAGGCTGATGTTGTCACCGGTTATCGTCGTTCCAAGGTAGACAAAATCCTCAACAACTTTGAAGTTGTTTTCTCCCATTGTATCAGATTGTACAAGACTCGTAGACTTCTTCTTGTCTTGTCTTGTCCTCATTTACCGCTAAAAAAACCATTAGGAGAGGTTCTTTCATATTTTGTCGGAGCTTTGCGTAATTCTCAACGTCATCATGCAAAGTCGAACGAAGTCGAACGAAGTGCTTCGAAGAACCTTAACATTATTGGTGTGTCGAAGGCTGAATTATAATCGACAAAAAGTTGGTATGTTTTAATGCCTTTTAAGTAGGTCTTTTTCAGGATTAGACGTAAAGTGGAAATCCGGTCTGTGGTGGATTTACCAGTTCTAAAGTCACACTGATAAGGTCCACTTAGTGTGTCAATAAGCGGCTTTAAGCGTTCACAAATAACATGGGAAGGAGACTGAGCCCGAGGTAGTTGGCGCAAACTGCAGGGTCTCCTTTTTTATAGATTGGGCAAAGAACACTTAGGTTCCAATCGTCGGGCAGGCTGTCGTCAACCCTTATACGGCACAGAAGGCGTTGCATGCACCTTACCAATTCTTCGCTTCCTGCCTTGAACAGTTCAGCGGGCAGCTCAGTACCAGGTGATTTGTTTTTCATTAGCCTTTGTATGGCTAAACAGACGTCCTGTTGGTTGGGCGGGTCTATCTCTGTGTTGTCGATTGGTGGCATCGCTACTATTCTAGAGGCGGCATTATGTTCGTCATCGCCTCCCAGCAGTTTGAAGAAGTAACTTGGTCTGAAGCAATAAGAAGCAGGGTGCTCTGGAAGGTAGGAAAGGCATCCTTTCGCAAGTATTAGATGAACTTAAGAGAAATAATAAAGAGCACTAATACTCTCTATAGTGTGATCATATAACTTGGCTAGGTACTTTCGCAAAGATATTTGAAAGGTCGGAGTTAAGATTTATATTCTTTTTAAAACATAACATCGATTTTGTATACTTATTAGGTAATTGCGCATACAATGTTTGCCAAGATGTTGGATAAAAGAATTAACAATTTGTAATGGGCTCATATGAAGAACAACCTGAATTTCAAAAGACCAAATAATTCCATTTTGAATTCAAATGCAACGTTTCTATATCTAGAGTTTCAATTGATCTTTATCATAGCAGTCAGCTCTTCGACCATTAAATGTAACTGCAATCGAGTTGGCAACGCCAATATTCTACATTTTCTTTAGCTGTAGTAGTTATCAAATATTTTCTGCTCTTAGAAAAGAAAGAGAAAGGAAACGAGAAAGTTGAGCTTCATGAAGTCGTAGGTAGAGAAAATCGTTCTTACTCAAATATTGCGAATTATTAAGGTTAATTGGAAAGCAAAAAGAACGCAACATGTAAGTATTAAGTTGTAGTAGATTGTTCTTAAGTTGACCAGAAAGTGTTGAAAATTGGTGTTCCCTGTACAGCCGCCCGCACATAACCCTAAAGAGACGTTCGCGTGTCGGCCATACATGCGCACTGCGCAGGCCTAGATTCTCATGCACCCGAAGGAAGAAGCCTTGGGCTTAGCATCACTACATAGAGATCTCCTTACATCTTGGCAGGAATTGATTCCTTGCTTTTGGATAAAATATCCGTAGCGTCTGGTTACGCAGTTTTCAAGGCTACAGGTGACTGCGTGTGTTCCCGTGACTTGACCACTGCGCACGCCTTCCAATATCTGGATTCAGTGCCCACTCAGAAAACAATCCTTCGGCCCGAACGTGGTTGACCTGTCTAACCCCAGAAGATACTTTTCGTATCTCTAGGAAAAAACGCTATCTTATCACTCAGAAGGCACTTTTTCTTATTGCTTCAAAGGAATAAAACGTTTTATTTTCCCTGAGAAAAGACTTTTTCCTGTCTGCCAAAAGAACCGCTTTTTGTTCCCCCAGAAGTGTCACAGAGTGGCACCCTTTGACCCGAAGGAAGATAAAAATGCGATTGATATGCGATATGGCTGGAGTAAAGCGATACCTACTGGACGAATCGCATTATTAACTTCTGCGATAACAAATATTTGCTGGGGACTGTAATATGCCCGGTATTTGCAAAAGTATATGCTCATTTGTATTTGTATAGCTACCGTCGAAACAGCAGATAGCAGCGTTATAGCACTTTGCTATAGTTCATACGATACAAACTTTTTGAAGAAAATATTTTGTGAACAAACTGTAAAAACTTATGTGTCCTAGAGACCGCAAAAGCTTGCAAGTTAAAACAACTTAAGGGTTTTTAAAACAGTAAACAAATTCTGGAATATACTAAAATATAGAATTCAACAACGCGTTGCGGACATCTGTGAGTCCCATTTGAGTTTCAAACGTTTTGTACTGCAATAAAAAATCATTAAATATTTTATGTGTTTCGTTTTAAGTATTAGCATATGCAACCGGCCGCCTTAATGCTGTTACTCGTAATAATTACCAACCAGATAATGAAGATAATGTTGATGCCGCATCATAAACTGTTTAATGTTTAACGTAAAGACGTAAAGAGCATGTGAGGTGATGCTGCTGTTGCTGGTCCTGCCCGTATGTGAAAGGATCAAAGGTGAAATTAAGCCTTCGATATATTTTCATTTACTTGCTGTTGCTGCCGGAATTTATACATTTTGATTGTGCCATCTGTGTGTATGTGCGTAATATTCTGGGTTTTTGTTGTTGCAGGTGAAGCACTTCATGCGTAACTTTTGGCTTCTTTTTGTTGTTGTTGCTGTTGTTGTTGGTTTTTCCGCTCACTCCCTATGTTGTTGTGCATATGTAATTTTGCTGCCTGTGTGGGTAATCCATTGCAGAAATAATTAATTACTTAACAGGCAGCAACAATGGCTAAGTAAGTTACCTCGGTTAACATGGCGTATACGCAACGTGAGCATGTGGCAAAGGTCACCTACATACGTACATACATACGTAGATGCGGTGCAGAAAGCTGGAAAATTTATGAGTTATATACATGAGGAATATATACATAAAAATAAGCTGGCATTTTTTATCCGCCACATGAATTAACAATGAGCAAAGGAATGAAATCTAGGAGGGGTGTGGCAGCGGAGCATGCCAGCGAAATGTATATGAAACTTTGTACTTTCTTTTTTATTAAGTGGAAAGAATTTCTAAATAATTCATCTAAGCGAGTTGCAGCTCAGATTTGACCCAGTTATGGTCGGATGCAAAATTGCATAAAGTGAGCCCTGACCTATACGGAGAAATTTATGAGAGATTTAACAGCCTAATTGGTATTTCCAAGTTAAAATTACAACTGACTCAAAGTCAGGTCTTAAAACATTTATTTCGCATTTTTCCAACAGTTTGACACTTGGGATTTATATGAATATGAAGCTTGCACTTGCATCCGTAAAGTGCCAGCATCTATATTTTCAGTGAAACTTTTTAGGCCCAAGAGAGAAACCTTCATTTGTGCTCGATGTCTGGGTTACTAGGGTTATTCGAACCATCATTTCTCGATTCGGTGCTTAAATCTCCTTGTGAAATGGGCTGGCTGCTAGAGGGATCATTAGGCTTTGGGATTATTTTGTAATTTTTACCTTTCTCTCAAGAACCACCCACGATTCGATTAAAAAATTCAAATCAATGTTCATTTATTTATCTAATAACATTGTGAGATATTTCTTATACAAGTGAGAAAGTCGGTCAAGCCCGACTATAACATACTCTGTACCCGGAGTAGAAGCTGAATGCAATGCTGGTGCTGCGCTCATCTCAAAGTCTCTCTAAGATTGTGTGGTGTTAGTTGTGAATGGGTGGGAAGGGGTGGGGCGAGGAAGAAGTACTTTTTTGCTCATAACTTAAGAACCGCTCATCCGATCTTTATCATTTCTTCTGCAAATCGATACATTTTGCTAATTACTAACTATCTCTAGAAACGTCTATCTTCAAAACTGTAGGAGATATAACGTTTTTTCCGAATTGCGGGGGCGGGAGGGGGCGTGGCAAAAATTGAAAATAAACTTGATCTGCCTGCAGCTATAAGAAATATTTGTCCCATACATGTCAAACCTCTATCTCTTACCATCTCCGAGATCTGTTTGTTCAAACGGGCGGACGGACAGACGGACAGACAGACAGACGGACATGGCTATATCGACTCTGCTGTTGATGCTGATCAAGAATATATATACTTTATATAGACGGAAATGATTCCTTCTCCCTGTTACATACTTTTGCACAAACTTAATATACTCTATGTACCTTCGGTACAAAGTATAAAAAATATGGACACAAAAATTTGGAAGATAGATCAAGATTAATTCCAATTTTTACCTTTTATACCCCGCAATTTGTAATTTCGTTATAACTCTCACAGTCTTGTATTTAGATGGATCGTTTCTTCTAGAGATATTTTGTAAACAAGATTATTTATCGATTTGCCGCAGGAATAATAACCGATTAAACGATACTTGATTAATGACCATAGGAAAGTTCCCTAACGCAACGCAGGTATGCCGGATTGTCAAATCGTAACAGTAGTGGCGCCAACTATTGGTCTATTTTTAAAATACCTCAACAATCAATGTTTAAAGCTAAATTGAATTGAATGACTATATCTTAAGCATCCATAAAAACTTTCGTTCGGAATATTGTATGTTTTGCATATGCCCATATGACACTCGCCGATATTGGTGGCCAATATTGTAAAAGAAGAATTCAGCTATAGATACCTTTTCAAAAATTGTAAGCAAAGCAAGCGAGAGGGGCATATGAGAAATTGCCCCAGATGTCAGTAGCAAGCAGTGTGACTGCAAAGCAGTTCTCGTATTGGCTGCCAATATTGTTCCTGACGAAAGCAATATTGGCCGCCAACACGCCATTGTGAGCTGGTAAGCGCTTCTTTTGATGCGAGTATTTAAAGAATCGTGCAGGGAAAGCTATGTGTGACGAAAACCAACACTAAATAATCTCCTTTTCTCGCTTTAGCTATTGTTGTCTCGTTTTAATTATTGGCCGATACTCTCGGTATTGGTGACCGACAAGTGTCACATGGGCAATACTCTAATATCTTAAGGGTACTGTATACCTTCAGGTGTCATTTTTTAAAGGTTTACAAAAAATTAGATTACTCAAAAACTAAAAGTGGTAATAAGAAGCGGATTTTTTCATTGGATAGGTAATCGGTTAAACTAAATTTAGTAATTTTTGTTGTTGTTGTTGTACCTAGGGTTGTTGTTGTATTTCTGTTCAAAGTTAACCAAAAATTTAAAACATAGGCCCATGGTTGCAAAAATTTTTTGAGAACGGATGATCTGAATTGAAAACTGAAGACAGGGTTTTGTTAAGAATTAATGTAATTCTGGTGTGAACTAGGATATTTTGGATCGGTCAATAAATGACGTAGTTATGGGGTTTCAAAGTCAAAATTTCGAAAATCGACTATTTTTTCCCACTGTATTGGTCCTAGCTCCGTTATTTGTTGACCGATCAAAAATATCTTAGTTCACACCAGGATGGTGGGTATTAGGAGTAATTTAAGGGAAAGAATTTGAAAATCGGTTAACAGGTACTCTTTAAATCTTTGCAACCATTTTGGAAAAAGTGGTTCCGAGATTATCGCACTTAAAGATTCGACATCTGTTTTCGATAAAATAAAAATCGTTTTTAATAAATGTATAAATCGGATTTGGTGCATTTGGGTTTTAACTTTCACCGAAAAAAAGATTATCAAAATCGGTTAAGCAGTTCTCCAGAAATTTGAGTCAAAGTGCGTCAAGACATGGAAAAAAATAAAATCTCCAAAAATTTCCAAGTAAAATTTTTTTTTTTAAAATTTTTTGTCTATAATATCGAACATTTTATAAATATTTATAAAGTTTTTGACCAAAATAGGAAAAAAAATACGAATTTCTAAAAATACGAGGATCGATAAAAACAATTTTCATATAAAAGGGTCGGAAAAAATAATTGTTTTTTTTTAAATCTTTAAAACTGAGTTTCGGATCAGCTTGAAAGTTTTGTAGGATGTTTATAAGATCCTAATAGAACGTTTAAGCAAATAAAAAAAAAAAACCAAAAAAAAAATTTTCTGAAGGTATACAGTACCCTTAAAGCATTTGCAAGTGTATTAAAACTTAAAAACTTGGCCTTCTTGTTTTATTCTTAAATACAAATTTGACCTGCAAAACTTCGTATATATAAAATGTGTATGCTCTAATTTTTATACCCTTGGAGACGGAATATTGAAATTCTTCAAATGTTTGTAACGCATAGAAGGAAGCATCTCCGACCACATAAACTATATAAATTCTTGATCAGCATGACGAGCTGAATTGATATAGCCATGTCCGTCTGTTTCTATGCTATCTCCTCCGTCAGTTTAAAAGCAATCTTAACCAAACTTTGCACGAAGTCTTTTGGTATAAATGCGCAGTACATTTGTCGATATCGGCCGGATCGGATTGTTACTGGTAAATATTACACTGGTCGGCATATATATTTTGGCAAAAAAAAACCTTAAATAAACCATTAAATCTTTTAAACAAAAAATCCCAAAATTTTGAAAGGGCAGAATAAGCATACAAAAACTGCCCCCACTCCGATCAGCACCAAATTTAAATATGTTGTTACCATCAATGAGAAACTCACTCTCCTAAATTTGTAGCCTTCTAATCGCTATTGGAGTAGAGTAATGAGGGCGGAAAGATAAATCAAAAAAGTCGTTTATCTGAAGAACCGCTTAACCGATTTGGATGGGTTTCCCCCTCTGCCCATCCTCTAGTGAGTTTGTGTTTGCCGAGACACTCCACAAAACAACAACACAAAATATAATTGAGCTCAGCGTCACGTGACGCTGAAATCAAATTAAACTTCTACTAAAATTTTCCGTATCGAAACTAAAGATGTTTCACATCAAAAAGAAGCTCTCACCATGGTGTACAAATCAGCAATGGCAGTTTGTCAGAAGAAGACAGTGCCCTGTCTTTTCAGTACTTACCCTACAGGAAAAGTGTCTAGTTTACAACCAGAAATGAGTCGGTCCCTAAAAACATGCAACTGGTAGCACTTCCTATCCAAATCCATGTATTGAAGTTGTCCATTTTACACAGGCATGTCATAGGAATGTGACAATTGTCCCCTGCAGCAGCCATTTGAAACCAGTTTAATGACCGATGGCATAGGCGAGAGAGAATTAGCCCAACCAGCAGCCATTTGCAACCAGTTAAATACCATTTGACCCTTATATGCACCTTATGACCGCCTGTTTATGTCGCTGTATTGGTACAAATATCGACAACTGTCGGTCAATTCACTCATTACCGATTCGTTTCAAACCAGCTCAATTACAACCTAATTACAACTAGCTCAAATAAGTACTTTAAACGAGAATTACTTTGGAAGCTAATGTTTGTTGTTGCCTACCTCACCCGAATTCAGCATTTTTGCTACCAGTTTAATTCTACTTGTATTGCAACTAGTGGTAAGACAGTATTTTTTTGTTACTAGTTGACAATTTCACTGCAGGGTAGTAGCACTCACTCTCCCTCTCGCGTTTACAGCAAAAGTTGTGGGAGTACGCTCTCTATTGTTCTCTTGTAGCCATAGGCAAAGAACTGTAAATGAAATGTTGGGTGTGGATGTGTGATCTTAAACTCTTCTCTGCATCTCTCTCCGCCCCCCATCACCAATCTTCCCCCTGCCATCACTCTACCAACCGTCTTGTGTGTGTGTGCCGAGCCATTGCACAAAGCAAACACAGCAACAATGGTTGGCGTCAGTGTCACGTGACGCTCAAATCAAATATTACTCCTACTAAAATCGTCCGTTAGCGTCACGTGACACTTAAATCAAATTTTACTCCTACTAAAATCGTCGGTACCGAAATTAAAGATGTTTCACATCAAAAATAAAAATCAGCTTACATGGTTCGAACACGACTTCCTGTTTATGAGTTGTGCACTGAGGCGTCTGAGTTCCGTTGTAAACATTAAGAGCAAAATAAATAGCCACTTAAGAACAGCTGATTTACCACAACAATTACTAGGTTAAACCAAAATCGCTATTTTCTCAGGCACTCATATTTCGTGGAAAACCCCTTTAATAAGCAGCAAAAGACTAATGCGTAAGCTTGTCGTCTGTTAACCTTTTCCATTTGGTAAAAGCGGCTGTTCCCTTGAAAGTTGGAGGGTTGAATAAGGCGGTGTGAAACCATTTTACGGGTTTTCCTAGAAATGTTCGCTGGCGGAAAACCACAGGTAGAAGCCGAGCTACAATCCAATGAAATGTTGGACTGTTTACTCTCTCTCTCTCTCTCTCTCTCTCTCTCTCTATTATTTTTCATCCTCTCTTTATAAAAAGGTTTTTATTTTCTATATTTCTTTCATGCTGTGAGTTTGTATCTATTGATTCTTTTAATGTGTATTGTGGGAGTGTTAATTTTTAGGATGAATGATATTGTTTTGCTTCCTTGCGTTGTCAAAACTGACATGAGTATACTACAAGTCCCAGTTAAGCCCAAAAATTGTTATATATCTTTGTTTTTTTCTTCTTCTTCTTTAATGGCCATTACAACCGTTTGGCGGTCTGGGCCTTTGCGATTAACGCTCTCCATTCGCTTCTGTTCTGTGCGAGCTGCCACCAGTTGGTCACACCAAGCTTGGCAATGTCTTCTCGCACCTGGTCTTCCCATTTTAGTGGTGGTCTTCCCTGCTTGCCGCCTCCATAGTCATCCGCCTTCGATTTGCTGGAGCTTCTTCCTTCATTCTGGCGACATGTCCTAGCCAGCGCAGCCGCTGCTGCTTTATGCGCTTGACCAGACAGGTGTCCCCATAGAGCTCATACAGTTCGTCGTTTTTTCGAATGCGGAAATCATCGCCGACTTTGAAAGGTCCATAAATCCTCCGAAGAATTGTTCGTTAAAACACGCTTTGTTTTCCAGAAGTATTAAATTAACCAAAACTGGTGTGGTCTTTGAAGTGTGCCATAGGACAGCACGTGAACTGGCGGAAGAAAGAAAGGAGTGTTATCTTTCCTGGTATCAAATCAATATGACATAGGAGTGCGATGTAGTCATGTAATCAAAATAAGTTCCGCAACAAAGTAATATAAATTTTTCATGCACAGTTAAAATTTTTTTTTTTTAATTCATCGGTATATTGAAATTTTCTTTGCAAACTGAGTAATTGATGTAAAGTTTAAAAACTCAACCGACTACCCAAGTTTGTATAACGACCATGATTAATTCCATTACACCATTTTATGAGGTATCGCTGATAACAGAACATACGAGAAAAGCTGGGGAGTCGTGGCAAAACATTTAAAATAATCTTGATCAGCCTAACACATGTAAGTTACTCAACAAAACATGAAGGCTACTCACCAGTCCTCGTAAAATGGTAAATCGTAAATGGTTAACTTTAAAAGCTTACTACACAAGAACAAAATACTTCAGAAAAAATTATGTTTAAAAAACGGCCTTAAAGTTTAAAAAGAAAAGAGTTGACGTCTCATAAAATTATTCTAAGTATCGACAAAAAGAGTACTAGAGATTTTGAGCTTCAAAATATGCGCTCTAGCCAAAAAAAAAACAAATCAAATCAAATATTCGTTTAGCTGCATGGCCAGTAAATAAATCTAGACACTTTCCTCAAAATAACTACGAGCCCTCTTTAACAAGGCTCAGAATTAGTGCCAGTTGTGCTTGTTGATGCACTTTTATCTGACGACTTCAAAAGATGAAGTCCAATCGCTACCTACTACTATATTCTTGATCAGCATCCGAGTCGCTTTTAATCTTTGGTTCTAGAAAGAACGCTCAGGTTTGCTATTGTATGCTCTCGTATTGCACCAGAAAAGAACCCCTCCAAAAACTTAAGGAACTTAGTCCACACGCTGTCGCTATTGGACTCCCCAATGAATTTGCAAATTTCCACATTTCACAAATCAAATACAATCTATCGAATAGTTCCTTTACAATGATATCTGCAACACCCTAGAAGATTGATATTGCTTCAAAGCTGTGAATTAAGTTTGCAGAGCCTAATTAACTCAGCTCATAATCCTGATCAGTAATGTATGTGTAGTCCTTAAGGGTCGCAAATGAAAGAATTAATTTGTTAATGCCTTCGATGGAGTATAAAAACTCCCCATCAACTTGTTGGCAGCTGAACCTTACATTTTTAAAAAATTTATTTTCCTTGTAATTTTAACTATTTATTGGAAATGCTGCATACATATTTACAAAACCCAATTAATTGCGATAATTTTTCTCAATCGCTTTATTTTTCTCTGAATGGTTTAAATTGCCAGAATCAAGAGAAAACTGTGAGAGCGAGAGTCGACAGCAAACGGCAGCGTCAACAACTTGAGCCATCAACAAGCCCATTTAAAACTAATTATGCTTTTACGTGCTGACGTCAACTCCGATTCACATTTTAATGGCAATGGCGTTGGCATTTTATTTACTACATTTAACTGCATACTAAGTATAATGCACACGGCCCGAGTTGGTCTTTTTGTCAGCCAGGACTTTGCATGCACACGACTCCGTTGCCAATCTAACCGAAAACTACTTACAGGGCACAACTAGGCTCAGTCTCTGGCAGTCTGATGTGAGTCTCGGCCGGGTTTAATGGGTAATTACTCGGCACAGCAGCCGTTAAATGTGGAAACGGAGACGCCCACTTCAGCTGAAGAGGGCCACAAAGGAGCAGGCGCTGGAGCAGGAGGCAAGTGCAGACAGGTTAGTTAAGAGTTAAGAGTTTATTTCAAATGATATTTATTTATAATGTTGTCTTGGCTGCCACACAGCAGCAGCAGCAGCCTGCCAGCATCTCATTTAAGTTGTAGATTACTATGCTTGTATGCGAAGTCCTGACATCATGTCCTGACTTTGGTATTAGTTGTGTTGCTTAATTTCGGCCTGGCAAGTTTTGATGGAATTTAGTTGAAGCAGATTTCTGCAATTATTCATGCCCGATAGGGTGGCAAAATAATTTGTTTTCAAATTTAAATTTAAGCACATTTG
Organism: Lordiphosa clarofinis; assembly: GCA_018904275.1. Classification (NCBI taxonomy): domain Eukaryota; kingdom Metazoa; phylum Arthropoda; class Insecta; order Diptera; family Drosophilidae; genus Lordiphosa; species Lordiphosa clarofinis. The sequence goes on along the minus strand of JAEIGQ010000011.1, from coordinate 117,428 downwards.
TTGTACAAATAGAGGCGGCCTCACAAGTTTGCTCATTAAAAGACCATTTGAGGAATGTAATTACCTAAGAGCAGGCCCAGCCCTCGTGTTCTTTTTTGATAAATTAAATTTGAAATTGTCCATTATGTTGGACTAATTTTGGTACAGGCTGCGCAATTATCTGGCTAGGTTCCACTCCCCCATTAACAAATAAAAATGTCAACTCACGGCCAAGGAAATCTACTTAATAAATTTCGTTAGAAAATAAAAATGTGCAACTCTGGGCAGTGGGAGGGCGGAGAGGGAAAGGAAGCACCTGTACCAAATAGACACGAGCCGTTAGCAAAAAGTTGGTCAACAAAGTTATTCGTAATATTTACAGTCCTGCCGCCCCTTGGAGTTGGACTTTATTAGCCTTCTGACAACCTGAAGCACAATAAATAACATTCTGTGTGCGTCATTTTGTTTTATTTCTGTATTTATACACTTGCAGAGGGTACATTCACTGTGATCAAGTGTTTGTGACCACATAATGTGCGACATCGTGACAAAACTGGCGGTTGTGTTGAGAAATATCAATCCGAGCAGCAGCAGCAATGCCTGAATCGGCTTTGCAACCTAAACATTGACGACTCGAAAAGGTGGACAAGCTGGTCGTCATCGAGGAATGGAAGTTGGCTGTTATGGGACTATGGTTCAACCGTGTTAAGCCTCTTTTTAAGAGAAAACGGAAAGGGAGAATGGAAACGCTTTCTATGAGCAAGAAGAGATCAACAATTAGCTTTCCGAAGTCAACAACAACAAGCTCGTCGGACAGATGTTAGCACACGCAGAACAATTGACCGACAACGCCAACAAGTACATCGAGTATCTACATCTGCTTCGTTCCTTCGTCTCGCATTCGAGTATGAGCCTGCTATGGAATATTCCGCTCATCCAAAATCCTGATTGTCCCAATTGTCATGCGCTCAAATTCAAAAATGAGTCCGCCGGGATGTGTTGCGCATCAGGAAAAGTTCAATTACCTAAAATTGAGCTGCCACCAGATCGATTGAACGGCTTGCTCATCGGCACGGATCCAGATTTAAACCTGTTTCTGAAGTTCTATCGAACATTTTATTCACGATTTCAAATGACTTCGTTCGGAGCAGCACAATACAGCCCGCAAATGTTCAGCAGTTTAATTCAACCCTTAAAACGAAAGGCCAAGTGTAAAGTAGGTTCATTGCTGCCAATGCCAAGCGAACCACATATAACACAGTGGAACAAAATTTCACTTTTTTTTTTGCCTGGGACTGGGACCAATAAATTGTGAAACTAGAGGCATCAGGTAGCAACACCTCATACCCAGTTTTTCTGGAGCACGTCAAGTTCGCGATTAATGGGCACTTTTATACTAGCAACACGTAGCTACAACCTCTGTTGCTGGTTAAAAGAAGATGAAAGCTAAAATTTTGAAAAATTCACCAAATATGAAAGGAATCACCAGTATTCTAATATAAAATTCCCGCCTTCAACGGATAAACGTTAAGTACCATGCCCATAGAGGTCTAACTTAGAAAGTGGAATTAATGGAAAACCACACTATAGAATTGTATAAGATTTTAACTATATTGAGATACGGACTTATATTATGTGTACTTAAGAGATGGTAACATGCATCGAAAAACCGCGATGGTAGGTACCATATTTGACAGCACCCATCATCGAGGCATGTAGTTATTAGAGAATTGTTAAGAATTCAGAAAGCCACACGCGGCGTGCAAGAAAGCTACACAAAAACGAAACGTGAAAAAATTCTACATTTCCGTGTAGCTTTTGAATTTTTTTTTAACATTTTTTATATTTATTTTACTTACTCTGGTAGATTTGAACTCTCGGCCCCTTGGACTGAAACACGATTGGAATGATGGCTTTGATGTCTCCGCCACGTCACGCGTGTTAGGCAAGGCCTCTTAAACATTACTTGTATTTAAATTTCCTAAAAATCCAATTTTTGCTTGCTTGTAATGCTCAAGTTCGCAATCGCTATTTATATACCGGCAACAGATATTTGCGCACAATTCGTGTAGACTTCCAACACGCAGCGCTTAAATTTTGTAAATCTAAACGTACATTTAGAAATCCCACACGCCACGTGTGACAACCAGTGTGCTAAACGAAAAATATAAGAATTCAGTACTGATATTGAGCCACATTTTTCGTTTAGAGTTTCCACACGCGCGTGTAGCATTTCAATATCCAAACGTTAATGTAGAAAACCTAAACGTCCGTGTGGTAATCAGATTGCTGCATGAAAAATGTAGAATTTTTTGGGGAAATGAGCTGATTTTCTAATGTGGTGTAGACTTTGCCTGTGCCCACGCAGCATTTAACTTTTCTACATTTGCATTTAGATTTTAAATTTCTACATGTCGGATGTAGCTTTTGTGCACGCCACGTGTGGCTTTCTGAATTGTACACGCAGCGTGTGCAAATTACCAGAGCGAAATATGGTTCGTTTAGGATTGACGATTCTACACGCGCCGTGCAGCCAATTTTGTTTTCTCTGTGTGCACCATAGCGTCCCAAGAAACTTCATAAATCGGGCAAGAGGAACAGAGAAAAACTCCCCCATGCCGCGTGGATTAAGCCACTAAGGCCGTCGTTTCAGACAGCAAACCTTTTATGTGTGCCAGCCAAAGGTAACTAATTTTATTTAGCACGCCATTGGTTCCACGCCAATTTCTTCTTGGTGGTACCTTTTCTTTACAAAATAATCGTCTGGCTCCTAGTTCCCAATTGCTAGCTACAGAGCTCCAGCTTTCTATCGGCAAACACCCTCCGATGCAGCTGCCAAAGTCCCAAAGCCAATCAACTCTGCTAAGGCCCACCCCTCGGCGACGAACCACCAGTGAAAAGTGTGAAAAGAAGTCAAAGGGCCCCCGCAAACTTAAGCAAAGTCTCCGCCAAATGTTTAATATATGTAGTTTCTTTCGTGGTTTTTGATCCAATTTTGCGATCTATGTGTCGCAAAATATTAACTTAACCAGAACTCAGATACAATTTTACAGTTCATCATTGAAGAAAGATCTTTCGCCGCTGGATCCAAATAAGCCACGGGGCTATAAACATTAATTCATTTTAGAAGAGTGCAAGCCGTTAAGCTGAAACACCCTTGCTCTTGCAAAGTTTGTTTTAAATACCTTTGGTTGGAAAATTTTCTGACCAAACATGAACAATGTTCATTGAACATCACCCACCGACTTAAATAGTCCCAATTGCTGAACCTCAAGAAAATCCCGCAGCTGCTGCTTGCCCAATCTGTAAAAATAGAATCTGCGCCTGATCCCTTAAGACGCGTCAATGGAGCAAGCTTTGCCTCTTTTCCACCGAGTGCTGGTGCAGCTGATCTAGCAGAGCACAGTGATTGCTCGCTAAGGAAGTTCGACTTAGTCCCGGGCTAGATAAACTTTCTTACTTGTTTCATTTAAACAAAACTCAAAACAGTGTTTACTTATCGTCAAAACTTCAGATGTAAGCATTAGACTTTTGCCCCTTTCGAAGAAAATATAATTTCTTACTGTCAGAATTTTATTTTATCTAGGGTAAATAGTCTTCGTTGTGATGCCTTTGACTTGGTCTTCTAATTTTATATATAGCCCACGAAGTGAAACTTTTTTGCGTTGTTATGTGAAAAATTCTTACATCGAATTATGGACGTGAAATCACTTGCTATATCATTTCATTAAATTTATTAAAGCTACGAGAACACAGAGAACACAAATCAAATTTCAACTTCCATATTGATATTGAAATAATTTGTGAAAGTAATTTACTTCTTTCTTTCGTTTCACTTCCCAAAACACACTCTCAAATTTCATCTCCCTTATCTGTTTCTAATTTCGTTTTGAAGTGCTCATATGAGCGGAAAAAGAAGAAGAGATTTTGCAGCTGCTTCAACGAATCATTTCTCACAATTTGCAACGTGGCCACAAAGTTGCGTGACCCGTTTTTTTGAGGCTTCTGTTGTTGTTGTCCTGGCTAAGCTCGAATCAAATGCAAAGCCAGGCCAATATGACATTTCAATTTTCATCAACAATGGCAACACCAGAGACACCTGCAGGGTCCACAGGCGACAGTCAACAGCGACGCACTTCTAATACAATACAAACGCAATAATATCGGATTTCCGTTTCCGCATCCGTTACGCAGCCAAGTTTACAGTTGCCAGTTGTAGGGATTTTTTGCTGCAGCTGCCAATACAATACAATTTGCTGCCGTTTTTGTTGTGGCTGGTGGGTGCGAGCTATGGAAAAACAATTTAGAGCTCTACGCTCGCTTTAAGCACGCCAAAGCAATAAAAACTTGTTGGGCCAAGTCTGAAATAGTGTGAAAGGCTTTCATAAAGTTGCCCTGACACACACACACACATGGATGGAGAGAGAGTTTTCGCCTTGCAACTGAATGCATGTTGACAATGACGGCAATCTGCGCAAAGTTCAGACGAAGCAACGGAAATTGCTGGGCAAAGTGCAATAAATCGCGCCTTCGTCTTTGGTTTGATGTCTAACCTGTGTGTGTTATGGGTGCGTGTGTGTGTCTAAGTGGCCCTGTGTGCGATCATAATGGTTATTGATTGAAAAGTTTGATTGATTTTGATGAACAGCTACCGGGCAGGCCAAATGGAAGTCAAAGTTGAAAATCTATTAAAAGGGGACAAAACTATTTTCTAAGCATTTTCAGCATTTTGTTCAGCAACAAATGAAAGGAATTGACTAAACGACATGTTGCTTACCCGTTGAAAAAATTGTCTTCCTTGACTACGGTTAAAATTAAAGCAAATTGTCGGAAAGCAAATTTACACACGGTTTTCTATTAACAATGTCTCTAAACAAGTTTGTCTGTCACGGCCTGTCGAAACAGGTAGTTCTTTTATTTTCGTCTGACTTTGTTCATGGTTCTCGGTTTGTATCTACTATCTACTCGTCGTCCATTCTATAAACAGTGTGACCATCATTTTCTTGGGATACGTTAGCACTAACATGCTCGAATTCGATTTGGTTACACTCATAAAAAACTAGAACGAATAATTTGAGTATGAGCGCTCTTGAAAAAAAATCTAGTCGCTCTTGGAATCAATATATATTAATTCTCAATGTGTTTCTATTGGGCAAGGGGAGTGAGGGAACGCAAACTTTGAGAGAATAACGTTGGACGCGCTCTCTCAAAGAGAGACAGCAGTTTATCGATGTCGTATATGACAGTGGCCGGCCGTTGATTATGTTAATGTTGAACATTAAGATTGGGCAAATGTAATTAATTAAACGATTATATAATAAATAACGCCACATTTAAAAATAAAAAAATAGAGGCAAGCTAACTTCGGCTCGACCGAAGTTTATATACTTTTGGAGCTTGATATATGCCTGACAGTTTGTATGGCAGCTATACTATGCTATGATTTCGACAAATCTTGTTGAAATTATGTAAAATCATTGAAAACTAATAAATACGAGAGTTGGGAGCGATAACATTGAAAACAAAAAAGGTTTTCTCACTAAGACTTTTTTTCAGACTTAACTTTTGTATGGCAGCTATATAGTTGTCCGATTTCGACAAGTTTTGGTGAAATTATGTGAAATCATTGAGAGCGATTGTATTGAAAACAAAAAAGTTTTTCCTACTAAAACTAGTTCTTCGACCGATCGTTCCTATGGCAGCTATATGCTATAGTCATCCGATCCGGCCGGTTCCGACAAATGTGCAGCGTATTTGTACTAAAAGACTTCGTGCAAAGTTTGGTTACGATAGCTTTAAAACTGACGGAGGAGATAGCATAGAAACAGACGGACGGACAAACGAACGGACAGACGGACATGGCTATATCCACTCAGCTCGTCATGCTGATCAAGAATATATATACTTTATGTGGTCGGAGATGCTTCCTTCTCTGCGTTACAAACATCCGGACAGTTTCAATCTACACTCAGAAAAAATTACAAAAAGTTGAATTACCCGAAATTAAGTCCATTGACCTAAATGACAACCAAGATATAGGACTAATTTCGGCCTCTATTACCTAAAGTTTTCTAAGCATAAATTTGTTTTAGGTAATATGTGACCAAAAATAGTCAAGTAGTGCCATAAATTATATTTTAAGGTAATAGAAAGGCCTAAATTGTCGTCAATAAATTAGTTTTAAGGTAATATTTTCAAAAAAACACAATTTACAGTTGGTCGACTTAAAATCCAACGTTATGGCAGCGTCATTAGGAAAAAGCAGCTGACAGTAAAGATTTAAAAAGTTTTAGGGGAGGTAGGGTAGGACCGACCACAGACAACCCGGTGGGTTGTGTTCGATCCACCCCCCCAGCTGTTTTGTGTTTGTACCATGCTCCCCCATTACAACCACCACACAACCCACTTTTCTACTCTATATATTTATAATTAATTTGGAATAAGCGCATAAACAATTTTTTTACTTACTTTAACTGGGACTTGGTCGGGACCTCTCTCTCATATACTGAACACTCAGACGACGCCTTAGCCCACTCGACTATTAACCTTAAGCAAAACCTAGCGACAAAACCATAGTTTATATGTAGACAGTTGGTCAAGTTGCAAGTTATTTGCTAAGCAACTGGGGCCGAAAAGTCCAGTAGGAGCATACTTTTTCCTATTTATATTTTTTTTTTTTTAATGTTTGTTTTTAATGTTTTTTTTGTTTTAGCAAAACCTTGAGTACAAATCATACCTAAGAATTTGTGTGGCGTATTTGGAGCTTAAGTACTCACATTACTACATCAGTGCATTATATCTAGAGACCGGATATAAATGCTAAAAAGAATATGAGTATATTCCCACAAAATATTCTAAAAAGCATATGATTATATTCTTTTTTTTTTCTCTTATATGTGCCATTTTTCTATTAGGAAAATAAAAGTGACTTGGCGTAGATGTAAGCTGTTTGAATACGAGTCTTATGTACCCAGGTTCGAGTCCCAGTAAGGACAGATCATTTTTTTTATTTTTATTTTATTAAATTCTTTTAATACATTTGAGTTAAGCTTAGAAATGTGTTTTTTCTTTCGAGATACGAGATAAAATATGAAGATTTACAAACAAAATGGGTTAAACATACTGGATATACTGGAAATAATCATAAAGATAATCACACATAAGAAAATGATACAAAATCTCGGTTGAAAAGTGTAACTAACTTTAAACTGTTTTAAAAAAATGTTATTTTTACATATAAATTCAACAATTGAAGTGAAACTTAGCAGAAACTTGGTAGGGGCGAAAAAATAAATAAAAAATGGAGCTTTAAATTTTAAGTAAAATTACTTAAGTAATAGTTTCATTTTTTTTTACAATACTATGAAGAGTTGCAACTTATAACAATAATTATTTCAATATGTTTGGCTGTAAGGCTTTCTCTCCTGTCCCACAAAATATTTTTATAAATCTGTTTTTTTGTTGAAGTGCCAATGATTTCAGTTTTTTGTTTTTAAAAATAGTAAAGATGTATAAAAAAAACAATTAATAAATTTGGCTATTGAAACTAATTGCATATTAAAGTATTAGTTGGCAGATTTCAGGCATGGATTATATAAAATTTTTTAAAAATTCTTAATATTCCTTCCAATACTTAAACGCTAGATTCAAAGTCCAGAGGGCTAGCCATAGAACCGTTTTTTTTAAGTTTTTTCTTCGTCACTTTTGTAGAAGGTCTCTGCCTACAATGACAGTTCAAAGATAAATTAAGGATAAATTGGAAACTTTAAAGTCCCGCGCTGCTATTAAAACAAAAAATTTCTGATTTTCGTAAAGCTCACTATAAAATATTCCGAATTTTTGAGTCATGTTTTGCAAAGAACTTTGCATGTTAAAAATCTCGCAGAAAAGTGCGGTTTAGTTTTGGCGTTGCGTGTGTGTGTTCAGCCACGCAAGAGAGCACTCAGTTAGCTCGTATACGGTCGGCGTGTCGACGTTGCTGTCGCAGAGCGCTATGCATTAGATAGCGACGCTCCAAACTCTGGTACAGAGTTATTCTGTCCAATAAATTATTCTTATAAGCATTAAAGTAGTAGATACGATATTTAGTTTATTGTTGTTTTTTGAACTGATTTTCCAATACTAAATAGCAATCAAAAGTATTTCGTACCATTTTTTCTTTACTTTCATATTTAGATTGGTTTGCAAAGAATTAATATGTATATAAAAAAAAAAATTACACCCCGTCTGGGAATCGAACCTGGGTATCTTAGACTCGTAGTCAAAAAGCTAACAGCTGGGCTACGGCAATTACAATTTTAGTATAGAAAAAATTTCAGTTTTAAGAATATAAAAGAATATACTCATATGCTTTTACTCATATTCTTTTTATTCTAAACATGTCAAATATGCTAAAGCAATATATGCTCCGGTCTCTAATTATATCTATGCTCTTTAGGCATTACGAATGGACATTAGTGTGTGTAAACAAATGCCATCACATAGACGGCTTCGTCGTTATAACCGAACGGCAGTATAGCGTAATGCAACTTCGCAAACATTTTTAGAAAGGTCGAAGGATTTAGAAAAAATTTCTTAAAATTAGGGTTTATTTTCTAAATTTTAGAAAAGGCAATAAAGCAAATTGACCCTTAAATTTAGATAAATATATAGTTTTCTTAATTTTAAAAAGTTTTTTCTAAAAAATGCATTTTTAGGGAAACTTATCTAAAGTTCAGACAAATTTTTCCTAATGATAGAAATTTTTTCTAAATCTTAGGGCGATTTCGATTCTAGGGTGATTTTCTAAAAATATAAATCTAATTTTCTGAGTGTACCAAGAAATATTTAATATTATTAAATAATAAGAATGTTATGGTAAATACTAATTATAATTTTAATACTTGAATAGATCAAATAGATTTATTCTTAACTTAAAACAAAGGCTTTGTAAATATTTGTTTATAATTTTTTTATATTTAAAATAATAATGCAAAGTTAAGGAAAATGGCATAATTTTAAGGCAAAGGATTCCTAAAAAATATAAGCCAAAAACCGATTTCTTAGGTAAAATGCCCTATATTTAAGGAAATTATTGCCTAAAAATCACATATTAGGTAATAAAATCCATTTTCCTAAAATTTTAGGAAAATCTTTTTTCTGAGTGTACCCTCTCCAAGGGTATAAGAAAATGCTCCTAAGGGAACTTGATCCACGGTCGAGCTCTTGCGGCCGGCCAAATACCAACCGCGTTGATTTATAAATTTGGATTCGCCGCGACTTGTGGCTTATGGAGGTTAGTCGAGTCGGTTAAACTGCCCGTTCAACTGTGTATGTTTCAGTCTTCGAGGAACCGAGTTCAAGTCCCAGTAAAGTAAGTAAAACAAGTAAGATCTCGATCTCACAGACTATAAGAGGTAGAGCCACAAATTTTTGCATGTATGTAGGTGTACACCTTACCCAAATCAAGTTTGCTCCAAGTTTGGCAAATTCCTCCTCCATCTTCTTCTAACCGCGAAAAATTTTCAGAGCTACAATTTTAAAATTTGAACCTAGTAATTTAATATATATTCAGTTAGGCCCAACATCTTTATATTCTGTGTACCACAATGAGATCCGAGCAAAAACACCGAAGATATGCAAGTGCGCCTGTCCATTTATAATAAAATACATAAATTTTAAAACAAAAGGAATTCAAAGCTCTAGGAACCACATTTCTTGGGACAGGGTATTTTGCTGTCGGGGCACTCGACCGCAACACTCTTACTTATTTGAGTAATGAATTTCGTCTCGCTATGGCTTGGCTTGATTTACCCGGAAGTAACTCTGTCTGGTCTCCAACCGGATAGATTACTTCTCTAACAATTGACATTAGGGTTTTTTTCCAGGGAACGGGGTTTGTTTTTTTTTTGGTCAAGCGGCTTGGGATTTTTCCCCTCATCTGATTTGTAAACAGGGGGTTTTCTCCGGTATTCGGATTTATTAATGACATACGATTTACTCACGGTATTTTATTTACAATGTGTCTACGCGGGCATGTCTCTCTCGGTTGGTCAAATAGGGCATTTTATTTCTTTTCGTCTGTCTTTGTATATATCTTTTACTATCTACTCTTCGTTCATTCTAAATGCAGCCTTAGAAATGTTTTAGATCATTTTTAACCCTCCAGAGAATATCTGACCAACTGAAAAACAAGTCTAAGCCTGGAGTTAAATTAATGTTTATTTTATAGTGAACATTTACTTTAAACTTTCTTATTAATTTGAAAGATCTTCCTTTTCTTTTGAGTTTTTATTTCACATTTTTAAGGATTTTAATTTAGTTCCCGTTAGCTTTTACACAACTCTTTCTCCATCTCCCACTTATCTCGGACTTAGTTTAACTGTTTTCTGATAATTAATTGAAGAAACAACAACAGAAGCAGAAATGATGAATGATTTCTTTTCTGTTTCTCTGGTGAAAATCAAATGGAAAACATTTTGGAACTTTCCGAAATGTGTTGACAACTGACTTCACAGTTTCTGGTGCTCCGTTTTATTTAAATAAAAACAAAACAAAAAACTCTCATTATATTTTGCAAATTTTAATTTCCTGCCAACAAAACAGACAGAGAAACAAACTTTTTTTGTGTGAGTGACTGTGACTTAAAGGGCACACAAACATTGCCAGTGAACCGCAGCCAAACGACACCCCAGGAATTCAAATAAAGTTCATGTCCTCGTCACAAACACAAGCACACACACACGCACACGCACAGAGGAAATGCGTAGCAGTCACGTTATAATTGATAGACAGTTGCAGGACGTGTGCGAGGTGCCTAAAAGTTGACAGGGCTCCTGCTTCCTTTACTTTTTATAAACTTTGCCTGTTTTGTTAATAAAAACGCAAACACAAATGAGCGTGCGTAAAAAAATTCAATTATGGCGCCAGTCAAAAGGCAGCAGGCGCATAGCGGGGAATTAAATAAACCCGCCAGGTAAGTAGGCCACATAAAAAGAGGCCAGAGGCACGTGGGCGCGGCACAATAAGAGTCCTGTGTGTGAGCAAATAGCAAACGATTCTCACATTTTTCCATCTTACGACCTGACTCTTGTGGTTGCTGCAGCCTTTTCCAGCCATTCTGCGGCCAGGCTGTTGGGGGTCCTCAGGGTGGCTTCCTGTTTGCCTGCCAGCCTGCACTTTATTTGTTTAATTAATGTTGCCTTGTAAACTGCAAAGTGCGAGGACACTGCTGTCACTCCTGTCCTCTGTCTGTCTGTTTGTTATAGGCAAATAGACACTTGACATAAACACAGCTGAGCTGAAAACTTGATTAAATGTTACCGCATCTCCAGCCAAGTCAGTGGGCCAGGAGCGGGGCGAGGGGGATGGGGACTCGGAGAGAGAGCGGCTGTCAGAATGCGTGCGACCAACGGGATGACAGTTGTCACCTTGACGTTAACCGCTCGCTGGCAGATTGTGGCAGTTGGTAAATAACCTTAGCCAGAGACCTGCAATAAGCTGCAGCTCCTTGATTAAGCTGTGGTTTTCCAGCACCTGAATTAGAAGTGAATAATTGTTGTTGCCGTTGGACTGGAGGACTGAAGGGCTGTTATATTTTTTATTTCTTTAGTTTTAGTTTCGCACAGAAATATGCAAGCTAGATGGAAATCATTTTAACGACTAGAATTGCCTTTGATTAAAATATCTTTGGCAAAGATCGAAAAGAATTGAAAAACGATGCAGAAGATAGAGATACTTTTGTGAATAACTATCTTTTGGATCAAAAAGCAAATGTGCGCAGTTCATTTCATGAACTTTGTAAACTTTATTGGTATTTTTTTATTTTTATACTCTGTACCATTGGTACATAGAGTATATTAAGTTTGTGCAAAGGTATGTAACAGGGAGAAGTAATGATTTTCGATAATATAAAGTATATATATTCTTGATCAGCATCAACAGCCGAGTCGATATAGCCATGTCCGTCCGTCCGTCCGTCCGTCCGTCCGTATGAACAAACATATCTCCGAGATGGTAAGAGATAGAGGTTTGACATGTATGGGACAAATGCTTCTTATACTTGCAGGCAGATTATTTTCAATTTTTGCCACGCCCCCTCCTGCCGTTGGAAAAAACGTTATATCTTCTACAGTTTTAAAGATAGACGATTTATACCTTCTGGAGAAATATAATAAGAAATATAATATAATATAAATAAATGTAGGATGGCACGCCAAAGTTCGCCAATAATAATTCTTGGACACTTGTAATTTAATGTTTATTGAATATAATATGAATGTGATATGAACTTATTATTAACATAATTAGGATGAATTTTAAGCAACTACGAACGCACGACTCAAGACACACTTCTTTCTCGCTTGGCTGACGCAATCTCAACCCATTCTCAGAGCGAACTAGTTCTTCTCTTTTCTCAGTTAATGGAACAGTGTTGCATGTTAGACATATCGATAGTTAATTTATCGAATAATAGCTCTTACCGCTTCTGGTGGTTTTTCCAGATCCTACATTCGGCCGTCCTGATCTTTCATTCGACTCGAATGATGAATCGTCCGATGACTCAGCTTGGGTAACCCACTTTTTCATAAACTCAGCGACTGTTGTAGTTTTCCCTGGACCTTCGTGATCACCCACCTTTTCTACATCGTATCGTCCATGAGCTCGAACTCGTACAACCTTATAAGGACCAAAAAACTTAGCTTTTAACTTTAACCCTGTGCCGTATTGGGTTCGCTTAATGGCTACCAACTCGTTTACCTGATACTTAAGCTCTTTTTTCCGACCTCTGTTAAATGTTCTACGACTTTCTTGTTGGATCTTCAGAATATTTTCCTGTGCTTCTTTGCGAAGTATTTCCCTTTCAGTGTCGAATTCTTTAATGGAAGCTTCTTCCAAAAACTCGTGCAAATCAGTTACTCTGTTCAACTTCATTTCAACTCCAGTAAGTAATTTAAAAGGTGAAACTTTTGTACTCGTAGGGGAAGTGCTATTAATCGTTTGCTGTACGACATCAATATGCTTATACCAACTACAAGGCGTTTCGTGACACATCTTGGATAACATGGGTATAACCTTTTTGTGGATACGCTCCACCTGACCATTACCTCGAGGAACTCCTGTGGCTATCATTAAATGCTGAATATCTTCCTTTTCGCAATACTCCTTAAACAAATTGGAAACAAATGCTGCGCCTCTATCAGATATAATGCGTTTTGGATTCCCGAACACAGCAGTGACATATTCTTATCAGCTCTATAATATGTTACGTGTTTATTGCCATGTTTGCAGCGCGCGAGTATGCCATATTTTTGTTACATATTGATTAAGCTTTTGTAAGATATTGTTTAAGCTTTAAGCATAGCAGTTACTAGCTCTAGCTGGTTATTGTTACAATTATTGTAAACAAGGTCCCGTTGCGAATGAGGAACCAAGAGCTAGCGTCAGAAGATCTCCCGTTTGTAGTAATTTTCCATAACTTTCAGCAGCCTGTGCTGAGGTTCAGTTTGTACAGCTTTTACATTTGGTAATTAGTCTAAGTTTAACTCTCAAGCGAGACACAACATTATTTACTTTAATTAATAAAAGTTGTAAACTTCCATTGCACCGTTTTTATTGGGATATACAATTGGCCCTTATTCTTGAGTATCCACGTAAAGGTTACTCTGGTGTGGAAGAAAATCGAAAGACTCCGGATCATCCTAGCCCAATAATCGAAATCCTTCCGTGACGAACGCTCCAGAAGGATCGACTACCTTTCCCTACAGGGTCATTGGCGTTTTGAACATCCGTAACATCAAACCTTTGGGACTCGGCTTCAATCTCAAGCCTAGGGTCATAAGGTTATTTCATTAGCTGCTTGCCGTTTAAGCCGATCTACAACTCCTTCTGCCGTAGTGTTTTTTGTTGGATAGAGCCAAACAAATTTTGAAAAGGCATCAACTACAACGAAAATATAGTTATAGCTTTTACTGGTTTGCTCTAACGGACCTACATGATCTACATGATATGTCCCTAGCGGTCTGTCCTCTTTGTTAATCGGTTCCAAAAATCCTTCTTTCTTGCCCGCCTTACTCTCAGCAATTATACATTCAATACAGCTTTTTACAATTTTCTGCGCTTTGGATGCTAGCTGTGGGATATAAAATGATTTTTCCACTGCCTCTTGAGTTCGTTTTGCTGAAAAATGTCCTTCTTTATGAGCAATTCTGATAATTTCTTCCTCCATTTGCGATGGTACAACTATAAGTTTCTTAATGGGATCCTTTTACACAATGCCATGCTTCACATAAAAATCATCGTAAGTGCTTTTTTCCAAAACAGCCAATACTGCTCGTACCCAATCATCTCTAGCTTGTGCTTGCTGCAATCTGTGGAGCAATGAATCTTCGAGCATCAGACATGATACACGGCTCAAAGCATCAACATGTCTCATTTTACTTCCACTTCGATGCTCAATATCAAAAGCAAAATCCTGAAGAAATAATGCCCACCGTGAAACTTTAAATGGAATATCACCTCGTTTCTTCATCGTCATAGCGAAGGCATTGCAGTCGGTCACGCCTTTAAATTTAATCTCGAGTAAATAAATGCGCCATTTCTTTAAAGCTTCAACTATGGCTAAAGCTTCAAGTTCGTATGAATGATACTTTTCTTCTGCCGGCTTCGTCTTTCGACTAAAATACTGAATTGGATGGAATAATTGATCATCGGGATCTTTTTGCAAAAGCACCCCGCCATAACCATGCATGGAAGCATCTGTATGAACTTCAGTCCGAGCCTTTGGGTTATATAACCGTAATGCCGGAGCACTGACTAAAGCTTCCTTCAACTGATTGAACGCGATACGTTGCTCATCTCTAAACTTAAACTGGGCGTCTTTGCGAAGCAAATCGGACAATGGTTTAGCTACCAAAGCGAACGCTTCTATAAAACGTCTGAAATAAGATGTCAAACCAAGGAAACGCTGTAAGCTTTTCCGGTCATGCGGTTGTGGAAAATTCCGAACGGCTTTTGTTTTTGACTCCGATGGTCTTATTGTGCCTTCTTCCACAATGTACCCTAGAAAGTCGACCTTTTTCATAAGAAACTGGCACTTACTCCATTTAATCCTCAAGTTATACTCTGCTGCTCTTTCTAGCACGCGTTTTAGCTTTTGAATGCCTTCATTTATGTCCTTGGAGGGAATAATAAGGTCATCCATATATGCTACAACCGTTCCATCTTGTATCAAATCCACAAGAATGGCATGAATGAAGCGTGAAAATACTGCTGGAGAGTTCGATATTCCAAATGGAAACATTCGGTTCGGGGTCCGGGAGTCGTTCCACGCTGGGAATGGTTGGAACGTACATCACCGCGTGCGCCGTGGCTGTGCCCCACTGGATGCAGTGCGTCGATCGGGTGGAACCAGGACAGGGGCCGATTGAGAATCGCACTACCTGTGGCTCGCCCAGCCGCCGATTGCAAATCGCACGTTGGGAGCTGGTACGGGTTGGCGACGGTGCTATGTGACCGGGAATCCCGTCCAGACACGGATGCCGATTGAGAATCGCACACCCGGAGCCGACCCAATGCCGATTGACAATCGCACTATTGGGCCCTGGTTTGGGAGCGCGACGGAGCCGATTGCAAATCGCACTCCGGGAGTCCCGACGATCGTGTCACTGGCTGATGTATGGTGGATGCAGTGCGTCCAGTCACAATTAAGGTCAGGGGTGGATTGAAAATCGCACTCCCTGTGGCTCACCCAGTCGCCGATTGAAAATCGCACGTTGGGAGCTGGCGCGGGTACGACGGTACTATGGGACCGGGAATCCCGTCCAGACACGGGTGCCGATTGTGAATCGTGCACCAGGAGCCGACCAAAGCCGATTGAAAATCGCACTGTTGGTCCCTTTGACTGGGGATTACTGCATCTGAAACGAGAAGAATAGTAGATCAACTTACCACGATGTTCACTCGGCGGGTGCCGGGCACTGAATGCCTGTCTGCACGCTGATGCGTGCCTTTTATAGGCCGCTGGTGCAGTCAGCGGTGGCAGCGGGCGTCGCTGATCGTGGCAGAGCGCGTGATATCGATAACGCTGTTGGGTGTGATCAGCTGGCTGCCTATCGATTGGTAGCGCGCGCTCTGTGTGTTTTGAAAGTGCGCGCGTGGTTTGAATTTATTTTATTAACTCTAGGTAGTGTGGTGGCGCTTCATGCGCAAGCTGAAAATTATTTATTAATTTGGGCGCTTCATGCGCAGGAACTTATGAGTGGGTACATGTATCTTATGCTCTAGGGGGTAACGGAAACTTATGTTTATAATGCCGCTTCGTGCGGTGACTTAAATTTAGATGTGATTAAGTAGATATAGATATAGTATAGGTGGATATATATGGGTAACTGAAACTTACATTTATAAGGACGCTTCGTGCGATGACTTAAATTTAGGAATAGGTTAACTTTAGATGTGATTAAGTAAATATGGATAGAGTATAGGTGGATTAAGGTAATTAAGATAATGATTAAGGTAAGAAATTATATTATTAAGTTAATTCTACGTAAAGTTAAGTTTGCGCGCCGCTGGGGCGTCGCACTCCCCCTTCGTTTGCCAGGTAGGGGCGTCGCAGTCCCTCGTTGTTCGCCGGCTGTCGACGGTCTTCTTGGACCCTTATATGGCCCTGCCGGCCGATTTTGATGAGGATGGGGGTCCCTCTGTCGACTCGTCGGAGGCTCACTTGGTTCCCTGGCCGCCATCGGTTGCGCTCCCGGAATATGAGCTCCTTGGTCCCCTTTGAGAGTCGTATCTCGGTTTGAATCTCCCAGGGGATGTTCATCTCCTCGTCCCAATCCTCCTCTTCCACGCCCTCGAGAATGGCTTGGCTCAATTTTGTGGGCGTCCTCCACGGGATTTGCGGTTTCTGGACCCATTGTGGTATTGCTCGAGGGGCCGGCGCTCTTGGCGGATGGGTTTTTACCGGTTGCGGATGGGTTTTTGCCGGTTGTGGATGGGTGGGCTCGTATTTTCTGGGTGGCGACCTGTCCCAATCGTCGTCGGCATGGATGTCTAGGATGTCCCGGTCCTCTTCCTCGGGGGCTTCCTTGGTCAGGGGTGCGCGTCGCCGTGGGATCTTGAAAACTGGTGCGGTCTTGTTTCCTATACCGCCGGTAGGCTTGGTGTTCCCGGGGTGTGGTCTACCGTTGGTCTGTGTGGCGGTAGCCGGTGCTGGCGTCGTTGGTGGTGATGGCGCGGATTTGGGCTGTGGTGGCACGGGTTTGGGCTGTGGTGGTGGTGGCACGGGTTTCGCCTGGGTCATGGGTTTGTGCTGTTGTGTGGGCCTTGGTGTAGGCAGCGCACGGGGTTGCGGCAGCGCGTTTGTAGCTGGCCGGGTTGTGCGTTTTCTTCCCCGCCCCGGGTACAACCCTGCATCATGGTCGGGCTGGGTGGTGTCCTCTGCTGCCCGGACGAGGATCTCATGTTGGCGGCTTGGCACCTGTCGGCTGACTCGGGTTGTGCACACGCTCATGCGCCTTGGCCCGATCTTGGGTGCCTCGCTCATTGCCAGCATGAGGGTGGTTGGTTGCTGCTCCCTAACCGCCTGGAGTTCCCGTCTGCCGCGTTCCTTTGCCCTTTCCAGCTGGTGGTTGACCATTTTGCTGATGTTGCTTGGTCGTTGTCCCGCGCTGTAATGAGTCGTAATGAGTCGGTTGCGGACCGCCTTTTATAGGAGCTGGTGCAGTCGCTGGTGGCAGCGATACCCCGGCAGCTGATCGCGGTATCGTTATCGATTGGTCGTGATCGCAGTCGATAACGATACCTGGCTAGTGGTGGCCACTCTAACCCGCGCGCGCGCGTTTGAATTTAAATTTAAATTTGCGAGCCCGTTTTCTTTCTGTTGGATGATTTTGGGAGCGTATCGTGGTGAACGGGGTTAGTTTGATGTTGGGCGAGGGGTTTATTACATTTGTTCATTCTCTTCTGGTGTATGCGCCGGCTTTAAGTTATTCACGTAGACCCTTTGTGTTTTCCCCGTTTGCGTATTTTTGATGATGGCGATGACGGGAGAAGCGAACCCTGTGACTTTGCCCGGTCCGTTAAATTTTGGGGCTAATTTGGCCGTGAAGTTGTCTATGGCCTTGGAGAGTGGGTGCTGCCGAATCCACACTTGTTCACCGATTTGGGGTCTCCATTCTCGTTTTCTCAAATTGTATGAGTGGGCTTGATCCTGGGCGGCTTTTTCCAGGTTTCATCTGGCTATGTCGCAGGTTTATCTCATTCGTGCCCATCTTATTTCGTTGGTTTCCTCGGTCATGGCTGAGCCTGGGGTTAGCACGTTGAACAGCGATCCAGGGAGCCGGAGTTCCCGCCCGTAGAGTAAGTATGCTGGGCTGTAACCCGTGGCCTCTGACCGGCTGCTGTTAAAAGCGAGCGTCGGGTCGGGTAAGAATTCGTCCCACCGTGTGTGTCGGTCTCCTGTGAACTGAGCGATCATTGTCTTGATGGTGCGGTTCGCGCGTTCTGCAGGGTTTTCTTGGGGCGTATAAGGGGCCGTGAATTGTTGCTGTACTCCCCATTTTTCCATGTGCGTCTTGACCTTATGACTGGTAAACTGTACGCCATTGTCGGAAATGAGCACTTTAGGGGTTCCGCAGCGTGTCATGATCCGCTCCTTAAAAACCCGTATCACCACATCCGCGGTGGCTTTCCGAACGGCGGCCATCTCTACCCATTTCGAGAATTTGTCAATGAATACCAGCAGCATGGTATTACCGTGACTTGATCGGGGGAGCGGGCCTACAAAGTCGACACACACCGTTTCCCAGGGGGTTTGGGCGATTCTGGTCAGCATCTTCCCGGACGCTTGTTGTTGGGAGACTTTATATGCCTGGCAATTTTCGCATCGGTGTACGAACCGGACGATGTCCCGGTGCATCCCTGGCCAGTAATACCGGGTCATGATTCGGTGTTTTGTCTTCCGAATACCCAAGTGTCCCGCCGACGGTTGGCAGTGGTTTTCGTCGAGGACTCTGGCACGCTGTTGTTTGCCGACGCACTGTTTCCAGGGTTGCGTGTCCGTCCACTCTTCGGGAGTTTTTTGTACTGCTAGGATTTTCTTCTGTAACCATGCGTCGGACTCTTCTTCCGTTCCGTGTGCCTCCTCGATGGGGGCTCTCGAGAGAGCGTCCGCCACTACGTTTAGTTTCCCTTTGCGGTATCTTACCTCGAAGGAGTAGGGTTGGAGAGCTAGTGCCCATCGTGCGACCCGTCCGGAAGGGCTCTCGATGGAGTTAAGCCACTTGAGGGCTAGGTGGTCGGTCACCACGATGAAGTGATAGCCCTCGAGGTACATCCTTATCTTATGTATCCCCCACAATATGGCCAAGCACTCCTTTTCCGTAGCCGAGTAATAAATTTCCTCTTTCCGGAGTTTCCGGCTGGCGTATTCAATGACGTGTTCCCCATTGTCTTCCTCTTGCGTCAGAACCGCTCCAAGTCCGCAGTCACTGGCGTCCGTTTGGAGGATGAATGTTTTGGTGAAGTCTGGGCAGGCCAAGACTGGGGCTTCGGTCAATGCTTGCTTGAGTGCAGTGAAGGCCTCCTCTTGTTCCGGCGCCCATTCGAACTTTTTTCCCTTTTTGATCAGAGCATGAAGGGGTTTCGCCAGCTCGGTAAAATTTGGTACAAAGCGACGGTACCATGACGCGACACCTACGAAGCTGTGGATCTCTCGTGTCGTTTGAGGTCGTGATAGGTTTCGGATCGCCTTGACCTTGTCGGGGTCTGTGTGGATGCCCTTTGCGCTGACGACGTGGCCGAGGTATTTGAGGCTATCTTTAAAAAAATGGCATTTCTCCGGGTTGATGCGCAAGTTGGCTTTGCGCAGCCTTCGCATTACTTCCTGCAGTTTTTCGAGGTGTTCCCGTTTGGTTCGACCGATGACTACAATATCATCTAGTTAGGCGAAAGCGAACGGCTGCATGTCCGGCCCGATGATACTGTCCTGTGCCCTTTGGAATGTGGCGGGGGCTGTATGTAGCCCGAAGGGCATGACCTTCCACTGGAACAGTCCGAGTCCCGGTACGGTGAAGGCCGTGTACTGTTTGCTTTGGATGTCCATCGGGATTTGCCAGTATCCGCTTTTAAGGTCAAGCGTGCTGATGTATTTGGCCTCCGGAGCTGGTTGAGGATGTGGTCCATGCGGGGTACGGGGTACGCGTCCTTTTCTGAATGGGCATTTAACTGTCGATAGTCGATGCAGAGTCTCCATTCATTATTCTTTTTTCGGACGAGTACCACCGGTGCGCTATATGCCGAGTGCGACGGTTCGATCAGGTCTTGGTCTATGAGCTCCTTGACTAACTTGTGTATGATTGCCTGCATTGCCGGGTTTCGGGGGAAGTACCTCTGTTTGATAGGGCGGTCGCTTTTCATGTAGATGCGGTGGCTTGTTATCGGTCGCGCTCCCAAACCAGGGCCCAATAGTGCGATTGTCAATCGGCATTGGGTCGGCTCCGGGTGTGCGATTCTCAATCGGCATCCGTGTCTGGACGGGATTCCCGGTCACATAGCACCGTCGCCAACCCGTACCAGCTCCCAACGTGCGATTTTCAATCGGCGGCTGGGCGAGCCACAGGGAGTGCGATTTTCAATCGGCCCCTGTCCTGGTTCCACCCGATCGACGCACTGCATCCAGTGGGGCACAGCCACGGCGCACGCGGTGAGGTACGTTCCAACCATTCCCAGCGTGGAACGACTCCCGGACCCCAAACTGGCTTTCCCCGGCATTGGGTACAACGTATCAGATCGGCCCCTGGCCCGATCCGCCCAGTCCGACGCACTGCATCTGGTAAGCCCCAGCCACGTCACGCGCGGACAAACGCGCCCTAACAAAGCACCGCTGAGGATCACCCCCGGCCAACGGGTGAACCCTACAGGAACAGAAGAATACGAACCACATCGGCCCTAGCCACGGTTCCCCAAGGTGGACGCACTGCATCCACCAGAGAAGCCCCTAACCGAAGAACACACCTTATTTATTAGAACCCTCTAGGAATATCAATAAAATACGCACACACTCATTTAAACCATTCGAACTGTACTTATTGGGTCGGGTAAACGATTTCAGCAAATATAGGAACCAAGTGTCCCAGACACAAATAATATCTGGGACAACCCTGGCAACGGCGAGTTACATCAGTGCCACGAAAAGAGGTCATCACAGTGGTGACAAAATTCATCCTCCAAACGGACGCCAGTGACTGCGGACTTGGAGCGGTTCTGACGCAAGAGGATGACAATGGGGAACACGTCATTGAATACGCCAGCCGGAAACTCCGGAAAGAGGAAATTAATTACTCGGCTACGGAAAAGGAGTGCTTGGCCATATTGTGGGGGATACATAAGATAAGGATGTACCTCGAGGGCTATCACTTCATCGTGGTGACCGACCACCTAGCCCTCAAGTGGCTTAACTCCATCGAGAGCCCTTCCGGACGGGTCGCACGATGGGCACTAGCTCTCCAACCCTACTCCTTCGAGGTAAGATACCGCAAAGGGAAACTAAACGTAGTGGCGGACGCTCTCTCGAGAGCACCCATCGAGGAGGCACACGGAACGAAAGAAGAGCCCGACGCATGGTTACAGAAGAAAATCCTAGCAGTACAAAAAACCCCCGAAGAGTGGCCCGACTACACCGTCGAAGGAGGGCAACTATACCGGCACCTTCCCTCATGGGCGGCGGACGAGGACACGCAACCCTGGAAACTGTGCGTCGGCAAACAACAGCGTGCCAGAGTCCTCGACGAAAACCACTGCCAACCGTCGGCGGGACACTTGGGTATTCGGAAGACAAAACACCGAATCATGACCCAAAATTACTGGCCAGGGATGCACCGGGACATCGTCCGGTTCGTACACCGATGCGAAAATTGCCAGGCATATAAAGTCTCCCAACAACAAGCGTCCAGGAAGATGCTGACCAGAATCGCCCAAACCCCCTGGGAAACGGTGTGTGTCGACTTTATAGGTCCGCTCCCTCGATCAAGTCACGGTAATACCATGCTGCTGGTATTCATTGACAAATTCTCGAAATGGGTAGAGATGGCCGCCGTTCGGAAAGCCACCGCGGATGTGGTGATACGGGTTTTTAAGGAGCGGATCATGACACGCTGCGGAACCCCTAAAGTGCTCATTTCCGACAATGGCGTACAGTTTACCAGTCTCAGCCATGACCGTGGAAACCAACGAAATAAGATGGGCACGAATGAGAGAAACCTGCGACATAGCCAGACGAAACCTGGAAAAAGCCGCCCAGGATCAAGCCCACTCATACAATTTGAGAAAACGAGAATGGAGACCCCAAATCGGTGAACAAGTGTGGATTCGGCAGCACCCACTCTCCAAGGCCATAGACAACTTCACGGCCAAATTAGCCCCAAAATTTAACGGACCGGGCAAAGTCACAGGGTTCGCTTCTCCCGTCATCGCCATCGTCAAAAATACGCAAACGGGAAAAACACAAAGGGTCTACGTGAATAACTTAAAGCCGGCGCATACACCAGAAGAGAATGAACAAATGTAATAAACCCCTCGCCCAACATCAAACTAACCCCGTTCACCACGATACGCTCCCAAAATCATCCAACAGAAGAAAACGGGCTCGCAAATTTAAATTTAAATTCAAACGCGCGCGCGGGTTAGAGTTGCCACCACTAGCCAGGTATCGTTATCGACTGCGATCACGACCAATCGATAACGATACCGCGATCAGCTGCCGGGGTATCGCTGCCACCAGCGACTGCACCAGCTCCTATAAAAGGCGGTCCGCAACCGACTCATTACGACTCATTACAGCGCGGGACAACGACCAAGCAACATCAGCAAAATGGTCAACCACCAGCTGGAAAGGGCAAAGGAACGCGGCAGACGGGAACTCCAGGCGGTTAGGGGAGCAGCAACCAACCACCCTCATGCTGGCAATGAGCGAGGCACCCAAGATCGGGCCAAGGCGCATGAGCGTGTGCACAACCCGAGTCAGCCGACAGGTGCCAAGCCGCCAACATGAGATCCTCGTCCGGGCAGCAGAGGACACCACCCAGCCCGACCATGATGCAGGGTTGTACCCGGGGCGGGGAAGAAAACGCACAACCCGGCCAGCTACAAACGCGCTGCCGCAACCCCGTGCGCTGCCTACACCAAGGCCCACACAACAGCACAAACCCATGACCCAGGCGAAACCCGTGCCACCACCACCACAGCCCAAACCCGTGCCACCACAGCCCAAATCCGCGCCATCACCACCAACGACGCCAGCACCGGCTACCGCCACACAGACCAACGGTAGACCACACCCCGGGAACACCAAGCCTACCGGCGGTATAGGAAACAAGACCGCACCAGTTTTCAAGATCCCACGGCGACGCGCACCCCTGACCAAGGAAGCCCCCGAGGAAGAGGACCGGGACATCCTAGACATCCATGCCGACGACGATTGGGACAGGTCGCCACCCAGAAAATACGAGCCCACCCATCCACAACCGGCAAAAACCCATCCGCAACCGGTAAAAACCCA
The DNA here is from genome assembly GCA_018904275.1 of Lordiphosa clarofinis. Taxonomy (NCBI): domain Eukaryota; kingdom Metazoa; phylum Arthropoda; class Insecta; order Diptera; family Drosophilidae; genus Lordiphosa; species Lordiphosa clarofinis. The sequence continues at coordinate 93,913 of JAEIGQ010000011.1, read as the reverse complement.
TCCGCCAAGAGCGCCGGCCCCTCGAGCAATACCACAATGGGTCCAGAAACCGCAAATCCCGTGGAGGACGCCCACAAAATTGAGCCAAGCCATTCTCGAGGGCGTGGAAGAGGAGGATTGGGACGAGGAGATGAACATCCCCTGGGAGATTCAAACCGAGATACGACTCTCAAAAGGGGACCAAGGAGCTCATATTCCGGGAGCGCAACCGATGGCGGCCAGGGAACCAAGTGAGCCTCCGACGAGTCGACAGAGGGACCCCCATCCTCATCAAAATCGGCCGGCAGGGCCATATAAGGGTCCAAGAAGACCGTCGACAGCCGGCGAACAACGAGGGACTGCGACGCCCCTACCTGGCAAACGAGGGGGGAGTGCGACGCCCCAGCGGCGCGCAAACTTAACCGTACCTAGTATTAACTTAATAATATAACTTCTTACCTTAATCACCCATACTTTATAACCTATTCCTAAATTTAAGTCATCGCACGAAGCGTCCTTATAAATGTAAGTTTCAGTTACCTATATATATCCACCTATACTATATCCATATCTACTTAATCACATCTAAATTTAACCTATTCCTAAATTTAAGTTCCTGCGCATGAAGCGCCCAAATTAATAAATAATTTTCAGCTTGCGCATGAAGCGCCACCACACTACCTAGAGTTAATAAAATAAATTCAAACCACGCGCGCACTTTCAAAACACACAGAGCGCGCGCTACCAATCGATAGGCAGCCAGCTGATCACACCCAACAGCGTTATCGATATCACGCGCTCTGCCACGATCAGCGACGCCCGCTGCCACCGCTGACTGCACCAGCGGCCTATAAAGGCACGCATCAGCGTGCAGACAGGCATTCAGTGCCCGGCACCCGCCGAGTGAACATCGTGGTAAGTTGATCTACTATTCTTCTCGTTTCAGATGCAGTCCCCAGTCAAAGGGACCAACAGTGCGATTTTCAATCGGCTTTGGTCGGCTCCTGGTGCGCGATTCACAATCGGCACCCGTGTCTGGACGGGTTCCCGGTCCCATAGTACCGTCGTACCCGTGCCAGCTCCCAACGTGCGATTTTCAATCGGCGACTGGGTGAGCCACAGGGAGTGCGATTTTCAATCCACCCCTGACCTTAATTGTGACTGGACGCACTGCATCCACCATACATCAGCCAGTGACACGATCGTCGGGACTCCCGGAGTGCGATTTGCAATCGGCTCCGTCGCGCTCCCAAACCAGGGCCCAATAGTGCGATTGTCAATCGGCATTGGGTCGGCTCCGGGTGTGCGATTCTCAATCGGCATCCGTGTCTGGACGGGATTCCCGGTCACATAGCACCGTCGCCAACCCGTACCAGCTCCCAACGTGCGATTTTCAATCGGCGGCTGGGCGAGCCACAGGGAGTGCGATTCTCAATCGGCCCCTGTCCTGGTTCCAACAGATCGACGCACTGCATCCAGTGGGGCATAGCCACGGCGCACGCGGTGAGGTACGTTCCAACCATTCCCAGCGTGGAACGACTCCCGGACCCCGAACTGGCTTCCCCCTGGCAACGGGTACAACGTATCAGATCGGCCCCTGGCCCGATCCGCCCAGTCCGACGCACTGCATCTGGTAACCCCCAGCCACGCCACACGCGGACAAACGCGCCCTAACCAAGCACCGCTGAGGATCACCCCCGACCACCGGGTGAACCCCACAGGAACAGAAGAATACGAACCACATCGGCCCTAGCCACGGTTCCCCAAGGTGGACGCACTGCATCCACCAGAGAAGCCCCCAACCGAAGAACAAACCTTAGGTTTTAGAACCCTCTAGGAATATCAATAAAATACGCACACACTCATTTAAACCATTCGAACTGTACTTATTGGGTCGGGTAAACGATTTCAGCAAATATAGGAACCAAGTGTCCCAGACACAAATAATATCTGGGACAACCCTGGCAACGGCGAGTTACATCCGTGCCACAAAAAGAGGTCATCACAATACAAAAATTCAAATTGACCTCCATGTGTAACAAACGCAGTATATTTTCTCGAATTCGGCTCGATTGGAACGTGAAAAAATCCATTTGCAAGATCAAGTGTTGTAAACACGTAATGACCTTGCAGCCTCTCAATAACATCGTCAAGTAAGGGCATTGGAAAGTTATCCCTTGCAATCTTTGCGTGCAAACCTCTATAGTCACAGCATACTCTTTTACTGTCATCTTTTTTCGAAGCCAGCACCACATTAGCCGCATATTCCGATGTGCTTGGTTGTATGATTTTTTCCTTTAGCCACTTCTCAATCTGCAAATCTACAACACATTTGTCTGCATATGACATGCGCCTAGGACGTTCAAAAACCGGATGTTCATCGTTAAGCCGAGTATCCAGCACCGCGGAAACTAAAAATTCCTGTTAAACTTCATATAAAAAAAACTGTGGCAGGAATTTTTAGTTTGCGTTTTCCTTGCTTGTGTATCCAGCAACATGAACGTAATCCACAATTTGTTATCGATAGTTGGCATATCGATAGCGTGTGTGGATGGAGAGAACAGCTGACTCACAGCGCAGGAATATATTGTCAACAATTATTTTGGATGCCAAGAGCCAAAATTTTGAGGAAAATGCTTTTATATTTTTTTGTTATGAGCTGTCATATGGCTGAATGACCATTTGCTTGCAAAGATTGGTAGAGGGTGCCAAGGGCACACTGATGCTAAATTGATAAAACGCCAGAGGGATGCTTTCCATAGACACAAAGGTCGGCGAGATGTTGTCCGTGTATGTCGCCAGATCATAAACAAATTTATTAGAGTGGGCCACCAATTTTTTATGATATCTGCTGGTGTGCATATTAATTTGGGCTCATAATGGTAAGGCGTCCACACCGCGGTATGTAGTTGTATGCCTCTCATACCAGGAGCCCCACATGTAGATGACTCTAGTCTCTTGAGGGCAGTGGACCATGCCGTACCCCATAACGGGATCGCCCAGATCCACCGCTACGAGGCTTAAGAAGCCAATTGAGCTCCAATGCCATTATTTGCAACTGTAGCTACTGCCCAAGTCACATGGACTTTCCTGGTCAAGCGGCGGTTCAGACACGCCAAAATATTAAACGGCGTTATCCGTATATGGAACTCTTTATCCTAGGAGTCGCACGCAAGATACTTGTCCGGTTCTCATAGCAATCGTGTTCACTCTTTGAACGATTAACGGCTATGTTCCAGCGGTTCGCCCATCTTCCAAAGATAAGGTAATGATCCGGCCACTAAGTTGACAAAATCCTTAATGTAAATGCGAATGTATCTTGTATCCGACGATAAAAAACTTCATTTGATTGGCGACCAACCAAGAAGTCATATGTACTATTTGGGGATAACAGCATTATAAAGTTATGCAGATAACAACATGCTGCAGTGATGTTGTGTGCCATCCGGATCCCACTACTTAATGTCATGCCATTGGTTTATCATCCCCAAGTATAAAGTATGTAGCGCATACTCCGAGCAGCAGGCCTTATTCAGAAAATATTATTTATATTTCTTAAATTTATTTAAATTCAAATAGTTAACAGTGCCAAACAGCTGATTGATCAGAGTGACCTTCCACCTCTTAGGTGCATGGTCGCACTGTTTTAGTTATGTTCCACACACACAAGAAATAATTAGCAAATTCCTGACAGGAATTTTCCTCCAGTGCTGGATACAGGCCTTTAAGCAAAATTTTCATTTCGATCGGACTTTTCTTCTTCATTTCTGGCGAGTAGTTCTCCATTAACGATTCTACGGCTTCAGCAAAGGTTTTTCTAGATGAGATAAATCAATCACTGAGTCCTCTGTTCCTGCGAATAGACATAACTCCTTACACTCTCGTAAGAGTTCTAGTTTTGGCTCACTATCGTTAAGAGTTTCTCCAGTTACCACTGTAGCTGACCCTACGACCGGATTACTTGCAATTTTCTTTGCCCTAGGTCGAAACTCTACCGAATTCTCAGATACAATCAAATCAACAATCTTTACAATGTCATTTCCGATAACAGCTTCGTACTTAATATCGTTCTTGCTTGTAACGTGGAAAGTAATTTCCAAAATATTTCCATCTACCTGAACTTGAGTTACAAAACAGCCTAGTGTGTTCAGCTCGCTGTTACAAATTCCGACAAGAGAGTGCTTTTCATCTGTGAGCTTGAAAATTCCTAGCCTTTTGGCAACATCGTCACGTATCAGACAAAGATCACAACCTGTATCGATCAGTGCGGAGAAAACTACATTATTACAAGTTAGTTCTTTAAAAATGCATTTTCCACCACTGCCAATCCTGTTAGTTATTGTGTTAGCCTTTTTCCCTTCCTGCTTCACTACTACACGCGACTGTGTACATTCGGAAGCCTTGTGCCCTAAATCTTCGCATTTGAAACATTTTATGGCCTTTGTACATGCTCTTGCCAAATGTGCTGGATCGCCGCATTTAAAACATTTTTTAGACTGTCCGTTATTCAGATCTGCTTTCTTCTCATCGCTTTCATAATGGCTTTTATTCGAGATAGACACTTGAGGGCGACTACTACGAATTTTCTCATACACTTTAATTTGCTCCTTTAACTGTTTAATAGTCTTGGCTTGATACAAATTACTTTTATTGCTCCGCGAATCAGGTAACCCTTCTATAAAGTATTCAATCAAGCTTGTTTCATCTAATTTAACAGGTTTGCCAATTTCCATAAGGCTATAAAGATACTCTCTATAATCTTCACCTTGACGCTTTCGTCTATTTCTTAATATACGATGTACTTCAATTGACGATACCGCAGTCCCAAACTCTGCTAACAATGCTTTCTTTAATTTCGACCAGTTCGAAATACCTTCTTGACTGCGCACGAATATTTTTGCTGCTCCCTTAAGCAACTGTTTTGAGTATATAAACTTTTGAAGGTCATTCCACTTGACGGTGGTAGCATTATCTTCAAACTCCAAAACCCATTGTTTGATGCTTACTTGACCTGATCCACTAAAATGTGAAAGTGAGTCTTCAATATCGCGTAATGTAAATGTTGTATGCCCTGCCTCTACAACTGCGTTGGAACTATGATTTGACCCAGCTTTGTCATACTCGGATTCATCATCCTCACCGTCATCAGCTTGCAACACGAAATGCTCTAATAGTCTATCCAGCAACGTTTGCTTTCTACCAACTGTTGATAAATTCAATTCAGACAACTTTTCTTTTAGTGCATTCACAGTTAAAATCAAAATTTCGTCTTTATCCATCTTGTGCTCGTCGTTGCTTGCCCTTTACATGTGCTGAAAATTAAAACTTATTTGTAAACAGAATATTTCTTTAACTTAATGGTTTTTGCAATTAAATCTGTCTCATATGTGGTTTACGTTACGTTACTAAATTTATTCTCTTTTCAAATTTACTCAATTTTCCAAAATAAAAATTCAAAATTTTTCGGCCAGAATTCAATAATTAAACAATTAACTCATCTGCCAATTTAAACATTCTTTGCTGCTTTACACGCTCTGTACTATTACTTGCTCTGTTGTTCTGCCTCTGCTCACCGATGACGTCACTGACACCTGCCATGATCCGCGTCCGCCAGATCATGCACCAATTGTCTTCTGCCACGTAGATGCTGCTTCACAACCAGGAGTAATCTTTCGATGAATATGGACCATAAAGATTCGCTATACAGCCTTTGCCACGAAAATATGTAACATCCTCTTTCATCTGCTCCGAAATGTCGAAATTATGGGCTATCCAGCCCTCGCTACGCAAAATTTACATTTCCTCGATTGAGTTGTACGGCCACACTGCTACTGCCAAGCCAAACACGTATGTTTGTCCCGCTCAAACTCACACACACACATGTGCAAAGTCTCTGCTGCCTCAGCTTCTAGATCAGGGGCGCCCATGCCTATTGCGCATGACACCATAAGCCAGCAAAAAACAAAAACAAATTCTATGCCTGCGCTGTGTTTTGTTGTTGTCGCGCTCTGACCTGCAACAACAACATCATTTGTGTCTCTCTTCTCTCTCTCCTATGTCTCTCGCAAACTGGAACCCAACAACAAATTGCTTATGCGTACGGCTGAACGCTTGTCGCGCTATCGAGTATCCCAGCAAACATTTTTTATCGCTGAAGATAAGAATGCGATTCTTCCAGTAGGTGTCGCTTCACTCTGGCGATATCGCATATTTATCGCATTCTCATCTTCCTTCGGGAAGAAATGTGCCACTCTGCGACACTTCTTGGAGGAAAGAAAGCGTTTCTTCTGGGAGTTACGAAAAAGTCTCTTCTCAGGGATGAAAAAGCGTTTCACACAAAAAAAATTCAAATTTGTGCTTGCAGCTGCTGCTGCTCCCTGCTACCTTGCTGCTGCTGCTGCTGCTGCCCTGCTAGCTTGCTGGTTGCCGCAATTGTTTTATTATTCCGAAAAACAACGAATTAATCAAAGATATATTTTATTACATGAAAAACATTTACTTACTTTGCATTCCTTTGGACTGAAAACGCAATGGGGGACTGACGTTTTAGACGACTGTGCTACGCTCTGCATCGCAGCCCGGGCAACAAAAGGGTTATTTGTAATGATACTGTCTGAAAGCATTCACCCATAAATGGTTGCTTGTAATTCTCAAGTCTTTATTCCACATTCAATCGATTTAAATAGCGCAGTTAATGTTGAAACCACATATCGCCAATGTCTCCCTTTTATGTTAAAAATGCGATACCTTATGTGTTTTGTTTTTGTAAATCGCCAAACTATCAGCAGACTCTGAACTCAAACTATCGCCAAACTCACATTTTGACGAGGGAGAGAAGAAACCCGACAAAATGTTTGCAGGGATGATTTGCGTAGCAACGACCACACATACACACAAACAAGAATCGGTTCTCTCTCTATCTCATTTAATTGTTATTGTTTGAAATATATTCGGTGTATGTGTATTGTTCATGGCGCGCTGGTAAGCTCGTTCTGGGCACCCCTGTTCTAGATTTTTCTTGGAATTATGATGCGCAATAAGTTGCTAAATACGCATATCTCGTGCCTTTCCTTGGATTGCATAAAAATTTTGTTGAACTATCATGCACCCACTCAGTTTTTCGCTTCTCGTTTAGCTTTTTCACCTTAGTCTTTAGACTTTGTTCATAATTTTACACACATTCATTTCTGCAGGCAATTCACAAGTTTTTATCCCGTTTCTGACACCAAATTGTAGGATGGCACGCCAAAGTTCGCCAAAAATAATTTTTGGACACTTGTAATTTAATGTTTATTGAATATAATATGAATGTGATATGAACTTATTATTAACATAATTAGGATGAATGTAGAGATCCAACTTTCGAAGCCGTAAAAACACCATTCATCGTCGATTTAATATAATATGACTTCAATGTTTATTTCGTAATTGTACATTGTTAACTTAACTTAGTTCACACGTTTTCCTTTATTAATTCATAGCAACGATTCACGCACACGTCTATTCTCTTCGAAAGCTAAAAAATCTCTCTCTACTTGCTGCCTATCGAACTCTAGTCGATCAACTGCGATAACGATAAATCTAGAGATGTTAAGTTACTTACACGCTAGTGATGTCAATCCTACATTCGGCCGTCCTGATTCTTCATTCGACCCGAATGAATGAGACCACATCTTCATATATTCTGCAACTGTATTAGTTTTGACAGGACCCTCATCGTCACCCAGTTTCTCAACAATGTATCTGCCATGTCTAAGTTTACGCTTAACTATATACGGACCTAAGTACTTCTTCTTAAGCTTTAGTCCTGCTCCAAACTGTGTACGCTTAATAGCAACCATATCATTGACTTCGTACTCTTTTTCAGGCTTCCGGTACTTATTGAATGACTTGCGATTCTCCTCCTGCAGCTGTGCAATGTTTTCCTTGGCTGTCTTACGTAAATGCTGTCTATCTTCCTGCAGTTCTATGAGATACTCTTGTTCTAAAAGATCTTCCAACTCATTCTCATATTTAGTTCTCATTTCCATTCCTGTCAATATCTTGAACGGAGATATTTTAGTACTTCTCGGAGGCGACGAATTCATGAATTGTTGAACCCTTCCTACCTGCTTATACCAGGCTTTTGGGTCTTCTGCGCAAAGCTTGGCTAACAACGTTATAACAATTCTGTTAATTCGCTCGACCTGGCCGTTTCCACGTGGCACCCCTGTCGCAATTAGCAAATGCTGGATTCCTTGCTCCCTACAGTACTCCTCAAATACATTAGCAGTGAATGCAGTACCCCTATCTGATATTACACGCCTCGGATTCCCAAATACTTCGGACTGTTTCTGCAATCTGTCAATAACCTCATCAGCACCAGTACTCTTCGTTGGGTAAAGCCAAACAAATTTAGAAAATGCATCTACAACAACAAGGATGTGGTTGTACTGTTTCTTCGTCAACTCCATCGGTCCAATATGGTCAATGTGATAGGTTCGCAAAGGTTCGTCGGACTTGTCGATAGCATTCATAAACCCCTCTTTCTTGCCATGTTTAGAGTCACTCAAGATGCACTCTACACAAGACTTAACGATCTCATCTACTTTACGAGCTAATTCTGGAATATAGTAATCCCGCCGAATTAAATCAACTGTCTTTTTGATACCAAAATGTCCTTGACGATGAGCCGTAGTAATGATTTCGCTCTCCATCTTAGACGGTATGACGATCAACTCGTTAACTTGATCTTTGTGCAAAACATCATACTTCAAGTAATAATCGTCGTAAGCACCAGTTTCTAGTACTTTACAAATTGCTTTTATCCACTTATCTTGATGCTGAGCCTGCTTTATACGATGTCTCAACGAATCTTGTAACAACAAACAATGAATTCTACTTAAAGCGTCGACGTGTTTCATCTTCGTCCCTGAGCGATGCTCGATCTCAAACTGAAAATCTTGCAAGAATATAGCCCAACGTGACACTTTAACGGGAACATCCTCTTTCTTCATCGTCATCTTAAACGCGTTACAGTCAGTCACAATTTTAATCTTTATCCCAAGCAGATAAACTCTCCACTTCTTAAGAGCCTGAATTATAGCAAGTACCTCTAACTCATAAGAAGGATATTTTTCCTCTGCTGGTGTCGTCTTCCGACTCATATACTCTACAGGGTGGTAATGTTGATCTTCCGAATCTTTCTGTAAAAGTACAGCTCCATACCCATACATACTTGCATCACAATGAACATCTGTATCACTCTTTTGATCAAACAACTTCAAAATCGGAGAACTAGAAAGACAAGCCTTTAATTGGTTGAACGATGCTAGCTCTTCTTCGCCCATTTGAAATGAAACGTTCTTTTTCATCAAATTCGTAAGTGGCCTTGCAATTGTAGCAAAACCCTTCACAAACCTACGAAAATAAGAAGTTAATCCCAAATAGCGTTGAACTCCTTTCTTATCTCGAGGAACTGGAAAGTTATCGACGGCCGCCGTCTTCTCTTTTGAGGGTTTAATGGTCCCGCACTCTATGATATACCCCAAAAAATTTACTTTTCGCTGCAGCATCTGACATTTTTCCCACTTGATGCGTAAGCCTGAAATCTCTGCAAGTCTTAACACCTTTTTCAACTTCTCAAGTCCTTCTTTTTCGTCTTTGGACGGAATGATTATATCATCCATATATAAAATCAACGTACCGTCATCTATCAATGGTCTCAGAACGGCAAATATATACCTCATAAACACGGCTGGGGAGTTCGAAATCCCGAATGGCACGAAACAAAATTCATATTGACCACTCTGTGTGACGAATGAAGTATATTTACGTGAACTCTCATGCACTGGAACATGGAAAAATCCATTACGCAAATCTAGCGTGGTAAATACACGACCTTTCTGAAGTTTATGTAAAACATCATCAATCAAAACCATTGGAAAGTTATCACGAATAATCTTTTCGTTAAGCTTTCTGTAATCACAGCAGATTCTTTTGGTTGTATCCTTTTTTGCTGCTAGTACCACAGGAGCTGCGTACTCAGAAGTACTGTGGCGAACTATCCCCTCTTTTAACCATTCCCTAATCTGTGCATCGACTTTCTCGTTATCATCGAATGGTAAACGTCTTGGTCTTTGAGCAACTGGAATTTCATCCGACAATAAAATTTTCATTTCCACTGGGCTTGATTCCGGCTTTACCGGCTTGTAATTCTGTATCAATCCAACTACTGCTGACCTCAACTCGTTGCTTAGATGTAGCAAATCCATACCTGTGCAGAATTCTTCAACTACACCTGCTGATAGCATCTGATGAAATGTAGATTTCAATTCGCAAATACTTGACACTGAATCTGCAGGACTGGACATTGAAGCATCACTATGTTGAGTGCTCTTCAACTCAGGTCCATCCTTTACACAATTCACATCATGATATACCTCGTTCACTGCTTTAAAAATCACGCCCTTAGCCCCTAATGTCGCACTGACAAAATCTAAAACGTCAATGCCAATCACGCAATCGTATAGGGTATACTCATCGCAAACTACGTGAAAGCATATTTCCAACGGAACGCTGTCTAACTTAGTCGCAACACTAAACGAACCCAAGGTGAAGATTTTCTTCCACCTATTCCAATCAATTCTTTTACGTCCGTTTTCAATGCAATTGGGCATAACTTTCTATATGCCTTCTCACTAATAGTGCAAATGTCGCTGCCTGAATCAAATAATGCGTCTATTTGTCCTTCTACATTCTTGAAAGCTCGATTAAACGTTCTCTGCGAAAGTTGCTGCATGTTAGCTCTTTCTTTTTTCACATCTTTTCTTGCACCCTTTGCATCACACTGGTTTGCCTTGTGTCCTATCTGGTTACAATTATAGCATTTCACTCCGTTCTTGCAATCTCTTGCCAAATGATTGCTGTCTCCACAATTATAGCAATGTCTTTCGCCCTTACTGTTATTGGCTGCATTATTTTCAGTCTTTGCTCTTGGTTTAAATCCTGAGTTTGCGCTTATTTTTTCGTAAATCTTCATTTTTTCACGAAATTCTCTGAAATTTGTTGCTTGGTACAAGCAGATTTTGTTAAGCTTGGAGTCTGGAATGCCCTCAATAATGTATTCTATAACGCTTTCTTGCTCTAACTGACCTTGCTTGGCTAGGCTACACATGCTATAGAAATATTCTGTCAAACTTTCCTTCTGCGTCTTCTTCCTGTTCTCTAGCATCTTATGCACTTGCTTAGCAGTCAACTTCTCACTAAATTCATTTTTCAAAGCTGCCTTTAAAGAATTCCAATCGTTCAAGTTTGATTGACTGTTCAAAAATAATTTTGCTGCGCCTTTTATTAGTTGTCTGCCATATATAAATTTTTGCAAGTCGTTCCACTGCACAGTTTCTGCATTAAGTTCGAAGTCTCGCACCCACTCATCAACGTCTGGAGTACCATTACCTGTAAAAGCTGAAAGGGAGTCTTCTATATCTCTTAATGTAAACACCGCCATTGTTACAATTTGGTCACTTGGAGTTTCGTCGTCAAAATTTTCTGCTTCACTGTTTTCTACCAAGGCTGTAAACCGGTCCTGAACCGAACCCCTAAGAACCGGTTCGGTTTTGGGTTTTTGGGTCCGACGAACCGGACCGTGAACCGAACCCCTAATATTTTTGACAGCTCAAACCTGAACCCGAACCGGACCACTATTTCGAAAAATTTGGTTCGGTTCGCAAAATTATGTAGTTATTCCAGGGAAATAAAGAAATTCCAGGTAATCTGACTTCTCCAATCCTTCGACATTCCTTTAGTTCAGATTTATATTATCGATGTCAATAATGGAGCGAGTATAGTTCGAGCTGGAGCACATTTAAATGATAACTGCAAAGCAGAAAAGAAATGCAACTATGTATAAAGAATGAAATGTTGATGAAGGTTGCTCATGTGAATCAAAAGAATTTCTTGATTTGAACGATGACCTGAATAGATTACCTGGAGGATTCTATAATAACAGTTCGATAGTTTTACTTTAGCAGAGAAGGCACACATTGTAAAAAACCAGTGCTAGACTGTTGGACGCGATGGAACTCTGTCTACAAAATGTCAATAAAATTTACGGAAGTTAATACTCATATCAACAGTAAGTAGATCCGTTTTAAGTAAATTCGAAATTTCTTAAGCAGTTGAAACAGACAGTTCAATGCCAAGTGGATTTAATTCGTAGAAAAGAAAGCCTTGATCTAGTAACCACTGATTTCTTTGTAACCTTCCACATAAATTTGTAAAAGTAAAATACCGAAGTGGAATTGAGAACAGACCTGATAATCACATAATGAATTTTAAATCTGTAAATAATCGGTTATATACGGGTGTGTCACAGAAATCTCTAGAGGTTTTCGTATAAACGTCAGCATTTTATATCAAAGCTGTTTAAATTTATATGCAATGGGGCTAAAATATGCCCGGCTACTAGATTAGATGACAAAAGTTGAGCGATTTGAAACCGCCTGCTCAAAGTCAAGTAGATTTGAAGCGTTCGGTTTTCCATCCACGTAATCTAGTAGGTGGTCTGATTCTGGCACTTCGCAAATAAAGTAGTCCCTGATTTCTTCGAAGTGCAATCGTTTACACGAAAATCTCTAGAGATTTCAGTGACACCCCTGATATATAGTAAATTTAAATAATTGTCAAATACGTAGAGTTTTCTGGGGAAATTCAGGCCCACTAGATATCATGGGTCATGTGTCGAACAGTGTGAAGGCAGCCTTACCTTAAACTAAGCAGTTCTTAAAAAGTTGAAAGTGTCAGCTAATGAATTTTATACCAAAAAATTAAATAATTGAAAATTATTTTAAAAAGTAAGTATTTATAAATCAAAACTATTTATAAATGTTCTAGCGAACCGAGGTTCGAACCAAAACCTTGGGTTCAGGGGTTCCGAGAACCGGTCCACGAACCGAACCTTAGACTTTACAACGGGTTCGAACCCCTGAACCGAACCTTATGCAAAATTTTAGAGGTTTGCAGCCTTGTTTTCTACCTCAATGTTGTTTCTCAAAGTTTTCTGACTCCTCGTATATGGACTCTTCGTTATCGTCTTGTTCTGGCCAATAGTATGAAATTAGTCTTTCTTGTAAAACTGCCTTAACTCCTGAACGTGGTAAATTTAACTCTTTTAATTTCTCTTTAAGTTCGGCCACCTTCAACTGTGCTATCTCGTTGCGTTGCATATTCCAAGAATGACATCTCTTTTTTACACAAAATACAAAATAAATTCAAATGACATAAAATATTGTTTACGTTACGTTAATCAAATTTGTAAATGTGTCTGGGATATATGAAAAAGTACTCAAATTTAAGTTTGAATATGACACATCTGCTTCTTTACATACGTATATACTGAACCTTCGTCTTCTCCAGAATATTCGCATACATCCACGCCACCTTTGTTGTTGCTGGTCGCTTGTCGTCTAAAGTTCTCGTTGACACCTGCGCCTTTATGACCTCGCTGGCCTTAATAACCCACTGCACGGTTCGTCTCTGTTGCCCGATCTGGACAAATTCTGGTCTTACGGGTACGTCTGGTTGTTGTTGCTGTTTGCCCGTTGCTTTGTTGCACTGCCTCCTTCTGTCTCGCTGTGTCTGCTGCTCAATCGTCGAAATTTCTGATCTGCCAAAAATGCCCGTAGTGACGAAATCCAATGACGGAGATTTCGTACGCTTTGGTTGTTGTGCAGAATCCTCTTATGCGTCGTTTTAGCTTCTCCTCTTTGCTAAAAATTCTGTACAGAGACAGAATTTCCAACTGCGTCGTTTCTGCTTCTCCTTTTTTGCTCAAAAATTTTGTATAGAGACAAAATTTCCAGCTGCGTCGTTTTTGCTGCTCCTCTTTGCCCAAAATTGTGTATAGAGACAGAATTTTCAACTGCGTCGTTTTGCACGTCTTCTTCGATTTTCGCCTTTTTCGTCTTCTTCTTGTATTTTAAACTGCGTAGTTGCGTCCTCTTTTTCGGCTGCGTCGTTTTTGTCGTCTTCTTCTTTAAATTTCAACTGCGTAGTTCATGCTCCTCTTCTTCTTTATGCTGCGTCGTTGCTATTTATAATTTCATCATGTTGCACAAATCTTAGTGGTATTTGGCAACTTAAAACCATGTTTCTACTGCACCGTTGTTTTTGACTAATGGACTGCTGCTTGCACAATGACTTAGTGGTACACTGGGCAGTTTTCACATTCACTTTTTAGGTACATTCCGGCTGAGCCCCCAAATTTGTAGAGATCCAACTTTCGAAGCCGTAAAAACACCATTCATCGTCGATTTAATATAATATGACTTCAATGTTTATTTCGTAATTGTACATTGTTAACTTAACTTAGTTCACACGTTTTCCTTTATTAATTCATAGCAACGATTCACGCACACGTCTATTCTCTTCGAAAGCCGGGTATCCAGCACCACGGAAACTAAAAATTCCTGTCAAACTTCATATAAAAAAAACCGTGGCAGGAATTTTTAGTTTGCATTTTCCTTGCTTGTGTATCCAGCAACATGAACGTAATCCACATTTTCTTATCGATAGTTGGCATATCGATAGCGTGTGTGGATGGCGAGAACAGCTGACACACAGCGCAGGAATATATTGTCAACAATTATTTTGATGTGATAAGCGACAATTTTGGGGGAATGCTCTTGTATTTATTTGTTATGAGCTGTAATCTGGTTGGGGAACCATCAGCGTGCAAAGATTGATAGAGGGTGCCAAGGGCACACTTATGCCAAATTGGATGAAACCGCCAGAGGGATGCTTTGGCATAGACACAACGGTCGGAGAGATGCTGTCCATGAAGATGCCTTCTAATCTGTGTGTCGCCAGATCATAGAAAATTAATTAGGGGGGGGCACCAATTGATCATGATATCTGCTGGTGTTTACACCGCGGTATATGTATATGTACATATGTAGTTCTATGCCTCTCATACCAGGGGCACAACATAGATGACTCTAGTTTTTTTAGGGCAGTCGATCATGCCGTACCACATAACGGGATCGCCCATATCCACCGCTACGAGGCTTAAGAAGCCAATGGAGCTCCAATGCCATTAGCTGAAACCATAGCTACTGCCCGAGTCACACGGACTTTCCTGGCCAAGACACGCCAAGGTATTTAGACGCCATATTCGTATATGGATCTTTTATTCCCAGGAGTTGCACTCGAGCTACTATTTCGGGTCTCATAGCAATCGTGTTGACTCTTTGAACGATTAACGGCTATGTTCAAGCGGTTCGCCCATCTACCAAAGCTAAGTTACTGATCCGGCCACTAAGTTGGCAAAATCCTTAATGTAGATGCGAATGTATTTAGGCAATCCTGTATCCGACCATGAAAGACTTTATTCGATGAGCGACCAACCAAAAAATCATAATACCTTAGGGATAATAGCATTATAAAGTTGCGCACATATCAACATGCTGCAGTGATGTTGTGTGCCATCCGGGACCCACTGCAAAGTGACATGCCATCGGGATATCATCCCCAAAGTATAAAGTTTTGCTACATACTCCGAGCAGCATGCTTTATTCAGAAAATATTATTTATATTTTTTAAATTTATTTAAATTCAAATAGTTAACAGTGCCAAACAGCTGATTGATCAGAGTGACCTTCCACCTTTTAGGTGCATGGTCGCACTGTTTTAGTTATGTTCCACACACACAAGAAATAATTAGCAAATTCCTGACAGGAATTTTCCGCAGTGCTGGATACAGGCCTGAAAGCTAAAAAATCTCTCTCTACTTGCTGCCTATCGAACTCTAGTCGATCAACTGCGATAACGATAAATCTAGAGATGTTAAGTTACTTACACGCTAGTGATGTCAATCCTACATGAATTTTAAGCAACGAGCAACTACGAACGCACGACTCAAGACACACTTCTTTCTCGCTTGGCTGACGCAATCTCACCCCATTCTCAGAGCGAACTAGTTCTTCTCTTTTCTCAGTTAATGGAACAGTGTTGCATGTTAGACATATCGATAGTTAATTTATCGAATAATAGCTCTTACCGCTTCTGGTGGTTTTTCCAGATCCTACATAAATAAGTAAACAACCCTCACACCACCCACTCCCACCCTTATAGAGAGAGAGAGAGAGAAAGAGAAAGAAAGAGAGAGAGATAGAGACAGAGAAAGAGAGAGAGAGAGAGAGAATAAGAGATGAGCGCAGCACCAGCATTGCATTCAGCTTCTACTTTAGGTACAGAGTACGTTATAGTCGTGCTTGACCGACTTTCTCACTTGTTTAAATATAGCAAATACTAAAATACTAGAATGCAGAATATTGGGAGAATTTTCACAATCTTGGTGGCTTTTTTTATACCCTTGGAGAGGGTATATTAAAATTGTCCGGATGTTTGTAACGCATAGAAGGAAGCATCTCCGACCACATAAAGTATATATATTCTTGATCAGCATGACGAGCTGAGTTGATATAGCCATGTCCGTCTGTCCGTCCGTCTGTCCGTCTGTTTCTATGCTATCTCCTTTTGGTATAAATAAGCTGCACATTTGTCGGAACCGGCCGGATCGGATGACTATAGCATATTGCTCCCATAGGAACGATCGGTTGAAAAACGAGTTTTAGTGAGAAAAACTTTTTTTGTTTTCAATGAAATCGCTCCCAACGCTCGTATTTATAAGTTTTTAATAATTTTACATAATTTCATTAAGCCTTGTCGAAATCGGACCACCATATAGTATAGCTGCCATACAAACTGTCAGGCATATATCAAGATCCAAGGGTATATAAACTTCGGTCGAGCCGAAGTTAGCTTGCCTCTATTTTTAATATCAAAATTCATTTAAGAAGTTTTTATAAAAAAGAAAAGCAAGTCTTTTTTGAAGTCATGTATTTTTTCTGGGTTTCGATGGCGAGTAGCTGACTTTATAATAGAATATGGGTAAGACGTACTGCCGTAATTCGATTAATAGTTCGTATTGAATAACGTGAAAGATGGTTTTAATAAATGCAACATACTTTTCTTCTTCTTACGTGCTGGGTGAAAACGGACCATTGATTTCAATTCAGCGACAAAAAAAATTATGAATAATTTGCTATCTTTCCTGTTGGAAAAAGTTGCCCTTATTTTATTCCTGTGTAAAGCCCCATACGGAGTACGACGAAAAATTCGTTTTTTTACAGTATTTCATATAATTAGAAACACCTTCACTCAGAGAAAAAATAGAGAATTTCACTCTTGAATCAAGAGCATTCATTCTCAAAAGTAGGGTAAGAGTGAAAATTCTTGATCCAGGAGCAATATTCTTGATCCAAGAGTAAATTTTGGATCCCGACATTCTTGACTCAAGAGTTTCAGTACTTGATCGAAGTACGAATAATTCTCAAAATAAAAGACTAAAAATAATAATTGAAGGGGGCGGGGTTTGGGTGTGACAGACACGACCGAGACTCCGTGACAACCCGTCAGACCGACTTGGTGCTCGCCACTCACCATCAGCCACCCCACCCACTTTTTTCTAAGATGTGATTGATTTTGAGTTAGTCACATAACAGATAAAAATTTTTTATTTTACTTACTTTACTGGGACTTGAACTCGGTACCTCGAAGACTGAAACATACACAGTTGGACGAGCAGTTTAACCGACTCGACTATTCTCCATAAGCTACAAGTCGTGGGGAAGCATAGTTATGAACCAGCTCGACCGTGGATCAAGTCCCCGTAGCAGCAATTATTTTTTTTTTATTTTTTTCTTTTTTTTTTTTATTTTTATTTCATTTTATTTTTTTCTTGTGATGTTTTAAACATTTTTATTATATTATACAGACGTTTAATCACTTACTTTTGCCCAATCTTAATGTTCAACTTTAACATAATTATCGGCGCGGCACGGTCAAATGACAATGACAAACTGCGCATGCGCTGTCTCTCTTTGAAAGAGCGCGGCCAACGTTATTCTCTCAAAGTTTGCGTTTCCTCACTCCCCTTGCCTATAGAACCACATTGAGAATGAATTTGTCTCGATTCCAAGAGCGAAATTCTTGAAAATTCAAGTGCGACTACATTTTTTTTTCAAGAGCGTTCGTACTCAAATTATTCGTTCTAGATTTTTATGAGTGTTGGCTTTGCTTTGATTTTCATGTGCTGTTAGAAAGAGTTTCTATTTATGTGAAATACTGTAAAAAACGAATTTTTCGTCGTACTCCGTATGGGTCTTTATCTTTACAATTTCTCATATTCTAATTTTAGAAAAGTTTTTCTTAAAATATTTGTTATGTCATATTTATTGAAGTTTTAGAACACCTTTTTGTTTTTATTAGAACATTTTTCTAAATATCAGGGCAAATTTAAGAAATGGCTAATTCGTGCTATGTAGCATTTCTTAGTGTGCATATAGATAAATTGGAAAATGGCAAAATTAACAATTAAAACATCTAAAAACATTTTTATAATTCTTGAATCGAACCCCTTTCTAAATATTTTTTGCTTCGGTTAAGGTTCAGGTTCGGCCGGAAAAAATTTGAATGCTCCGGTTCGAGTTCGGTTCGGACTCTCTGACTCCTTATCTCCGTTTTTGCATTCATTTTTGGAGCTAAAATGAAATGAAAATTCAGTCGAATGAAAATAAAAATGTAAAGATATGTTGTAACTTACAGTAAGAAGTGTCGAATAATAAAAGTTGATCAACAGCATGATGAATAATTGTTATTTCGTATTTTGGGATATGTGAAAATGGCTTACCGGCTTGCAAAAGTGCACAAACATTTTCTTAATGTTCTCCAAAGTTGTGAAGGGTGCAGTGTTTTTGAAAAATGTGAGGAAGCAAGGACTTATTCTTAGTCAACAAATTGGCGTCTTCAGCACCTACCGCTATATTAAAATAATTACTAAAATGTTCTTTGAGCAGTGCACACAATTTTTTGCATGTGAACGCCTGGCTATTAGTTTTTGCAATGCTATGGGCGTGATTAATTATACATAGCTGTTTAAGTAGTCGAAGTCTTCTGCCGAAAATTGAGTGATGTTCAAGCGCATGTAGAGACCATTTACTACTTGCTTTAAATCCCAACAGTTGCTTTGCGCAATGATGGAGCAAATTGTTACTGTTGTTACTTGTTATTGAAGGCGTTTTTATACACTTGAAAAGTGTATTATAATTTTGCCCAGAAGTTTGCAACGCATAGAAGGAATCATCTCCGACCACATAAAGTATATATATTCTAGATCAGCATAACGAGGTCTGTCCGTTGTCCGTCCGTCCGTCCGTCTGTCTGTTTCTACGCGAACTAGTCCCTCTGTTTTGAATCTAGCGAGCTAAAATTTTGCACAGAGTCTTCTTTTGTCTGCACGCTGCTAATATGTGGGAACCAACCGGATCAGATGACCACTTCTTGTAGCTGCAATCCAAATGATCGGTCGAAAAATGTGTTTTAATGACAAAAACTGTTTTTTCTCAATATTACCGCTCTCAATCACGGTCATGGGTACTATAAAATGTTTTTAAGCTGATCTGCGAAGTTTTGTCGAAGTCGCTAACCGTTGAGACGAGCGTTTTCAAGTGTATAAAAACTTCGGCACGGACGAAGTTAGCCTTGCCTTTCTCGTTAAAGATACTTTTAAAACTTTTTACTGACTTCTATGCACAGTGGACGATGGGAAAAATTCCAGAAATTTGAACACCTGTTAAAATTCAAGAAATTAAACTGATTTATAATTCTTACCTTAGAAAAATTTCCATATGCCGATTTGAAACTTCTGCAATAGAGTTGATAATTATATCAACTGATAAGAGGTCATCAGTGGTGGCTTGAAGATTCAAAGTGTGGCTTGTGCATCAAAAATGACTAAGCAACTTATGATATGTAAAAATAAGATATAATTAGGGTGTTCACTTTGTTGAGCACTTAGGCACTTGGGGAAAAGTGTAAGCATTTCCAACAACAATTTACTCTGAACAAATTGTGCTCAGCTTGCTCGACCCAGAACCTGACTACGAAAAGTCGGGCACTTGTACCTTAGTGCTATAAGTGTTATATGTACAAGCTAAAATCAAATTTGTGATCAAACATTCATATAAATTTTATGTAAAAAGCACCAACTTTGAATGAACCATGGATTACTGCCGAATCATATCTCAAACGTAGTTGTGCACAAATTTCGTGCACAGAGGGCTGCTCACAATACTAGTCAGGCAAAACTGCTTAAGTGCCTATGTGCTCAACAAAGAGAATACCCTAAATATGTTTATTTGAATAATTCACCTTGGGAAGCAAATATAATTACCTTAAATCCTGTTTCAATGCTTCACATAAGTTTAATCCATTATATGTGACCATAATCCAAAGGAATCTCAGTAATTAGTTCAGCAATTGTTAAAAGTATGTCTCCCTTCCAAACGCTAGCGTCAGAGAATTTCACTTCAAAGTCCTTTTATCCAATGGATTGTGTATCCTAAACGAGAAGGCCAAGCTAACTTCGTCTTTGCCGATGTTTTTATACCCTTGCAAAAGTTTAAATACATCAGAGTTTACGAAAGCCAGCATTTAAAGCATTAATGCTAATCTGTGTGAGTAAAGTATGAGTGGACTCGTTCTCGATCACACACGATCGCACACATACCGTATAATAAAAAACGCGTCCAAATCTAGAAAATTTGAGTTTATGCCAGTTGGTATAATATTATTTGGAAATTTTTAGAGTTAATTGTTTTGGATATCCAATTGAAATTTATGGTATGTTTCAAAACTATCCGTACTTTTTATATATAATATTTTTGGTAATTCACATCTCAAATATTTCTAAGAATTCAGGCAAGTATGCCCAACATTTTCCTCTTGTTTCTGTGCAATGCAAATATGCTGATCTCCTCTTGGCTCAAGGCTGTGCCTGTGTGTGTGTGTGTGCTGCAAATGTACAATACTTGCACTAATTAGAGTTCACCAAGTCAAGTTTTATTCACCCCACCCCACTCTCTGGCTGAGTTTGGCTATCTTTTCCCGGTTGTCGATATTTTTACCCCTCTGCCTGGCTTAATTAAATATTAATTTGGCTTTGACTGTGCACAAAAAAAAGGAACTCTCAACCAGCCACTCAAAATGTCTGAGGAATTTGTTTCAATTTTTGTATAATTTATTAGCTAAATACTTTTAGTTTCGGGGGATTTGGCGACGGGGTGCGAGAGCTTCAATCACTGGACTCGATGCTAAGCTGAAAGCAAAACATGCAAGCCGCTTAAGTCCTTAGTTTATCAGGATCTGGCCAATGCCATGGCAATGCCATTGAAGTGCCAGCTCCTGGTCAATCTTCGTCCTGGCCTGCTGGCATGACAATCATATTTACGTGACCTGCATGTATAATTAATTCTCCTGCATGGACCAGGGGGCACCGGGCGAAAGTGACTTAGGCAAAAACTTTTTGGCCAACAAAAGGCAAACGACCGAGTCAAAATCTATGGCAAGTTTTGCCAGCTGCGTGCTTGACTTTTTGTTTCGTAAGCAGTTTTCGCTTCTTGTTTCCTTTTTTTGCTGGAAAGGAATCAACTCTTGATCTGTGCTGCTGTGATTTGGTCTCCACACCCCGCGCCACCTTTCTCATACAAAATTAAGCCTTGATAAGTTTGCGTTTGCCCGAGATGCTGATCCGATAATTAAGTCAGCCATTTTGGCCATTTTGCCTGCGAGCCTGCGGCGGCTGCTTTCATACATTAACATGTAAATATGTCATTTATTATGCCTGTCCACTCGATGGGGAGTGGGTGGCATGAATAGTAGGCCCACAACTCTCTGATATAATTAGTTTCGAGTGCGGCCTTTTTGCTGATTACCAACTCATATTTAATGAGGCTCATAGAGAGCCAAACGATGGAGATTACAGGCAATAATAGGCAGTAAATATCTCAATTTTTGGCTGTTTTAGAAAGTACGTCAGTTTTTGAAACTTGTGACTAAATGTATAAGAGCCTTTCTAGCAAAAATATTTGTTGAGTTTCCATGATAAAACTCTAAAAAAACAATTTGAAAGCGAGTCGTAAACATTACTTAAATTTATAGACGGGATATGAAATGGACCACCGATTGGGAAAAACGGCTTTGCCGTTAACACAAACCCACATATTTTGTTATATCATTCAACTAACGCATTTCCATGTAGCTTTCACTATCAAAACCCATTCGATGCCTACACAAAAAATAAATTTCCCTTCTATTGTAAAAATAATAATTGCCCGAGTTGGAAAACAAAATACACAACACACACACACACATTCACAGGTTACACTATGTCACAAAATTTGAAAAGTTTTTGTATCCCGCACTTTTAGCAATTGATTCTAATGTAAAATTGCACGCTGAATTCAAATCTGCTCTCAGATATGTCAAAAGTAGAACGGTTCTTGAGATATCGCGAAATTTTCAATTTTAGTGTTTTGAAAAAAGGTTGGTCTACTAAAATGCCATTTTCTCTGATTTTAGTCCACCGATATGTATAAACTGAAACAAAAATTGAAGATAATAAAATTATTTCTTAAAAAATCGACAGTTGTTGTAAATCCAACCATAAATGACGAAGTTATGGCACTCCAAAGTTGGATTTTTGAAAAATTTTTGATAATTTTTAATTTTTTGCTGCCTTTTATAAAGTTTTTTTCAATCTTACCATAAAAATTGCTCAGGTCTCAGATATTGACAGGATTGGGTAACGAACATTTTTTGCCCTTAGTCATCGAAATCGGATGAAAAATAAACGCTATATTCACAATTAAGTAAACATACCTCTGTTTGAGAGGATAAAAATCACATCTTAGCAAGCCAAATAAGAATAAACGTTGAGCATTAGGAGTTTTTATTGCAGTTCAAGGTTGGATAAAAGTACTCAAATGATGTAGACCGCTTTTGTTTTTTGTGCACACTGTGTGTTTCTCGCAACAAGAACCAGCAATAGTCTCCCATCATTGCCGGATCCCACTTGCCTTGGTAGCGAAACTCCATCTGCTGCATTTGCTGATGGAAGCGTTCGCCATGCTCGTCGCTTTCGTCGCCTAGGTTGTCCGGGAAAAAATCGAAATGGGAGTGCAAAAAGTGAATTTTTAAGGACATATTTACACCTTTAAAAAATAAAAAGAAATAAAATTGGTAAATATACTAACTCGATGAAAAGCAGACTGAGATTATACCAATTTTTTTGTAGTTTTTCAATAAATCATCAACAATTTCTTTGTAGTCCTCACTTCTTTTGATTCCCAGAAAACTAGACACTACTGCGCAAAATCATTCCCATGCTTTTGCCTCGTCTGCTGATAGTTCCGAGTAAAATTCTCTGTCGCTCATTAGCTTTTTGATTTGCGGACCCACAAAAACGCCTTCTTTGATTTTGGCGTCAGAAAGTTGTGGGAATCGTCTTTTTAAAAATTCAAATGCCGCAAAATTTTCTTTAACGAAGTTTTTGAAGAGACCTAGCTCAATATGCAACGGAGGGAGAATAATTTTGTCCTTTTGAACTAGGGGCGGAAATTTTACGTTATCTTCTCCGACTACAAAATTGGCCCTGACATCCCAGTCTTTACCCAAGTAATGTTGGCTGCGATCTCGGCAGTCCCATCTGCGCAAAAACAGCAATGCTTTGTCCATCCTTGTTGCAAGCCTGTTACCATTGCTCAACTTTCAGATCGGCACAGATTTTCCACTGGTGAACTGCAATACAAACTAATAATGCTCAACGTTTATTCTTATTTGGCTTGCTAAGATGTGATTTTTATACTGAAAAAACTAGCAAAAAATACTCTCAAACAGAGGTATGTTTACTTAATTGTGAGTATAGCGTTTATTTTTCATCCGATTTCGATGACCAAGGGCAAAAAATGTTCGTTAAAGATTACCCAATCCTGTCAATATCTGAGACCTGAGCAATTTTTAAGGTAAGATTGAAAAAAACCTTATAAAAGGCAGCAAAAAATTAAAAGTTATCAAAAATTTTTCAAAAATCCAACTTTGGAGTGCCATAACTTCGTCATTTATGGTTGGATTTACAACAACTGTCGATTTTTTAAGAAATAATTTTATTATCTTTAATTTTTGTTTCAGTTTATACATATCGGTGGACTAAAATCAGAGAAAATGGCATTTTAGTAGACCAACCTTTTTCAAAACACTAAAATTGAAAATTTCGCGATATCTCAAGAACCGTTCTACTTTTGACATATCTGAGAGCAGATTTGAATTCAGCGTGCAATTTTACATAAGGATCAACTATTTAGAAGCCGGGATCAAAAAATTGTTGCATAGTGTTATCAGCAGTACACCCTTTCACGTGCTCACTGATAAACGCAGTTTCCCGCACCATTTTGTTTGCCGTTCTGACTTTTATTACATAAACTACAACTAAACTACAAGCCAGTCAGCGAGTCAGTCCTGTCCCAGCTATGGTTATTTTAACCCATTTCCGTAACCGACTGCTCATTATGACTTGCGTTTAATGGGCAATAAGCACTGGGTTTCTTCCTGGTTCTCTGGTATCCCCAGCGCACACAGTCAATTGCCCAGGGTATTCAAGTGCGCAGCTTAAACATAATAACTATGCAGTAACTCGCCCCTTCCCCTTCCCCTTGACACTGACTTTGTGCCATCGTGCGATGTGCTGTGATGTGATGGCCATCGTCAGCGTTTCTCATATTAAAATAAATATTTGTGCTAATCTGTCATTTGTCGTTGCGGAGTTTGCAGGGACTGGGGAAGTTTCTTCTCACACACACACATGCAAACATTCCCCAAGCAGCTCATGATTATCATTAAAATTTCATTTCGATTCTGTAATGTTTACACTTTAATGGATTACATCAAATACCTATACAGAGATGCTTTAATTAAAGCTTGCATTTGCATTATTTTTTAAATATTTAAGTTTGAGTTGTAAATATATTTAAATTTTTAGTTGATTTTGAAAGATATGCCTTCTAGAGGGAATATCTGATGTATGGAATATTGTTAGGTCATAGTGAAACCCCTTTATACGGTTAGTCGTAACCCAAACCGTACCAAAAAAACAAAATTTTGTTAAGTGTCTGCAAGTTTGATTTAAAGTTAATCACTCATACGTACTGTTGTCCTTGCTTACATTATTGATTCTTAAGTAGTTGGCTTAGAATTGTTTTGAAGTTATAACATTGGACAGAAAGGTAACTTGACCATTGGAAAAGCTGTTTTTCATATTTAGAAGTTACTAGCAAAAAGCCTTGCACAGTATAGAACCAATATCAGAATCAGTTTGAAGTCAATCGTGAGAGTCAAATATTTACCAAAATTGAAAACATTCTATAAATTTGTTTCCTCTGTAGAGCCCAGAAATCGAATCTTACATACAAAGGCTTGAAATCAACGTTTTACTACTTTGCTTTTGCTCCGTTACGACTTTGCAGCTGCGTTCTTACCACCCCCCATCCCACCTACACCCCACCCACTCCCAATCTACTTCTTACACAACTTCCACCCGTTTCCCACCCACTTCCCACCCACATCCCACCCACTTTTCGCCCACCTACCACCCACCTCCCACCTACCACCCACATCCCACCCACATCCCTCCCACTTCCATCCAGTTCCCACCAAATTCCCGCCCAGATCCCACCCACTTCCCACCCACATCCCACCCACTTTCCGCCCAAATCCCACCAATCGGAAATCGCCAACACTATTTTTCTACTAGAAAAGCAAAGGCATAGTCTTATTAAATCAGTGCAGATAATTCTCAATCTTCAACAGTCTCTTAAGCTTGCAGCTGGAGAAGTTGGGAACATTATTCGGAAGAAGCTTGATAACGTGATTGCAAAGAATATATTTTTCATGGAGTGCGATTATCAAAACTGTTTGGAAACTCGGATGCAAAAATTACTATAAAAAAGGAATATCGGAAGAAATATTTTAATGCGCCCATTACTTCTTGCGATGTTGAACGATCCTTTTCAATTTATAAAGATATTTTGTCGGTCAGGTGAGAAAGACTTACAGCCGAAAATATTGAAAAAATTATTGTTGTACGTTGCAACTCTTCATAGTTTTAATAACAAAAAAATAACACAATTACTTAAAACTTTTTGCCCCAATTTTTTATTTACTTATTTGCCTCCACCAAGTTTCCGCTAAGTTTCACTTCTATTGTTGAATTTATATGTAAAAAAAACATGCTTTTTTAAACAGTTTTAAGTGAGTTACCCTTTCCAACAGAGATTTTTTATCATTTTCTTGTGTGAAAGTCTTTTAGCCAATTTCCCGTATATCCAGTATGTTGAACAATTTTTTTTTTTAAATCTCCATATTTTGAGTATCTGGAAAGAGAAAACACATTCGGTCCTTACTGGGACTCGAACCTGGGTATGTAAGACTCGTATTCTAACACCTTACATCTCTGCCAAGGCACCTTTATTTTCTTAATGTAAAAATAGAACATATAAGAGAGAAAAAAAAGAATATACTCATATGCTTTTTATAATATTTTTTGCGAATATACTCATATTCTTTTTAGCATAAAAATCCGGTCTCTAGTTATAAATTATAACTAAGACAATAGTGGGATTCTTGAAAGTTGATTTGCTTCTTTTATCCTGCGTTATTTTCTCCTAGATAAAAGCAAGTTCTTGCCGTACAATAAGAGGCTATCAGAAAACCTTCTAAGTGTCCACTCACACGAACTGAATTGAAGTGCTGGGCATCACGGTTGCTGTACACTGTACAGTGTACAGTCTATTTATACGATGCTGTTTATATACGAACTATTGTCCATTTGATCTATCCCAAACTTTTAGGATTGATAAATAATAATGCGAATTACAACACGTATATTTCTAGAAGGTCCGTGCGCTCATGCAGAGTGGCGGACGTGTCTCTATCGACTCGTCTGATCTACTCCAAAGATTCAAAATGTTTCCTTCTGGTTGTTACATACGTGTCGACAAACCCTTCGTACTCTTTGTACCTTTCCTCATTTAAAATATTCACCAAGGCTGTTGAAAATTGTTTAAAAACATGTAATATAAAGATATACATATACCCCAAACAAGTTTAGCCAATCAAAACATGATCGAAAATAAGGGCAGATTATGTTTTTGTGCATTAATTTTAAGGAAGGATAATAATTAATGGAAGATCGACATGGATAATAAACTATTCAAATCATTTAGGGTGTTCACTTTGTTGAGCACTTGAGCACTTGTCCGATCAATTTACTAAAATAAACACCCTCACCCGAGCCTGAAAAAAAAAGTCGGGCACTTGTACCTTCTAGAGACCTGCACGAGTAAATAAAAAAGTATACAATAATTACTCGCTAAATATATTAAAGTACGATTACCTAGCTGTCAATTTGGCACCATACTCATGTTTACTTTTCAGGGTTCGGAATCGCCCTTTACCTGCAGCTTTCGAGACTGACGGCTTATTAAATCGCAAAATAATACCAAAGAGGATAAAAAATAGTAATAAAAAAAAGACAGTGCAAATAAAGTGATAAATCATGGGGGGATCATTGCATAAGCGCAATTCGCAGCTAAGGGTTCTCCGAGGTAATAAAAACGAGAACTACGAAACTGCTTTCCATGGCCAAAAATGACCACACATAACAGCATTACCTTGATTAAGACCAATGTCGAACCGCGGTAAATAAGGATGACCAATGGTTAAAAATACAGTTAAGATCATAAGGAATGATTCAAACCACTTTTTCGTGACTGACAACTCATCAAATCGCGAAAAAAATACCGTTGAGGATCAAAAAATAGTAATAATGTCACACAAACAGGAAAAAAAAACCATGTAAGGATCATTGCATACGCGCAGTTCGCAACAAAGGTTATCCGTAGACCATTAAAACCGCTAAATACTTAAGAAACTGGTTTCAAGGCCACAATAGATCTCATATAACAACATGATTATGACCAACCTCTAGTGACTAACCGCGATACATACCATGGATGACCATTACCAAAGAACTTAGAAGAAGAAATTTTCTTCAAAATTTCCGAAAATTTTTTCAAATTAATTGCCGCTGTGGTCATCCATGGTATTTATCGTGGTTCAGTATTATCATAATCATGGTAATGTAGTGCTCATGTGTGCTCATTTTTAGCCTCGAAAATCAATTTCTTAAGCACTTAGCGGTTTTATTACCACGGCGATCCCTTAGATGTGAATTGCATTTATGCATTAATCCTTGCTTGATTTTTTACTTGGTTGGAAGTAAAGTATGTTTGACATTATTTATATTTTTGAACCGCAACGGTATTTTCCCCCGATTTGATGATTTGTCAGTCCTAAAAAGTGGTTTGAAACATTCCTTATGATCTTCACTATATTCTTTAACATTGGTCATCCATGGTATTTATCGCGGTTCGGTTTATTCAAAATCATGGTAATGTAGTTATGTGTGGTCACTTGTGGCCTTGAAAAGCAGTTTCTTAAGCACTAAGAGGTTTTGTTACCATGCAGATCCTTCAGCTGCGAATTGCGCTTATGCATTAATCTAGGCATGATTATTTTACTGGGTTGGGCATAAAGTTTTTTTGACATTATTAATATTTTTATCCTCTTTGATATTATTTCGCGATTTAAAAAGTCTTCAAACAGTGCCACCAAAATAAACCTTGCTAATATTTTTATTATTATCATTTTTAATTTTATTTTATTTTTTACGGTTTTTCGATTATTATCGTAGATGCTACGATGCCGACTACTACTCGGCACCGTAAAAATAAATCATATCTCAAAAGTAGTTGTGCACAAATTTCGTGCACAGAGGGCTGCTCACAATACTAGTCAGGCAAAACTGCTCAAGTGCTCAAGTGCTCAACAAAGTGAATACCCCAATTTTAAATTCCACATATCAAAACATCAAAAGATTTGTGAAATAATAATTTTAACAAGGATTATAGTGTGTCATCTGGTCAGTCGGAAGCAGATTCCAGTAACGAAATTTTTACTTTTTCCTTGGTGGTCATTGGCTGCGTTAGATACGCATACAGAAATATAAAATTATCTGGAGTTCGCACTTTTTTTTAATTAATAATTATTAATATTATATAGGTACGCCGTACCTATCATCAGAATAAACGAGATTGATATAGAAATATAGACGTTGAAAGTCATATCAGCAGCACCACGTTGCAAGGACAATAAAGCAACGGGAATTGATAGAATACCAGCAGAATTTTTAAAGAACGCAACACACCCTTAACACAGGAATACAATAAAATATACGATAACGGGCAGATGCCAGACTCCTTCCGGCAGAACATTATCTACCCAATATTTAGGAAAGGAGACCCCGAGCTGCCGAGCAACTACAGAGAAATTTCATTCCAAAAGAGACTTACAGACTGGGTAGACACAAACAATATACTCAACGAATGCCAAGCCGGGTTCCGAAAAGGGTACTCGACGGTGGATAGTATCTTCGTACTGTACAACGTTGCCAATATGTACCCTGAACGGAAGAAAAAGCTCTTTTTACGAGCGGCCTTTGACACTATAAACAGAGAATCCTTGATATACAAATTGAGTAACATTAGTATATCCACTAAGATGATAGCAGATAGTTTTGAGAAGCATGTACCAGAATAACAGAACAACCGTATGAGATGGAAGTGAGCAGTCTGAATGGTTTGACACTAACACAGGAGTTAAGCAGGGATGTTTAATAAGTCCATTACTATTCTCCTTATACATAAATGATCTGCAAAAAAAAAAAAAAAAAAAAAAAAGGGAAATATCAGCTTTTCCAGGCTACTGCAAGAGCGATAATGTTGTATGCTGCTGAATTATGGGGACATCAAAGTTACGATGACGTGGAAAAACTAATGAGAAACTTCCTTAAAAAGTTATTTCGACTGCCTGTGAATTCTCCAAGCTATGCACTATATCTTGAAACAGGCCTATCTGTGATGTATCTCAACACGCTGACAACTCACTTCAGGTACATAAATAAAATTATGGGATTGCCGCATCATCGCCTGCCGAAAGTAGTGGAGCTAGAAATGCTAAGGAAGAAAACGCAGTGCTTCAAAACTTGGCAGCAGCTCTTTATTACACACAATGTAGAGTGTGATGTCTCAAATACTGAAGAAAGGAAGGCGGCGCAGGACAAGAATAATAGATTTCAGTGTGAAGCTCAAGCCAGAAGAAGTGAATCGAGGATATGGTACAGACAGCTCAACTACAACCTGGGCACAAACAACTATTTTAGTGAACAATATAGCACGGAAACTATTGGAATTATCTTCAAAACCAGATGCGAATTGCTTCCACTGGGATACCGACCCCACTACAGCGATAATATCTGCACCTTTTGTAATACGCGATCGAGAGAAGACATAATTCACATCATTGCATTATGCCCTATCCTGGCCGAACATAGAGTAAAATACTTTAATAATACTTTATTTGGAACAGAAGGAGGCAATCGAGCTACTCAATGGAAAAAACTGGCAGTATTTTGCGAAGTTCATCAAAGCTATAATAAGTTACAGAAAAAATATTATACTAGAAGACTTTTAAGTTAAAAATATAAATAAGGAAAAAATTGTTAAATATAGTTAAGAAAATCCATTATAATTATATTTTGTTACAATAGAAGGCTAACGGTAAATTAACCAAGCCAAAACTGGAAATAAACTACTACTACTAATACATATATTATTTTTATATCTTGGAAGTAAATCAAATGATATTTAATTATATATAAACTTTCCTCTAAGGAAAGTGTTGACATAAGAGAAATAATTCGTTGCTTAAAGCAGATTCCTAAATGATAGCCAGCTAAGCTGTTCCGCGACCCTTTGATCTCTCGGAAGACTCAGAAAAATCAAATGTTGAACGTCCACAATAATTCAAATCAGAAACTGGTGAGCTTTTTGAATCTGTTCCTTTTCCTCAAGCAGTGGAAAAAGACTTGCACACAAATAATTCGATTTAAGCTTATTATAAAATACAAGTAAGAGTGTTGCGGTCGAGTGCCGCGACAGAAAAATACCCTGTACAAAAAAAGTGGTTTCTTTGGTTTTGAATTCCTTATATATTAAAATTTATTTGAATAAATGGGGAGGAGCACTTGCATATCCTCGGTGTTGTTGCTCGAATCTTATTGTCGTATACAGAATAGATAGATATTGGGCCAAACTTAATATATATTATGTTACTAAGTACAAACTTAAAAATTGTGGCTTTAAAATTTTTTCGCGGTTAGAAAGAGAAGGAGGAGGAATTTGCCAAGTCCGAAACGAGAGTCTGTAATAAATCCATGATTAAGTCCGGAGGAGGGTTGATAAGTTAAGAGATGATAAATCTTGCTCTTCAAGGTTTTTAGTCTCATTTCGAGGTATTTTGATCCTATATTTTTTTCAGATTGCAAGCTTCTTGATATAGGTTCTCAATATAGGTTAAAAATTGATTGATTTTCTGAGTACACTTAACATCTAAGAGCTGAGCAATTGCTATATATATCAAATTAATAAGCAGGATCTTTGTTTTTGTATCCCTCCACTTGTCTTGCATGTTTTTCTATAATTTTTACATTTTATTTTCCAGGTGCTGGCAGCCATAAGTTTTAATTGGCTTTTGCATAACTCCTCAGCAACTGGGTGAAACTTGTGATAATTAGCTCTAGTGGTGCCTAACACGCGCCCAGCAGCCAACGCCATTTAGTTGATTTATGTAAAACGGTCTCCCGCTCCATTTCAGTGCCACCAGCCACCAGTTCCAGCTCCCCTCCCGTCCACTTGTCATAAATATCATTTTATTGCCGAGCAGGAATAGCGTTCGCAATGACAAAAGTGCGCCAAAGTGTTTGTGTTTCTGTTTGCTTGGGATATTAATAAAATATATTTTTCCCTGGCTCAGCACTAAAGCCAAATGCTGGATGGGAATAGTTTTGGGGACGGCAAAAGCTGAGCAAAGTTTTTATTGCCCCGACACCCGCTTCGTTCTAGGTGGCACCCTTTGACTCAACTCTCGCACTCTCCGTCGCTCCTTCTGTCTCTGATAATCGCATGTTTGACGCTATAAAATCAATTCTTTATCTCACACACTGGGCGGACCACCGCGTCAGCAGCATCAGCGTCAGGAGCTGGAGCAACCACCAGCGCCTGGTGCGTGTCATAAAAACGATTTGGGCCCCCAAAGCCAACCCCACCCCGAGCATAAAAATGATATTACGACAAGTGTTGTTATTAAGGCCAACTGTAGTAGTCAGCAGCCAAACAGTCAAGCAGCCAGTCGAGTCTTTGGCTGCTGCTGATGAACATGACGACGACTCGACCCCGTCCTCCTGCCACTGTGACAACCGTTACAATGGCTGCGTATATAAAATTTAGCTCAAATGGATATGGCAGCTCCTACACAGTGCAAAACTTGCCATTTATATGAGAGAACTTTGTACAAAACAAATTGAAATTCCGCATAAGCAGCTTGGATGGCGAAGGGGGACAACATGGCGTATGATTATTGCGAGTGTGAAACAAGCTGAGACACAACCATAAGCAGTTTTATTTCTATTGTTACCCTGGACCAAAGTAAAGCAAAAGGGTATGTCCGGTGAGTTTGGAGAAGGTGAACAAAGTCAAATTTGGGGAAAAAGTTCTTTAAAATTCAACTTGTAAATTTAAACTTAAATGACAATAGATTCTGTTATGCTTGGTGGAAATTGCTCTTAAAATGTTTGTTTTATTCTACTACTTTATTCAACTTTCGGATTAAATTATTCAAATCCAGTGGATCATTTCTCAGAACAGACAAATCAAAAAATCCACCCGTTGTACTGCAGCTGATGGGAAGTGTAACGAACAATTGTTGGCCAACTATAGGCTGCGGTTTAAACAATATCAAGAACTTTATAGCTGAACTATCCGGTCAACTGAGTTCTTTGACATCGATTTAATGGCAATGCTGGTTTGTTTCACTTGTCAAGCTTCCCTAACAAATGAAAAAATTCTGATATAGATAAGTTTAAGCATGATCAAGAATATATATACTTTATATGGTCAGAAATGATTCCTTCTGCCTGTTACATACATTTGCACGACTTTAGTATACCCTTTTTACTCTACGAGTAACGGGTATAAAAATATATATATTTCTAAGTTTTAGAAAGTATTTACTTGAAAACTCATTTTTGGGGCAACTCTTCTAAACCGGTCGTAGATCTAAAAATTTTATAATAAATTTAAATAGCTCTCCAAAACATCGCAGTTGTCGGAGTCGACAACTCTTTGTTTCTAAATTTTTTTTTCTTTATCCGAAAATTTGATTGCGACCACCACATGACATTGACTTAACCACTGAAAAGTGTTAAGCAAACAAACATATATTTAGTATTTAGGTAAAATTTCTGACATACAGTTAAGACGGTCCTCTGGTCCTCCAACTTGAAATCACAAAATGAAAAAGCAATATAAACAGTTAGACAGAAAAATCCAACTCAGCCTCGAGGTTGATTTTGATTTCTATTCTGATTTTTATACTCTGTACCGAAGGCACATAGAGTATAATAAGTTTGTGCAAAAGTATGTAACAGGGAGAAGGAATCATTTCCGACAACTTAAAGTATATATATTCTTGATCAGCATCAACAGCCGAGTCGATATAGTCATGTCCGTCTGTCCGTCCGTCCGTCTGTTCCTCTATCTGTCTGTCTGTCTGTCCGTCTGTCTGTCCGTCCGTATGAACAAACAGATCTCGGAGATGGTAAGAGATAGAGGTTTGTCATGTATAGGACAAATGTTTCTTATAGCTGCAGGCAGATCAAGTTTATTTTCAATTTTTGCCACGCCCCCTCCCGCCCCGCAATTCGGAAAAAACGTTATATCTACAGTTTTCAAGATAGACGTTTCGTACCTTCTAGTGATAGTTAGTAATTAGCAAAATGTATCGATTTGACGAAGAAATGATAAAGATCGGATCAGTGGTTCTCCAGTTATGAGCAAAAAAGTACATCGCCCTCCCCCACCCCCTCCCACCCATTCACAACTAACACCACACAATCTTAGAGAGAGAGAGAGCGAGAGAGAGGAGAGAGAGAGAAAAAGAGAGAGAGACTTTGAGATGAGCGCAGCACCAGCATTGCATTCAGCTTCTACGGCTGAACGAAACGAAATGGAAATATACGGAACAGTGGCACGAATACCCCATGTCTCTTGTTGTTCAATAACTGTTGCTATCGATTACATATCGATAACTGTATGTATGCATACATATGTGAGAGCGATCGAAGCTAACTTCTCGTCGTGGTTCTGACCATTTCCGTTTGCTATCAGACCAAGAAGGTTAAAAGTCTCATAAATCCACGTGTTTAAAGACATATTACCAACCCTATTGTGACATCATAAAGTCCAGCTTAACTGTTGCGAGGAATTTTATCTGTGGCGAATCAATTACAACACAAGCGCACACGCATAAGTTCTGCATACACATGTGTGTACGTGTGTATTGAGTGACGCTCCAATTCAGACTCCCTGTCACTTACTTATCTTCGAGACTCTGGCTGAGATTAAGCCTTAAGTGACAACTGACTCTTTGAATATTGACCAGGTGAATATTAGTAACAGCGTTACATGAGTTCATTGTAAAACAAAGCTATACAGACCAGGTGCTCCCATAGCCTTTGATGTGCCGCCGACAGCCAACTACAGTGGAAGTCGCAAAACCCTGGGCATATTCGGATGGCCTAGGAACATTACTCCTGGATTTGGTTTCTGCTAAACATATACATAGTTTCACCTTGCGGATGCTGATGTAATATTGCCGTAGTCTCTTCGCCCTAACCTCCCTACACGTGATCAAGACCCACCTAAGCTTCAACTTTGCTGCATGTGGATTAAGTATTGGAAATGAAAATCCGTGGCTCAACCTATTGAACCTTCACTTAAGTAGCTTTAAATATCACTTCATTATATTAGGTACAGCATCAATGCACCAGGCCTGACTGCACGGATCGCCGTATAAGTTGTAAGTACTAAAGAAGCCCATTTTTGTTTGTCTTAGAAGAACCAGCAAAGCTGAAGTTAAGCACATGGTATCGTTCACGAATTAACTGTTTGATTTAATTATAAATAACTTGATTATGTGCCCAAGTTTCACTGCATAGTTACCACATGCTTGCATACATATAGCCAAGCGCTTGTTTAAAAGATAAAACGCCTAATGGCCAAGAAATATTAAGCCCTATCCATATATTTCTAAACATGATTCGAATTGAAAGTTAATTTTGTTATTATCCATATTCATATTGTTATTATTTTCATCCTAGAGTTATTATATATGCAACCATGAAAGCCGAGTTTGTGAATTATCGAAGTATTAAATGAATTATGAATTTGAACAAGTCTAACTAGAGCAGAAGAATGGGGGTATCGAAATGAGTCGTCATCTGTGATGAATTAGGGTTAACATGCAACGAAGGAACCATTGTTAACATGGAAGGGTGGGTAATTGGGATAACATCAAACCCAATAGTATCTCCTAGTTTGGTATAACATCTATCGAAGGCAAGGTCAACACATTCTCTTGTGTGATAGCCAGTTACGTTCATGAGCAAAAGATCCTCCCCGTCCGACGAGCCCTAGCCGAAAGACTCCCAGTGTTGACCCAAGCTTGCGCTCATACGTGACCTAAATAAAGCAAAACAACATCCTGGCTGAACTATCATTACAAAAGTGGCGCCCAGCGTGGGGCAAGACAGCACAAATTATTAAAGAAAAGAAAGTGTAGTATTTGTCTTGTTCTATGCATGATCAGTAAGTGTTAACGAAACCTGAGGACTATGTCTGGAATACAGTTAAGAGAGTGCAAGTCACTTCATACCTGTCCGAGTAGAAATCAGACTACATAGCACTGCGTACTAGAACTTTTCTTGACGGCGGTTGCAAAGGTAGCAATTCTGGAATACATTGATATTTGAGTGCACGTCACTAATATCATGTCCGAAAAGTGAAGTTGTAACTTATGTTTTGCATATGTTTCTAAGGTGATCATGATCTAAACTTTAAGGCTTGAAAACAAATTAGCGAGATACAGATATAACATTGATGCGACATATTTTGATACCCCTATAGTTCAATAAAGTTGATTGAATCAGGAAATTTAAATTAGATAATTTTGAGACTGTTACGTTTGGAGTAAAGAAAATGGCAGTACATCGGAGTCCAACGAATGTTCCGATCATGGAAGAAGATAATATATGTCCAGTTTGTTTGAGCGTAATGCAATTATCCCATGAAAGAGTGATGGCACAGTGTAAGCATTTGTTTCACAAATCCTGCATAACGAATTGGCTAAACACCTCACATACATGTCCAAAATGCAGAAGAACAATCGCACAAAATAGTTTGTTAGATGTAGTTGAAGAAGGAATTTTGGAAACGGCTAGATCTGTAGAAAACAATCTACACAATTCAAATTCGACAAACCAAAGAAAGAAAACACAAAACAATAGAAAAGTCAATACAACAGTTGATACTGACCTAGTCGTACCTAGCGATGTCAACGGAGTAGCTAACCCCGATCAAATAGAGCAGCGAATAAATGCACGTATAGAACAGCGATTTCAAGTACAAATGGAGCAAATGCAGGCAGCTATCTCACAGCTCACACAACAAGTTTCTAGGATGAGCGTAGATAGTCTTGCAGCTTTAAATAGCCATCGAGAAAGCGGTAACGTTGAACCGGAATGGGCAAAACTTAGCTTTCCATCGCCAAATCCTCCGGTACAGTTAGGATCGCTTGCATCTTGTGGTCAACCGATGTCAAACGCAAACCCTAACCGTGCACAAAGCTCAAATGAGAGAATTAGTAATCAAGTAATTGCACAAAATTTATCCAAGGTTGCTAACTTGATGAATAGTTGGAAACTTCAGTACTCAGGAAAATGTGATGGTATGCCAGTTGGGAAATTTATTTATATGGTTTCTGCATTGGCGAAAGATAATCTAAACAATAATTTAGAACTGCTGTGTGAAAATATACACGTCTTATTTTGTGGCAGAGCGAGTGAATGGTTCTGGAGATATAGACGAACGGTTGATAAGATTGTTTGGGACCATTTGTGCATTGCTTTAAAGGCCAACTTCCACGATCCTTTGTCAGATGAGGATGTGAGAGAGCTGATTCGCGAGCGTAAGCAACTGCCTAATGAAAATTTCGATGAGTTTTATAACGCCATAATGCTTCTCGTGGATAGGTTACAATTTCCCATAATGGAGACTACACTGGTTGGTATTCTGAAAAGAAACTTACGCCCATATCTGCGAAAGGAATTATTTTACTTTGAGATCTATTCAGTAAGCAGATTAAGAAGCTTAGTTCTTAAGCGCGAAGCCTTTGGAGACGAAATAAGTAAGGTTCCTTACAAACCTACAGGGAAACACCAAGTTTGCGAAATTAATGGTGATCTTAGTGAGAACGAATCAGAATCGAATAATCAGGAAATTTGCGAGATAAAAAGAGATAAGGAAAATATGAAAGTTAAGGAATTTGTATGCTGGAACTGTCTTAAGCCAGGTCATTTATGGATTAATTGCCGAGGCGAACGAAATGTGTTTTGTTATGGGTGTGGTTCACCTAACACATTAAAGCCAGATTGCGATCGTTGCAAGGGAAACTTGAAGACGAGCGGCAGCCAAAACGCCAACTCCCGCTCGAGAGATTAGCGAAACACGAAGATGCAATTAAATCCATACCCGATAGCACAAAGACAGGCGTTAATGAAGAGAGTAGAAGCAATATTCTCCCTAAGCTATTTCCAATTACACCTTATCACGTAAGAATGCAAAAATATAATGCGGTTAGAGACAGAATCTTCAACGATAAATTATCTTCAAGTGATAATATTTGTCAGAAGAGTAGACGGAATACTTCGCGTTCCCATGAGTTTTCAAAGAAAACTAAGGAGAGAGCAAGAAGCATAAAATTTAGTTTAGATACAATTCTTGATGAAAGAAAAGATGTTCGACCATTTGCAAAAGTGCAAATCTTTGGAAAATTTTATAACGGTCTACTAGATTCAGGAGCGTCAGTATCATGTCTTAGTAGCGATGCAGCTGGTGAGTTCTTAGAAAGTAATCATTCATTTAGACAGACAAATGCAGTGGTAGAAGCAGCAGGTGGATCTAAATATAAAGTTTTAGGTTGCGTAGAGACAGAAGTTACATTTAGAGGGCAAAGCAGACAGATTAAATTGTATATCATACCGGAACTAAAACAAAGTTTGTACCTCGGTATTGACTTTTGGATAGCATTCGGGCTGATGACAAGTATTTTTAGTGAGCTAAGGATAAGCGAGTTACAAATTCCCACATTGCTATCAACTGAGCAACACAATCGTTTACAGTCAGTGATACAATTGTTTCCTGATTTTAACAAGGATGGTCTGGGAAAGACTTCACTTATCGAGCATCTTATTGAGATAGAACCAAATATAAAACCAATTAAGCAAAGGTATTTTTCGGTCTCTCCAGCAATTGAGAAGAAAATTCACGCCGAAATCGATACTATGCTTAAGTTGGGTGTCATAGAACCAGCACCACCGAGTTGTTCATGGAGTAGTCCGGTATCAGTTGTTCAAAAGCCAGAAAAGTTTCGTTTATGCCTAGACTCAAGAAAGGTGAATGCAGTTACTGTAAAGGATGCGTATCCGTTGCCCAAAATAAATGGAATATTGTCAAGAATTCCAAAGGCAGAGTATATAAGCTCGTTGGATTTAAAGCACGCCTTTTGGCAGATCACACTTAGCGAAGGGTCGAGAGATTATACAGCCTTCACGGTTCCTAATCGACCTTTATATAGATTTCGAGTCATGCCTTTCGGGTTGACAAACGCAGCGCAAACTATGTGCAGACTGATGGATGCTGTAATACCAGCTCATCTCAAAGATCGAGTATTTGTGTACCTCGATGACCTTTTACTGATTAGCGATACGTTTGACTCACATCTAAGCTTGCTAGCTGAGATAGCAATGGTGTTAAAACAAGCAGGGTTAACCCTTAATGTTGACAAATGTCGTTGGTGCGTTCCTGAAGTCAGATATCTAGGTCATGTGATTGGAAATGGATGTATCAAGCCAGACCAAGAAAAGATTTCAGCGATAAAAAATATTTTGCCTCCTAGATCCGTAAAGGAACTGCGAAAGTTTCTCGGCTGTGCAGGATGGTATCGTAGATTTGTGGAGAATTATGCAGAATTGAGTACACCTCTTACAGACCTAACAAAAAAGGGTACGAAATTTATATGGACAGATGAAGCTCAGAGTGCATTCGAAGAGATTAAGAATAGACTTACATCTGCGCCTTTGTTGGTGACTCCAGACTACGAGAAGCCTTTTATTATACAGTGCGATGCTTCGAAGACCGGTGTAGGAGCTGTGTTAGCCCAGTTAGATGATGAAGGTATGGAACGTCCAATAGCCTACTTCTCTAGAAAGTTAACCCAAACCCAACAGAACTACAGCGTAACAGAGTTAGAGTGCTTAGCAGCGATTCTGAGTATAGAGAAATTTCGAGAATATGTTGAAGGCCAAGAGTTTAAGGTGATTACGGATGGGCCCTGAAGCTCCAAGGCTTTGTGTTCACGATCGAGCATAGAAAGGGTAGCTTAAATGTGGTACCCGATGCTCTTTCGCGACTTGCTTCTGCTGAGTTGGATGCAATAGATTTGAGTACAGCCGATGTAGACTTGAGTTCACCCCACTTTACTTCCCAGTCATATTTGAATTTGCAAAAATTTGTTGAGCATAATCAAAGTCGGTTACCAGATATACGAATAGTTGACAAATACGTGTACAAACGCACTCGGTTTTACTCAGGAGATGAAGTTTCGGAAGCGTCATGCTGGAAACTTTGGATCCCAAGTGAATTGACGAAAGCGGTAATAGAAAACGCACATTCTCCCCCTCGCAATGCTCATGGTGGCGTTGGAAAAACCTTAGAGAGGATTCGTCGTACATTTTATTGGCCAGCCATGGTAAGCGAAGTGAAAAATTTCATAGCAGGTTGTGAGATATGTCGGAAAACAAAGTCCACGAACCAAATTCTTAAACCACCTATGGGAAATTTAGTTATTTCGGAACGCCCATTTCAAAGGCTATATATGGATCTGATCGGACCATATCCACGATCTAAAGGAGGAAATATTGGAGCATTAGTTGTGTTAGATCATCTAACCAAATTTCACTTCCTAAAGCCATTAAAAAAATTTGCGGCAGAGCTTATTGTTGACTATATAAAATCCAATATATTTTCGGTATTTGGAGTTCCTGAATGCGTAGTTACAGACAATGGTAGTCAGTTCAAGTCGAAGGTGTTCAAAGATTTTCTGTTGAAGTTCAACATCAAACACTTGCTAACCGCAGTCTACAGTCCTCAATCGAACGCGTCAGAGAGATTAAACCGATCGATAGTGTCAGGAATCAGAGCGTACTTAGGGAAAGATCAACGTCTCTGGGACAATTGCTTAGATGACATATCGTTAGCCTTGAGGTCAGCTCATCATAGCGCAATAGGGTATTCTCCATATTTTGCACTATTTGGAATCTCAATGATTACTCATGCAGATTCGTATGAGTTGTTCAGAAAGTTGAACGCTTTGAAGGAAGGAGAGCTCATTGATCGACCAGACAAACTGCAAATGGTTAGAAACTCGATTATTAAGAATATTAGGAAAGCTTATCAGGCAAACAAAAGGGTATATGATTTGCGAGTCAGACACGTACAATTCGAGCCAGGAGAAATAGTGTTCAGAAGAAACTTTGCTCAGAGTAGTAAGATCAAATCCTTTAACGCTAAGCTTGCTCCTAAGTTCATAAAATCGAAGATCATTCGGAAACTCGGCAATCATTGTTATGAGCTAGAAGAAAATGGAAAGAACGTTGGAAAATTTCATGCAAAGGATCTGCTTAAGTCCTAAGCAGAAACCGTTTTCCAGTTGATTTATCCTTTGATCAGAAGTGTAAATCATCTGTGCTGTAACGGCTGAACGAAACGAAATGGAAATATACGGAACAGTGGCACGAATACCCCATGTCTCTTGTTGTTCAATAACTGTTGCTATCGATTACATATCGATAACTGTATGTATGCATACATATGTGAGAGCGATCGAAGCTAACTTCTCGTCGTGGTTCTGACCATTTCCGTTTGCTATCAGACCAAGAAGGTTAAAAGTCTCAAAAATCCACGTGTTTGAAGACATATTACCAGCCCTATTGTGACATCATAAAGTCCAGCTTAACTGTTGCGAGGAATTTTATCTGTGGCGAATCTATTACAACACAAGCGCACACGCATAAGATCTGCATACATATGTGTGTACGTGTGTATTGAGTGACGCTCCAATTCAGACTCCCTGTCACTTACTTATCTTCGAGACTCTGGCTGAGTTTAAGCCTTAAGTGACAACTGACTCTTTGAATATTGACCAGGTGAATATTAGTAACAGCGTTACATGAGTTCCATTGTAAAACAAAGCTATACAGACCAGGTGCTCCCATAGCCTTTGATGTGCCGCCGACAGCCAACTACAGTGGAAGTCGCAAAACCCTGGGCATATTCGGATGGCCTAGGAACATTACTCCTGGATTTGGTTTTTGCTGAACATATACATAGTTTCACCTTGCGGATGCTGATGTAGTATTGCCGTAGCCTCTTCGCCCTAACCTCCCTACACGTGATCAAGACCCACCTAAGCTTCAACTTTGCTGCATGTGGATTAAGTATTGGAAATGAAAATCCGTGGCTCAACCTATTGAACCTTCACTTAAGTAGCTTTAAATATCACTTCATTATATTAGGTACAGCATCAATGCACCAGGCCTGACTGCACGGATCGCCGTATAAGTTGTAAGTACTAAAGAAGCCCATTTTTGTTTGTCTTAGAAGAACCAGCAAAGCTGAAGTTAAGCACATGGTATCGTTCACGAATTAACTGTTTGATTTAATTATAAATAACTTGATTATGTGCCCAAGTTTCACTGCATAGTTACCACATGCTTGCATACATATAGCCAAGCGCTTGTTTAAAAGATAAAACGCCTAATGGCCAAGAAATATTAAGCCCTATCCATATATTTCTAAACATGATTCGAATTGAAAGTTAATTTTGTTATTATCCATATTCATATTGTTATTATTTTCATCCTAGAGTTATTATATATGCAACCATGAAAGCCGAGTTTGTGAATTATCGAAGTATTAAATGAATTATGAATTTGAACAAGTCTAACTAGAGCAGAAGAATGGGGGTATCGAAATGAGTCGTCATCTGTGATGAATTAGGGTTAACATGCAACGAAGGAACCATTGTTAACATGGAAGGGTGGGTAATTGGGATAACATCAAACCCAATAGTATCTCCTAGTTTG
This sequence comes from Lordiphosa clarofinis, assembly GCA_018904275.1. NCBI lineage: Eukaryota > Metazoa > Arthropoda > Insecta > Diptera > Drosophilidae > Lordiphosa > Lordiphosa clarofinis. The sequence goes on along the minus strand of JAEIGQ010000011.1, from coordinate 51,567 downwards.
GTATAACATCTATCGAAGGCAAGGTCAACACATTCTCTTGTGTGATAGCCAGTTACGTTCATGAGCAAAAGATCCTCCCCGTCCGACGAGCCCTAGCCGAAAGACTCCCAGTGTTGACTCCCCCCATGATAAATATAAAAAAAAAAAAAAAAACAACATAAAAAAAATACATTAATGTTGTTGAATAAAAAAAAAAAAAGAAATAAAAAAAAAAAAAAAAACACAAAAAAAAAAAAAAATTAAATAAAATAAAAAAAAACAAAAATAAATTAAAAAAAAAAAAAAAAAAAAAAAAAAAAATTTATATTAAAACAAAAAAAAAAAAAAAGACAAGAAAAAAAAAAAAAAAAAAAAAAAACAAAATAAATAAAAACAAAACAAAAATAAAAAAAAAAAAACAAAAAAAAAAAAAAAAAAAAAAAATTCTCCTCGGGAACAACCCCACAAATGTGGAATTTAATTAAAAAAAAAAAAAAAAAAATAATATAAAAAAAATTAAAAAAAAAACATTCTCCGTTTGAACAAAATGAAGGCAAACAGATGAATAAACATTAACGTCTGCTACAAAATATGTACAACATGCGGAGTTCACATTCTGATAGTGAACACAGAAGGAGTACCTTAGTTTTTCAGATAGCCATTTGCTTCAACAGGCTTCAAGGTTTTTGTCTTCGAACTCAAATTGAATGCTCAGGTCAAATAGTATGATCAAGAACCTTACTTTCGTAATATTTCCATTCCATATAAAATAAATTTAAAAGAGATAGTTTTCTTGCTTAGTCGCTGATGCTGGAACAAGAGCATGTGTTCCTATCAAACTACCTCTTAAGCTTTTAACCAGTATCCCAGATCCCTTTCATCAATATTCCACATCCCTTTTCCTCCCTCACTTGTGCTGATTAGACACTTCATTTTCCAACTGTAGCAAGTTGAATTAATTCATTGCAAAATTTATTTTTAATTATATCAAGACCCGTGAAAACAGAACACAAGCGAAATGAAAAAACACCCCCTACACTGAAGCATGAAATGCAACTTTAAATTAGTGCAACAAAGCAAAAATAATGCGCATTCATATGTTTAATCAAAAAAGTTGGGCAGCAACTGTTACAGCAGAGGAGAATTGCCTGGTCACATGCAAATTTGTTTATTATGCTTTTTGATGAAAACAAAAAGTCGCCAACATGAATATTTTATATGCAGCTGCAAAGGACAAACATATAAAAAATGGCAGAGTTTTCAGCGGTCACAGGACCCAAACTAATAACACTGTCAACAACGCAGCAGGAGCAACGGGCGCAAATCTGTGTGGACAATTTTAAGCAATTAAAACCTAAATGAAACAAAATGCATCTGACAGTTATTCTAATCAGCATAATTCCGAAAAATACAATTTTTAAAGCCAGTCTCCTCTACGCACTCGCATTAAAGGACCCAGTTGGGTCATTTGTCAATTTTCGGCTAAACAAAAAGTCACGCAGCGCAACTGATTTGCTGCTGCTGTGCCTAGACAACAGACCGGGCCGCTGGCCACTTGAGCACCAAATAATCCTTAATTACACATTGGAAGCACGTAAATGCAATTTTTTGTATACTCGGCTCGGGTTCGGCTGGGGAGAAAACTCGGAGGCAGAACAAAAATTATGTTAAGACACGATTTGGTGATTGCGCAGCAGAGCAGCGGCGCTCCCTGATTGGGCTGTGACTTTGTGACCCCCTCCAAGCCCCCCACTAGTCCCTAAGATTCTCATAAATGCTGCTTGAAGGACACAAGCAGCAGAGAACAGAGAGAGAGAGAGAGAGAAGCTGCGAGCAGGAGCAGTTATGGGTCATAGGCTGTAGGATTTGGCTAATTTGTACGCATTTTGTTAGGGTTTTGGCGCAGGGTTAAAAAGTTGTAAAGGATTTTGGTATTTATTGTCTAGGTAATGGATTTTCCAGGGACAAAGGGCCAAAGTAGATTTCTGTACAGAAAATACAAGTAGATATATTTAGATTTAATGACTATTAAATACAAGACAGCGATATAATTCAGGCAAAAGTCTAAGCTTGAATATGTAAGGCAGGAAATAAGCCAAACGAACATGCCAAAATGATGAAAAGGGGAATGAGTATGAAAATATTAAAATTTTAAAAGCCACATACTTAAGACTCAAGACTTAAGACTCAACTAAAGTTCCAAGTCGATATAAGCTGTTCAAACCAACGAAAAAAGGATTGGAAGTTATCACAACAATTTTTTAAGGGGGGTGCAAAAATTGTTTCGTGAATATTGTTTTGCTCAGATCTCATTGTGCGTTTCAGAATAGATAGATTAAGGGCCAAAGATAATATATATTAAGCGACGATATAATAACTTTAAAATTGTGGCTCTGACAGTTTTTTGCGGTTTAAGGGGGAGGGGGGAAAATTTTGCAAATCTGAAACAAACTTGATCTGCGTACGGCCTATACCTATGTACATGCATGTTGTATCTCTATCTCTTATAGTCTCTGAGATCTACGCGTTCATACAGACAGACGGACAGACGGACGGACGGACAGACGGACATGGCTAAATCGACTCGGCTGTTGATGCTGATCAAGTATATATATACTTTATAGGGTCGGAAATGCTTCCTTCTCCCTGTTACATACATTTGCACAACTTCATGATCCCCTTTTACCCATTTTCAATGGGTACAGGGTATAAAAAAACGCAGGATAGACTAACAATTCAAGTATATTTTGTTTCAGAATGGACTTAATTTTTGTTCACCCCGATTTTGATATAATATTGACCAAATAAATGATACCAATCTCACCTTCCGTCTCAATACAAATTTTTGCACAATCAAGACTAACTGCGAACGCGCCTCTTTAGCCGATGGACGGCATGTCCTTCAGAAAAGTAAGTGGTACAAGCCTTGAAACTGGTTTCGACGTCCTTACAGAGCTTTTCTTTCAAGGGCAAATGCAATTCTCCGAGCAGCTAATACCCGAATCATTAATTTATCCAAAGATATTTGCCGACTTCTGATAACTTCACGAATTTTGACTGACCAATCAAGTCATTGCACTGTGGGTCGAATTCCCAAATAATTGGCATAAAGTCGAAAACCTTTCATGGAAACAAAACTAATTTTTAATAATACATCTTAAAAATATTTTCGCTTGTTTGGCAACCCTGAAATTGTTATCGATTATCGAAGTCAGGTGTTGAGTGGAGTGATTGTTGCGATAAAATTGGCGACAAATATTTGTTAACTTTGAGGACTTGCACGTCGTGTAAAGTTGCACAAAAAATGTTGCCAAATTATGGATAATAAAGGCCAGGGTATGTAGAATAAATAAATGGAAGCATTTCTTGATAATGTTCAATATGTTGCTTTAAATTGTGTTGTTTCGTGTTGTTCCTAAACAGAGGAAACTTAACCAAAGTGCAAGTCTTCTGTGGAGCAAAGCTAACCTTGTGCGTGTTTGTGTGTTTTGTAATGTATGTCAAAATAAAGAAGAAAGTATGCATTAAAAGATAACATTTATCCCGCTTGCGACTTTTTGCGGCTTTTGCGGTGCTTTACACTTAAAGATGAGCTTGAACTCTATTATGCAACGCAGCTGGTCGTACGAATGGCAACCCTTCAGCTATTACAAACTGGATATTTGCCTAGCCGAAGGAATGTACGCTTAAAATTTGACTATAAATTACTAAAAAATTTAGTTTTAATTTACATTTTAGCTTTTTATTCATTGTTCTCAAAACTTAGTTTTCAGATTACGTATACGCAGTGTTGCCATATAAGGGCGGTCGGGGTAGGCGTGGTCAAATTAACTTAACATTTTGTTTAAATATTATAGGTGTTATATCTATTAAAAGTACCAAGTTTCAACTCGATATCTGCAACACACGACTTTATGCCAATTATTTGGGAATTCGACCCACTGTGCATTGCAATCATTCTTCTATCGCTTGCAGTGCGATATCTCGGCTTTTATCTAGAGGACTAATCCAGCTGCGTAGCCACTAGTCATGCAACAGTTGTCGAGTTAAAAAGAAAACAAAAGTTATGATTGGTAGCACGGTTTGCTTTAAAAAATTTTGCTGGATAATTAAGAGCTTTATAACTAAAGTCGAGATTGGTTTGAAATAGAAAATGTGAGTGAACTAGTGGCTTCAGTATACGATATTAATTTAGTGATTTTTTCTATGGCTGACAGGCATCCCATATTAAGGTTGAAAAAAGAGAGGACGACATAATTCGCATTCGTTATTATCAAATCTCCTATTCGGGCAAGGGTTTTCTTAGATCCCAGATACCAAACCTGGCCAACAGAAAAATAAAATCCGTCATTGCCACCAAAAAAAGTACATATTGACTTAAAATCTTATATGATGAAGAGAAACCACGATACGCTTCGATGCCTTAAACTGAAGTATATAAATGATATGATATGGCTTTCATCTGGAAATGAAGCTCATTACTTAAAATGTGAAAGCAAAGCTAACTTCGTCTGTCCCAAAGTTTTTATACTCTTGAAAAAGCAAATTAGTGATTTGGCCCAAACTTCGCAGATCAGCTTAAAAACATATTATATGAGCAATGACCTTGATTAAAACCCGTTTTCCGACCGACCATTTCTGTGGCAGGTACAAGAAGCAGTCATCCGATCCAGTCGGTTCCGACATTTTAGCAGCGTGCAGATGGACAGACAAAGGACAAAGCTCAATTGACTCAGATTGTAATGCTGATCAAGAAAATATATACTTTATTTGGTTGAAGATCATTCCTTTTATGCGTTGCAAAGCATCTGGGCAAAACAATAAATAACTTTTCAAGTATATAAAAATTTCTCTAAGCCCCATAACAAGGCTTGTTTGGGAAAACTACTATGGTCTGGGTACTTACCTTTTGTCCGCTCCCTTCATCTTTGCGATAACTTTTGGAGTCGATGAACAAAATCATTGGAGAATTTAAGATAGGTTTCGCCAGTTGTGGGACATAATGAGGACTCCCCACCTAATTTTCTGGAATTGGCGAATTTTATTTGGATGATAAGGTTTTGGAGAAGTAAATCTATGGATCTAATAGTTTCTTTGTAGAAGAGAAAAGACAAATTTGACGCCCTCATCTTATCTGTGCTTATAAATCTGTAGTCCCGACTGACTGACATACTGATATATTATCAACCCACTAGAGATCTAAGATTATTTATAGACCTTTATTTAGTTACGCGCACTATGACAGAAAATTTTTGAAAATTTGTCTGCGAAGTGGATGAAAACGCCAAAGAAAAGTGTGTATGGGGCGCATATACAGTGAAAAAAAATTTGTTTTTTTTTTTTTATAGTTGTTTTTTTCAGCATTTTACAAGATCTGAGCTTTAATTCTTAAAGTGCAGTAATATTATTATTATACATATAAGAATAGTGTCGAAGTAGTGAATTCAAATTTAGTAGGTCCTCTTTGGTTAACGGATGTTTTGTATTGAATTCACATAGAACAAAATAACTATTCTCAAATGGATTTTAAATTTCATTCAATACGATACGATAATGCAATATTCTCGTCCAAAATAATTCCAAATCAGGCAATGATCTGTCACTTCGAATGTGTTCGGCACCTATTTAAATTTAACTCTGCAACTTCGGAACTTTATGACATTTGGAATTCATAGCACTAAAACATCAGAATTGCTTCTGAGTTTTGAATTCTTTTTGCTTTGATGCTTTGATTTCGTATTACCTTGAAGTACAATCTAGTAGCATTGGCATTATATATGCAATCAGTGTGAGTTTGCGGCAAATGATTTAAGTAAAAAGCTGCTCATTTGCAGTATTTTTTTACTGGATTCTCTATGAATATTTGCGAAGTTAATAGAACTTAGTTTTGCACCAACTCTGACGACCTCTCCAATCTAAAGCACACAGCCCTGTTCTCAATTCCACTTCGATTTTCTTATAAACGTTTGTACTTTATGTTAATAAGATTGTATGGAAAGTGACACCTTATGGTTTGTTACTATGTCCGCTTCAAGTAAAAGTGGATTTGCTCAAGCATTTGAAACCGACAGTTCAATGACAAGTGGATTCAATTCGTAGAAAAATTGACCCTTTATCTAGTAACCAAAGATTTTCTTTACACCACCTTCCATTCAAATTTGTAAGAGTAAAATGGCCAATTCATTGTTTATACGAAAATCGAAGTGGAATTGTGGACTGGCTCTTGTGCCTTAGCGTGAATAAGACTGGTCTACCAACAATTCCGTGTTGATAGCGGATTTGGTTAATCTATGACAACAGTGCTGTCTTTGAGTGTACATATGTGCTATATCTATTCCTTTTCTTGTGAGGATTGGTTACAACACCTCGCTTGCTTTATTTCAAATGCACGAGATGTTGTGAAGCCTTGCTTTATCCTTCGCAGCAAGCATCTTCTGATAATTGTTGGTTTTTAATTTTTTAAAAAAATATTTTTCTATAGCTGTTAAAATTTGATTTAAAATTTTTGCAGATTTTATTACAAAGTCATCTGTTCAACTATCAGCAACTGTAATGCAAAATTTGCTTACATCCGATTGAAATAGTGCGCAGAAATTTTAAATTTGATATATAATGTTTGCATAAAAGCGATATTTGCTTATAAGCGATTTGCATACATGCAATTAAATTCTTATATACAAATTGTGCATAATGCTCAAAAATGTTCAGTTTTTGCATATAACCGGTATTTGCATACAAGCGGTTCGTCATATAACCGATATTTACTGTATGTAAGAAATTACGTTCAGGATACATTGTGCTAAGTTGTTTTTACTAAGAGCACGAGAGAGCTTGAGAGAGGGAACGACAAAGAAATTAGGTAAGTGTTGAATGCATGATGCGATAAGTATGAGGTGGTCTCGTCCCCAAAAACTGAGGGGGGAGCAGAATGAGACGGGAAGGGAAAGAGTTGAGAGCGTTGGAAGAGAGAAGGGGCAAGGGAAAAGAGTCGAGAGCTGTGGAGGAGGGGGTGGGAAGAAAGGGGGAATTAAATTGAATTGTAATTGTAGAAGAGCGGCTGCAATTAGGTCTATTTGCTCTGATAATTAGCTCGTACTTATTGGCTCAACGAAACGGGACTTATATCAAAGTTTCAACTGAAGGGGGGAGCAGAATGAGACGGGAAGGGAAAGAGTTGAGAGCGTTGGAAGAGAGAAGGGGCAAGGGAAAAGAGTCGAGAGCTGTGGAGGAGGGGGTGGGAAGAAAGGGGGAATTAAATTGAATTGTAATTGTAGAAGAGCGGCTGCAATTAGGTCTATTTGCTCTGATAATTAGCTCGTACTTATTGGCTCAACGAAACGGGACTTATATCAAAGTTTTATCCCAATATATTGTCTCTTTAATTTTTGGGAAAGACTTTCGAGTCTATACGTTCCCAATTATGGGCAAATATTTACTAGATATGGGCGCGGGATGGAAATATCGCTAGATCCGAAATTCATATCCACTTGACGGAGGGAATCAATATATAATTCCGGAATTTTCGAGCGCCTTAAAAATTTGGTGGGGTCGTAAAGGACAGAATGGGAAATGTATACAGGCCACTGTATTTACCATGCAACCGTTTACCATTAACCATCCGGCAGTCAGCTACGGGTAACCATCCGACTGACCGATCCGCAAAACAATATCAGAGCTTATACTTACAATTGCAGCCATACGCCAAGCGATATGGGCTAACCATCGGAATGGGCATTTTCGTTAACCATCCGGCAGTCTGTTAAGGATAACCATCAGACAGCCCGATGCGTACAGTGTATACAGAAAATGAGAGACCGCGGTTGTGCAAAAGTTTTTATGGAAAGAAAAACTTTTTATTAGTTGTTCCAAGGCGGCTTCGAACCCTCGACCTCCCGCACAGAAGGCAAACACACTTCCCGCTGCGCCACACCCGCCCATATATAGAGGGTGATTTTTTAGCTATTATCTTTTTGGCAACACTTGTTTAAACAACTCACGCACGATTCGTGTATTGTTTCACTGTCAAACATCTTCAGTTCGGTCTATAATTTAAGCATGAATCGTCTTACAAACGAACAACGCTTGCAAATTATTGGATTTTTATTATCAAAATGCGTGCTCTGTTAAGAAAGTTCAAGTTAATAAAGCGACGAAGCTAATTTTTGGCTCAATGGGTACGTAAATAAGCAGAATTGTCGATTTTGCACTATGGGGATTTTTGCCAAATATTAGGCATAAACCCCTTTTCCAAAAGTGCTCAAAACTTAAATTTTTTTGTCTCATTAGACCACAAATACATCAGTCTTGAATGTTACATACCACGAATTTTGATTTAACAGAGCTCTGTTAAGTGAGCAGCTGGTAAAGTCAGGTTATGCTAACGAATGACAGTTCAATGTTAAGTGTGTGTTTTCTGCTGCAATTTGTAATTGCCAAATATTAATGAAAACAGAAAGTTTTGTCGAATATTTTTGAATGAATCTAATCGTTGTGGTATGTGCTATGTTTTAGAGCCTTTGATCTGTAGAAATTAATCGTTGCGTCCCTGTATTTGACGGTATTCGTGATTCATCTCACAAAAAAAAAAAATTGGAAAGAAAATTCAACTTTGCAAAGCCCTACCAAATTTTGTTTAGATTTGTTAGAGCTGGGACTTTTACCACCTTTTAGAGCTATCAATTTTGCTTCTGATTCACTTTTGCTCAACCGCATTTATGCGCATTTCTTTGCAAAATTTCACTTTTTAGGACACAACCTCAATTTTTCCAATGCCTACTTGCATGCCAAATGAAAAAATGTGACGAGTCGGGAAGATGTTATTTTTGATTACTTAAGAGAAGGGTTAGGCCAAAGTCTTTCAGTCGCATATGAAAGATATTTAAAAGAAAAAAGGAAGGATATTTTGTGCAATTCTGGAGATGAATCGCGAAAATTTAACCGAATAATGCAACAAATTGAACGCAGAAGCTCAATTCTAAGCCATTAAGCAGCACATGAACACAGAGAGTCGTTCCCCATGGTCATTAACGCTAAAGCGTATTAGAAATCGTAGAAATCAAGCTGCTGGAGATAAATTGGTTGAAGAAGCAAGCACAGCTGCTCGTAATAAGTAAATAACGACTAACTGACCATGCAGCAGTTCTTAAGATAGTTTCTATACCCAGCAAGCAACATGTGCGTTTTCTGACACTTTTCGGACACTTTTTTAGGAGCATTCACCGTCATAATGTGCACCAAAAAGAGTCCGGAATGAGCGTTTTTTTCTATGAAAACGGTTGCACTTAATGTGGAAGTTTTCTGAGTCTGATCTGACTCTTTTCTGACACAGATATAAGTGCTTTCACTCTCCCAAAGAAGCATATAAAACCCTCATAAAAGACACATAAAAGCCACTTTTCTAGGCACTTGTAGGGGTACTGAATCGCCTCCTAAAAGGCTCTTTTTAGAAGCATATTGGAGTGAAAATTTAGTTTAAAAAAGTGCACTAATCTGGGGGCATCTAAAATCTCAAAAAGAGGAAACAACGAAACAGTTTAATTTTATTAGTGATATGTTTTTATTTACCTTAAAAATTAACAATATGGGAATAAGTAGAAAATAATATCAAAAAATATTTTCGGAAAATATTGAACACAACTCCCCAGATATATATATCACACTCGGAATCGTCAGTCTCTGATTCGCCATTATTGTCTGTAAAGTTCTCATAATTATCCATAAAATTTGACTCTAAGTGAACGTCGAAATTAAAAGATTTTGTTTCATTTCTATGATTCAGTTCACCAAGCTCCGATAGCAAAGACTCGCAGAGTCGTTTCTTGGCTACCAGAGCATTCATTATTTTTAAAGACTAATTGCGGCTAGATGTTTCGACACTCATTTTGTTTTTCCTTTGATTTTGTTTTTAACTTAGAAAATTTAAAAAACCAATTTTTATTTATAACGCCCTTTACAATTATTTCACAACTGAAGGACGTCTGAATTGTCTGTCGTCTTGCATATTGCATGATTTCGGCATCCCGTTATTTTCAGCAAAACAATCAACGAAAACAAAATTTTCAATTACTTTCCTGCTTCAACTCCGAAAATGCTCAAAAATAAGTGCTTTTTATGAGCCCGTGCTTAGAGAGCTCTAAATGTGCTCTAAAAACCCTCAAGCTTACGTGTTTACTCCAAAATCGCACTTAAGCTCGGCTCTTTTCAGACACATAATTTAGAGCGCTCCGAACTTTGCTTGCTGGGTAAGGCAAAAATGATCCGAAATTTTATGTGCTAGTATTGTGCAGTTTCGAAATGACAGTAAGAACAGAACAGAAATCGACAAAAGTAAATGAGCCGCATTTTTTTTCAGGAGTCCCGATATTCCGTAAAGTTTGCGGCCGAAAAATATGTTTCTTATTACGCGTCAATAATTGAACATTCATTGTTATGTAAAATAGCAAGAAAAACTAATTTTTTCTTGTAAAAAAAAAACAAATATTTTTTTATTTATTTTTTTTTAAGGCGGGTTAAAGTGCTACCACGCCCACTTTTTACACGTATAGAGCAACGGTGTACCTAACATAAGGCAAAAAATTAGACCGCAATATCTTGCTTGGTTTTTAAGTTATTAATTAATGCCTGATTTTTGGAAAAATTCCCCATAGTGTTTTGGAGTGAATATCAGCCAGAAGCATTGCAAGAGCTACCAATGCATCCAGAAAAAGTCTCAGTTTGGTGCGGTTTATGGGCTGGTGGCATCATTGGACCGTACTTCTTCTTCAAAGATGAAGCGAATCGTTACGTAACTGTGCATGGTGAGCGCTACCGGGAGATGATATCCAACTTTTTTTTGCCCAAATTCAAGAGCTTGACGTCTGGTTTCAACAAGACGGTGCCACATGCCACACAGCACGCGCAACAATGGACTTATTGAGAGGCGAGTGCGGTAAAAATTTTATTTCACGTTTGGGACCAGTCAATTGGCCGCCTAGATCGTGCGATTTAACACCCTTAGACTTTTTTTGTAGGGCAACGTTAAAGCTTATGTTTATATGGACAAGCCCGCTGCAATTGACGCATTGGAAGACAACATTAAAGCATTTTTTCGTGAGATACCGGCCGAAATTTTGGAAAGAGTATGCCATTATTGGACTAAGCGAATGGATCATTTGAGGCGCAGCTACGGTCAACAAATAATCCTCAAACATGAATTTTATGTGTTTTTTTTTTTAAACTTTCCCATAGCTCTTAAAAAATCACCCAATATATTTTGTTAACCTTCTGGCAATATCTTAAGTTCGCAATTTATATTATATGTCGTTTCCCTTTGTTGAAGCCCGAAGTTAGTAATAAAGACTTTTACTGATTTGGAACCGCCATATAATGGGAATGGCAGAAAAAATAATAAGGTTTGTTAAGAAAGGATAACTTTTAAATTTGGTCGGATACTCTTTTGTAATGTTGGTACACCTGCTCTCTACATATGTACCTAATAGGTACTAATAATTTATAATTATAATTTATTATAATATATATATAATTTCTTTTGGACAGATATCAACATACAATTTGTTTCGTAAGTTTGCGAAGATTCGGGTCATAGCTGATAAAGAAGCTTTTGTATATGTTTATGACGCCAAGATCGAAGCACCATCCCCCCAATTCAAGCGGCAAGATACTAGTACCAAATACGTCAGAATATGAAGATGAGTAACGCCATAGGATTTTTTTGCACACGATTTTTCAGTGCTGGCTTTTCAAAGTGGCTTTTCGAAGTGGCTTTGTTGAAATGACAGATAGAGAGCGCTCTAGAGCCAGCCGCTTTTTGTACGCATACAGCGACAGCCGACGACTGTAAGTGTGCACACGTATTCGCAAGCATTACTCACACAAGCAAGTAAATTCTATTTTTATAATTTTTACGCTCTCAACTTTGTGTGAGCGGGGAGAGCGCAATTTTCGTCGCCACCAAAAAATTAGCTGCATAGTGCAAAACCAATATATGGCCGTTCGGCATCTTAGAGATTATATTGGTCTTTGCTAGTACGGTCAATAACGAATATTTCTTGGGGTCATGTGCATTTTGCGTTTTGAGCATTCGGCACATTGCGGTTTTAGTCAGCCGACAATCGTCTAACCGACGCGTCAGTCCGTTGAAACGAAGAATAATTTGTTTTAAGTGCGAGTGCATAATCTTAACGTTTCCTGATTAAAGATAATTAAAAATATTTGCGTTGTATGCACATCATACTTATGGTAAGAGATATTTAAATGACAACTTTATAAAATATCTCAAATATATATAGCACATTTAGTTCGGCTATTGATCTTAGCAACAGTAGCACTGAGCTAGAGCATTCGACTGTGAAGCGTACGGTTTCGAGTTCAAATCCCAGTAATAGTATGTTCATAAAAAATAAAAAAAATTCAAAGTACTTTCAACACATTTCAAGGATGTGATGTTGCGGTGGTTGGTGGTAATGTATAGAAACAAATGTATATGAAATTGAAAAAACCAAAATATCTCTTTTTCTTTTGATCTTTTGGGTGATAAAACCGTTTGGTCGATGTATAGTTCATACCGCCCGCCGCAAGGCTTACCGAAACAGCCTGCCGCTCGGTGGGACACTTTTGTCTGACCGCTGGCGGCGGTGTCCGGATTTCATGACATCCCATATAAAATCTGGTATGAGAGCTGGTACGGGGGCCGGCAGCCGGAGCCAGAATCCGGCTGACATTCTCCAGCCGGCCGGCGACCTTCCGATATACAGGGTATTTCTAAAATTTTTTTAAAATCTGGGACGTGGACATAGTCGCGTCGGGTTCAGCTAGTCATTTGTATAAATCAATAAAAGTCGGGTTAGTCACACCATTTATAAATCAAGCACGGCTGGATCTGATTTGATCCGACCCTAGTAGCAGAATACCCATAAAAATATATTATAATGGTTGAAAAGACCGCGAAATATGCCAATTTTTTATATGAACTTATATTATTACGAAGATTGGATGGGAGTTGAAGACGTGTTAATTGGATGGCGAAAATTTGCAAAGTTTAACAAAGAGTTTAGATTTTTGAAGGGCGGCAAAACATCACGCTACGCCGCTGAGGTAAACAACATTGTACAATCCATTAATTCATGACCAAAATTAATTTCTATCTTACTAATATGACAAGAAGCAAGAAATAAGAGCTTCGAAACTTAAAAAAATAGCAGATTTTTGTCTAATAAGTACATTGGAAGGGGGGTGTGTCCTAAAAATCTCAATAGGTTTTCGTTTAAGCGATTCCACTTCAATCTAAACTTGCATTAATTCGTGTGTGAGGTAATCAGGACACTAATCCAATATAAGGCATAACAACATATCTGGGAGCCAACCTGCCAAGAATGCTTATAAAGTTATTTTACTGCACCAGCTGCGCGCATTTCAAATGTTGCTTAAATTCCATTCAACACTGCGTATTCGTAGAATTTGCTTAACCCACATTTCTCATACGCCCATATTGACTTAACTTTGGAAAAATACCTGCTCAACCGTTGGCATACCTTCAGTTTAGGCCCATCAGGTTCTGCGTTCTGCCATATTTATACAGCTCACCAGCAAGCAAATTACATTTTTGCCCAGCAGTGGCCATTTTTGTATGATTAAAATTTATTTTGCACACTTTTTCGCAGCTGCAGCTGCAGCGGCAGCGGCAGCGGCAGCCACTGCAGTGTATTTTTAAGCTTATTGTTTTTTTTATAAATTAACTTTAATAAAAGTGGCGGAAAAATACAACAAGAGTTTTCCTCCTCCTCCTGCTTCTCCGCCAGCGCCTTTAACAAACCCTTGAATGAAAATCAATATGCATATTGCATATTCAAAGCGCATGTGAGTTATGACTGGGATGGGGGCAAATGGTTTTCTTTTCAGTTTGAAAATTGAATTTCAAATGAGCGCCAGAAAAATATAGAAATTGTTGTTTCGATTCCTCTGTTACATTTTTTCGTACAGTTTGTCGTTGCTTTTATTGAATTAATTACATATAAAAAATTCAGGACCATAAAAATGCAGCACGTAACGAAAACATATTGGATGGAGAGAGGCGAGAAGAGGGATACACACAATAACAGCAACATCAGCAGCAAAAAAACGAGATAAAAATTAGCCACCGCAAACAAAGAATTTACAATTGTCTGCGGATTGTTTTCCCCTTGGCAGGTGGGCAGAAGGGTCAAGGGAAGGGAGCGGGAGTCGTATTATTGTTGGTCTATTTGTTCAACGCAATTGGCCAATCGACCGTTCTGCTCTTTCGACTCGGCTCGGCTCAACGCGACCCTCAGAGCTGAGTGTGCGTGTGTGTGTGTGTGTGTGTGTGTGCGGTCTGTTGTCATTGTGCATAATACCGTTATCTCCCAGTGACAGCAGCAGCGGTGTCGCAGCTCACACACACTCGCACCAGCACCGCATGGGGCTGATACACGCACGAAAAATTCCCCCATCACCCAAAAACAAAAACACAGTCGACCCTTGGTCAAGCATAAAAGTAGGCAACGAATTGTTTTCGTCGTCAGGAATTGTTCAACAGAATTTACTTAAAGAAAGAAAAATTGTTGATACTACGAAGTACTAAGGATCTGGAAGCTTAATTGATAAAAATATAGGTAAATGTCTATATTACGCTGCAAAACTAGGGAGCTAATATTCCTCGATAGACCACGAATTATGAAGAATTAATGTGCAGAGATTAATTTTGGAAATTTTAGATTTTGATCCCAAAAAATGTTTTAATCTAGTTTGCTTTTTGAAAATGTGTCAAATGTGAAGCCGTGAATTACCTTAATAGGCTTTTTACACTGAGCACATCTAACATCCTTGGATGAACATCCTGAGTTTAAATGCTTAATAACCATTTGCTATGCCAACATTTTTAAACTTTTGTTTTGTAGAAATGTTAAATGGGTCGATGTCTATTAGGTAAATGATAATAGCAAATTCCGCCATGGGAAATATTTAGTTAGATGTTAGATGTGCTCAGTGGGGAAAGCCTATTAGGTGAACTAATCTGTTGTATTCAATTCTTTTGTAATGAAATATGCACATTTTCGTCCTGGGCTTCGAGATTCCTTTTTCCATGCTTTCAATCCATTAAAATTTTGAAGAAAGTGTTCGGACCAATACTTTCTTTTGCCGGGACAAAATCTATTCTCACACATATTCGCAAATTTGTTAAGTGGCGACAGTTGTAGTTTGACCACAGCATGACAAGCTGGGTTGATATAGCCATGTCTGTCCGTGTGTTTCTTCGCTATATCAAATGGTCGGAGTGGTGGCGACATCTATTGATGAGTTTTGGAATGAGCCCAGCTTAGAATGTTTGAAGAAAATTATTTAAAACTTTCATTTATAGTTATAGCAAGGTCGAGCCAGCTTCCTCAATTTTCTGATTGTTCTGCGGCTTTATTCTTATCAAAAGCTGAAGCAGAAGCTAGAGTTCATATTGAGAAGGTTAAAAAAAGTCGAATCGGTGAATATTTAAAATTTTGTACCTTTAGCTGGTTTGAAGCAATTTAAACACTGGAAATATTTTCAAAATCGCTTGGCAAATACCTGCAAGATATCCGGCTTAGATTACACCGCGCAAATATATCAATTTTATGATTTTTATTTGTGCTTATAAATAAAACAATAGGAAAGATCAAGAATTTTATTCGAAATATATTAAAACAGGTAGTTTAGAATACTTTGACGATTAAAAATTAATTAAAATAATGCCAAAAAATTTGGAAAACTTACAGAAAACTTTTTTTTGTGATTTTAAATGACCCTCGGCGTAAGGCAATATTTCACCTCTTTTTAGGAGATACATAGCTCTTCTTCAAGATCCACACTTTATTCAACAACGAACAAATCGATGGATCTAGTTTGAATGATGAGGTGAGCGAATGTGAAGTGCAATAATGATTGCAAATTTTTGTGATTTTCATAAAAATCAAAACGATATATTTCACGCATATCATTTTTACCTTAAAATTTCTACAAAGCGTTCAAACAGAGCCAATTAACTTTTTGATGGATGATGTTTGATTTTCGATGTATGCTGGTGAACAAGGCCATTATTTAAATAATATTTACTAAATATGTATATATGGGATATTGCCTACTCTTCTGCGCTGTTCACTTCTATTGAGACTTTTAATGAAAGAAATTTTTTCCTGTACACAAAGAGGCTATCAGGATATTTTATACTGAGGTCCCACACGAACCGAGCTGAAGTGCTGCTCATCACGGTTGCAGCCGTTCCTGCGAATAGACTATTTTTACTGTATATGTAAATTCTTTCTTCGTTTTTGAATCTATATCTTTCATCGATTGAAAACGGTGCGCGCGCTGTCATCAAAAGGTTTCATGTTATGTGGTGGGGGTTCCATGCCGCCATGGCCCTTGTTGAAACCAAGCTCGTGGGCCATGCTGAGCCACACTAGTCGCACTTTCTGAAATGGACAGTCTTAAAAACTTAGTCCCACATAAGAGCGTCGATAAATTGCATCTCTTCAATGGAAATAAGATCGCTTCGTCAAAATTAGGTCTTAATTTACCGACCAAAAATTCATTCGATTCCTGCTTTTTATTTGTTTGTTGCTCGACTAAATTCAATTTTGACATCTTTTAAAATGTTACGGAAAAATCGATGACAAAATTTCGAGCGAGTCGTATGCATAATATTTTTGGAAACTTTGAAGCCTTTATGCAGAGGTTGAAACTCAAATAAAATTCATTGGATTTCTTAACGTATTATGTACAACCTATAAGCAATCATTTTTAAAATTATCTGTCAAGTTTTCGCATGGTACCTAGTCGATATACACTAGGTTGGACGCCATAAGTATGCAATTTTTAGCTCAAGCTCTCACCCCCCTATCTGATAATTTTATATCCGTTAATCGTAGAGTAAAAAGGGTATACTAAAGTCGTGCAAATGTATGTAACAGGCAGAAGGAATCATTTCCGACCATATAAAGTATACATATTCTTGATCAGCATCAACAGCCGAGTCGATATAGACATGACCGTCTGACAGTCTGTCTGTATGAGCACCCAGATCTCAGAGATGGTAAGAGATAGAGGTTTGACATGTATGGGACAAATGCTTCTTTCATCTGCACGCAGATCAAGTTTGTTTCAAATTTTGGCCACGCCCCCTCCCGCCCCCGCAATTCGGTATATCTCCTACAGTTTTGAAGAAAGATGATTTGTACTTTCTAGAGATAGTTAGTAATTAGCAAACTGAATCGATTTGCCGAAGAAATGATAAAGATCGGATGAACGGTTTTCAAGTTATGAGCAAAAAAGTGAACCAAGCGACCCCCCCTCACTCCCTCAAAAAATGTTGCATACCTTTCGGATGGTCACCCTAAGGAACGCAGAAACACTGTTAAACATGTTTTTTCATGAGTAACGGGTATATCGAAGTCTGTTAGAGCCGACTTTAACTTACGCTCTCGTATTAATAGTTGTTGGTTTCAGAGAAAAACAAATCACAGGTGCAAAGTAAGCTCTAGGTGTCTCGTCCTTCTCGTCCTAAGCTGGTATTTGCTGGTTGGCTGGGCTAAGCTTTCTTTTGTAGCATGTTTTATTATTGTCCATCTTAATCAGGGACCTGTTTACAAAAGAATATAGACTTGCCATCTGTTCTCTTGTATTAAAATATATTTGTATGCAACAGCTGCTGGTCTCAGCTGTGGAAATAGCCATAAAAGGACTCTTCAAATTTTGTCCTTCTGTCTTTACTTGAACTTTAATTTCCCCTTCTTGTTCTTACAACTCTCTGCTAAGCAACAATAATCCACAAATTCAATCAGCCATTCTTTTCAAAGAATTCTGCTCACAGAAAAAATCATCAAAAGGTCTTTCCATGTGCCACACACAAATATCAAACATATATCAACCAGAAATTGTTTGCCCATTTCCAACACACAAGAAAAAATAAAAGCGCGCAAAATGTCAACCGCCAAGCGCCATAATAAAGCTCAAAATAAAATCAATTACGCTCGATTAACTGAAATAGTTACATAAATTACAAATAACCCGGGCGGAAGCTGCGGCTGGAGCAGGACAAAAAAATATAAAGACGCGACATAATGAGCCAAACGAGAAGGAGGCCGCCCAGAGATAACTATTAACATTATATAAGTAAACGAAAAGAAAAGTAGGGAACAAAATTTCCGATTATTTTCCGCAACATAAAACAAAAGACAACAAACAGCCCGTCCGAGGAGCCGGGGAACAATTGGGAAGCTGCTTGGTAAAATAATAAATAATACCATTTGATGCTCAAAGCCGGGGACGCATTTAAAATGAGCAAATTTGCGCGCTTGTTAGAGGGGAAGCTGCCCGCCCCCAGTCTGCGGTGTCTCCGTTCCGTTTGCCTTTGCTCTTGTTTGCAACTTTACGCGCAATTAATCTAAAATAAATTCGTTTATAATTTGACAACACCGAAAAATACTTTCGGGCTTTAAAATAATCATGCCGATTGTCTGGCGTGCCAATTCAATTGCCCCGAAGCCCCGACACAGATAAGCAAACAGCAACAAACGCCTCGCGCTCCACCCAGTGCACTCCTCGGGAGTCCTGCGACCACTCAGCGGCTGTCTCTGGTTCAGGTCAACAAAGCAAATGGCTTTAAATTGAACGTAAAGCAATTGAAATCGAATGTTTCTCGACAACAGCGATTGCAGTCGCCCGAGGAAATGCGGAAATGTGGAAATGTTTTAGCTGCTTTTTATTGTTGCTGCTGTAGGAACAAGGTCGCTCAGCTCGTAAATTATTATTTAATGACAGACAAAATTGAAAATAAATTCAAAGCTAATAAGCGTTGAAATAAACGCCAGGCGGTGTACATAAATTGAACTTGGCATTCGTTGTGCCGTTTCTCTCTACCTCCTTTCGGGCTGGCTGGCAGCTATTTATGTGTAGGTGAGCGGGTAAGGGGTTTACTGTCGTGTATTTGCTGTAACCAGCGATTAATGTGAAGTCTCAGCTGGTTGAGTACATTAAAGAGCACACAATAATTCATGAACAAATTAAATCAAAGCTTTGTCAATTAAAAATTGGTGTAATTAATGAGGTGAATATTACAAATTATTGTATTATATTATTCTATATTGTATTCAAATTTCAGACCAATCCGATAAGTGGTTACAAATATGTTACGGTTAAGTGAAATATCATTGCTTTACTTATACATACTTATGATTTCTAAATCTTAATGTAACAATTTCATTTTTCAAAAAGTAGAAAACGGTCTCTTTGCGATCAATCACTTTCTGCCAGTGTATTAAAATTTTGGGCCCCTTTTTAAATGCACGATGAAAAACCAACGCGTTTTTTTTTCGCTTTTTACTTGCGTTTATATATAGTTGTTTGCAATGTTTGCTGAAAGAGTCTTTTGCTCAAGTATGTGTGTTTGCGCTTGTTCCTCATTAAACTGCAAGTATGTATGCGTGCTTTTGTGCTTTTGGTAACTGTTTAGTAGAGCTACCCCTCACCAACAAATTCGAAAAAAAAATCCCTCCATAGACCTCGAATTTACAAGAATTATAGTGTCTTCAGATTGCCTGGGACTTCCGCAGTTCAATGGTAAAAACTATTTAAGGCTGAGTTTTTTTGATTAAGAAACATAAATATGTCTTTGCCTTAACTGTCATTACATCTTCGTTATCGTCACCAGGATCCTGCGAATAGAAAAAATTAAAAAAGAAGCACAGACAGTAATTAAAGGAGGCTTATTCCACGTAAGCCCAGATGATACAAATAATCAATTTCCATAAATAGTTGATGGATCCTTTTTGAGTGATCCGAGTATTTTTTAATAAACTGGAACTTTGACAGGTATCCACTATAGTGGTTTTGTTTCTTCCAAATCTTGGTAACTGTGACCTCATATCCCTCCATTCCAACTTGCAGTCTCCCCCGCACTTTGGACATGCTTTTGACCTCAAAATGCAGCCATGATTCTGGACAAATTGGAAAACCTCCTTTTCCCTTAAAAGCGAAAGCGTTAGTGTTTTCGCAATTTTGACAATTCATTTTTCGTTGCGTCGCCATAAAAAAGAGGCGGTAACAGCACTTAAAACTGCTAATGGTGTTTTTCATTTCGCGGCCGTTTCGCGAATCGTCGAAACCACCCTTTACCAAGAATAAATTGATTACGTCAAAATATTTTTTTCCAACTGTAAATGACAGTTAATGCAGAGAAAAATATGTTTCTTAATCAAAAAAACTCTACTTTAAATCATTTTTACCATTGAACCGCGAAAGTCCTAGGCGATCTGAAGACACCATAATTCTTGTAAATTCACGGTCCATGGAGGGATTTTTTTCCGATCTTTTTGGTGAGGGGTACTTCTACTAACCAATTACCGTGCTTTTTTCCCTCCCTCTTTTACGCGCAGACTGCGATGAAATATCTAACGAAATATCAAAGACCTTATGCAATAGCAAAAAACTCGTTATGTTCAGCCTCAGCTGCTGATTGCCTATCGAAAGTATCCCCTTCAAGCTTCGTGTGGTTCTTACGTCGAGTACCATAAAATCGAAAACAATAGAGAAAAAACCCACACATCCCACCGTCGCAGAGCTAAATGTGTTCTGTCGAAAGTATGCAATAAGCCTGACGAAAAAGTAATGCACAACAACAGAGTTCCCCTGCCATAGCACCAGGGCCAAGAACGCATTCAATAATTAAACACTTGCCAAAATCATTCCTCACTGAACGTCTAAAAGCCATTCGCAGTTAGCGTCACAATATATTTCTTTTTCCGGCAATATATTGCCGAGCAACACTTCTAAAAAAAGTTGTACACATTTCCTGTCCTCTCTTTTTGGGGAACCCTGCACTAAACAAGCTGCTTTTTGTTAGAGAGATAGTAATCCGAAACAAACAGAACAAAGACTCGTGCCGTTGCCAATTTCGATCGCATGTGTGCCTTTCTCCCTCGTTCACATGAGTTTTTGACATTCCTTCAATATTCTTTAAATCTGCGTTTCTAGATTGGAAATGCATTCAATTGTATGAAAGTGTAAGTTTAGATTTCATTGCTATAATATGGACTAATTTTATGGACTTATTTTACGCAAAAAAAAAAAAATGCTCTGACCATATTTGTAAAATTATATAGCACCAAATGTACCAATTCAAAAGCTACACGGAAATGTATAATTTCTACACGTTCTGACCGGGTTTTTCAATCCACTATTTTTGTGTAGCTTTTCTAAACGCCGCGTGTGGCTTTCTGAATTCTACACGGCGCGTGTAGGTTTTCTGCATGATGGAATGATGGTTTAGACGTCTCCGCCACGTCACGCGTGTAAGGCAAGGCCTCTAAGACATGTAGCGTGTGGGTACTAAATATTTTGATAGTCGAACGACCTGCTGACCTTAAGATCGGCTCGCTTACGCGCATTCGACCTGGCTATGGAGGACTCGGGGCGTGCACTTATAGCTCTGCTCTTGCTCAGCTCGTCGAATGGGGTGGGGTTCTTCCTCATCCTACCATAGCGGACACACCACGACAATACTAAGTGCACTGTCAGAAAATATTATGATGGGGAAAATCGACTAGGAGTACATACTAAATCTTAAAGACTCGGACAAACAAGGGACTAAATAAGATAGATTGGCATAGGGGAATTAGCTGGAATTTAACCCCGATCTCTACCCTCCCTACCATGGCAACACCTACAGAAGTTGGTTTTGGGTTGCCCCTACTGCTACTAATAGCTGATATTTAG
The DNA here is from genome assembly GCA_018904275.1 of Lordiphosa clarofinis. Lineage (NCBI taxonomy): Eukaryota > Metazoa > Arthropoda > Insecta > Diptera > Drosophilidae > Lordiphosa > Lordiphosa clarofinis. The sequence continues at coordinate 29,832 of JAEIGQ010000011.1, read as the reverse complement.
GTTTGGTTCGGCATTGGCACTTGGTTCGGCGACGGATCCATCAAGAAGACTTAAGATTTCATTTCATAACAATTATTGCGCATAGTTTTATTCTTATCTTCTATTTTCATATAAGTATCCATATCTATTCAATTCATTCTTTTCTTTTCATTAAATGTTTCGTTCAACAAGTAGGTTTTGGGTAAATAAATGTAAATGTAAATAGGTAATGTAAATGTAAATGTAAGGATCGAACGTAAATCGTTAATTGTAGGCAACCATTCTATGTATGTTGCATTCAAAGATCAATTGTATAAAAGCAAACTTACCAGGCACTGCCGTCGTTGAGCTCAAAGATGACTTGCTGCCAAAAAAAAGGGATTAATATGACCTGTCATACATACATGCATACTTGGCTTACTAAGGCTATAATTTATGTTCGATCTTGAGGGCTGTTATCTCTACGCACTTTCAATTATTTACCGAAATTATTTTATCTAGGTATATATTACAATCTAGCCATAGTTAATTTAAGGAAACAAAAACTAAGTAATTATTTAGGCAACTAAATTCGTTGTGGCTTCCACATTTCGGAGGAGAAATTCATTGATTTGGAGACTTTTAGGGTCGCAGCCCAATTATCTGGTTGCCACTTATACACTTCTGGCCACTGTAGCCTCAAAAAGGGAAACGTTAAAAGACGTTTGTATGCATGCTTAAAAAAACACAATGGGACACAGAGCAGCTCGTCATATGATGGGCAATGCTGGATCCTAGGGCAGCTAATCCTCTCGATCGTGCTGATCCAATCCGGCTCAGAATGATAGGGCATCCATTTGGCTTGAATTGCTCCAACAAATGCTACTCCACTAGATTAAACACTAGCATATTAATAGCAAGGCACCATCATTAAGCCTGGCATAAGGAGGCACTGGCACAAGGCACTAAGAAAATAGAGAAATTAGATTTCTGCTAAAACACTACACTTTTTCCGTACCTGGCCAAAATTAATAAAACACAGTTTCACTAAACGCTTTCCGACTGGCACAGCGTATTGAGGAAGGGTCTATCCAATGTAGGGCTTAATCCACAAATTAATTTATAGTTGAATGCAAATTTTTTGGTTACCGCGTGGCCTTCTTGCATAACTTGCACATGGTCAATTTAGAGGAAAAATTAATATAATCTTGTACAAATGAATTAGGCGTGTGTACTGCTCCAGAGACGCTCGCTCAATGATCACGTCTCCCGAAGCTAAGCAGCTTCCAGCCTATGCTGACTAGCAGGCCGATTTCCGAAATGAAACGAAGCTACGGATCAAGCGTAGGAGGCAACATGATAAGAAACGGTTTTAGTCGTACGATATGTTTATCCAAGGTGACCGCCAAACTGTTCTATTTTTGTGTTGTTTCTCCTTTACCAATTCAATCTTTATATTGGCTGCCTAAGACAGCGCACTGCTTTGTTAAAGAGTTCTTAAGCCTATGCCGACGTTACAGTGCAGCGAATAAGTATTCGTCCCAAGCTGTTTGAAGCTGGCCTCTACACCACAGTGAATGTTATAAGAGTCTTACTCGAGAAATCATTCACTGAAAAGGACAGTCAAAAAAAATATCTAGAAATCATTTTCCAATTTGTATGTCCTTCAGATGGTAGATACCTAACGTTTTCCCAGATTCATTTACTAACTCATAGTAGGTTGGACTAAGCTTGCGCTTCACCTTAGCTTGCAAAAACACTGGTGCAAGTTTGGCATTAAACTTCTTGCCGGCATTGCTTTGGGCAAAATTCCGGGCATAAACTGAGTCGCCAACTTTAAGCTGAATAGTTCGGCTGCGCAGATTGTAAGCACGAGCGTTAACATTATGGGTGGCCGATATTGTATCTTTTGCTTTGCTTCGGGCAATCTGCAGGCATCAGGTTGCTTTAGGGCAGTGTCGTCAGTTAGGAGATTTAGCTTACGTAAAAGCTCGTAGTCTCTACCATTTAAAATCATATTTTGACCAAATGTCAGGAAATAGGGAGAAAATCCAGTGCTGCGATGTACGCAAGCTCCGGAGAGCCCCACTAATTTCATTCAAGTGTTTATCCCAATTAGCATGATCAGATCCAATGTAAGCGCGGATAGCTGCTAACACGGATCTGTTGAGTCGTTCACTGGCGTTTGCTTGTGGAGAGTAGATCGCAGTGCATATGTGAGATACTCCAAAGCGGGTGAGGAAAGCCTCAAAATAGCCAGAACGAAACTGAGAACCATTGTCTGTGAGAACTACCTCTGGGACTCCGAACATATAAAACAAATAGTTCTCCAAGTAGTCACAGATTTTTGTTTGATGTGAATTTTTTTAAGGGGATGCAGAAAATGAAATTTAGTGTTATGATCGACTATAATAAGAAGTCCTATATTTCCACTGTTCGATCTGGGGTATGGCCCTAACAGATCGAGGTATAATTTTGGAATGGTCTGTCGGATTCTATAGGTTTACCCATGGGAGGTCTTAAAACGGTATTAGGGCTTTTGGTGGATCTGCAAACGGCACAAGATGATACGTAGTTCCGAATTTGCGTGACCATTCCGGGCCAGAACAAGTATCTTTTGAGTTTTTCTACCATTTTAGCTATGCCACAGTGCGCCGAGTCGGGTGCATCATGTGCTCTAACCAAGATTTCACTGGTAAGCCCTGATGGGATCCAAAGTTTCCAGGAATCAAACTCTTGAGCCAAGTTACCTGTAGCAGGTTCTGTGCGCTTGTAGACAAAGTTGCCCACAACCTTCAAGTCAGGCAACTTAGACTGATTCTCCTGAATACGCTGAATCAAATCTAAATACTCAAATGAGCCAAACTCTTTAGAAGTCAAGTCTACGATGGGACCAATATTTTCAAATTCACAAACAGAGGGTTCAAGACGTCTAGAAAGAGCGTCGGCAACGACATTTTGAGAGCCACTGCGATGGTCAATTTTGAAAACGAAACCCTGAAGGCTGATAGCCCATCGAGCTAGTCGTCCTGTTAGGTCCTTCTGGTCCATTAACCATTTCAGAGACGCGTGGTCAGTTATCACCTGAAATTCTTGGCCTTCAACGTAACACCGAAATTTTTTTAATTCCTCTTATCACTGCCAAACATTCAAGCTCGGTGACGGTATAATGTCTCTGGGCTTTAGTAAGCTTCTCCGACATGTAAGCAATCGGTAATTCTTCCCCAGCCTCATTCTTTTGCGCCAGGACACATCCTAGACCATAAAGACTGGCATCGCACAATAAAATGAAGGGCTTATAGAATTTCGGGGTATTCAAAATGGGAGCTGATGTCAATTTAGCCTTCAGCTCTGTAAAAGCACTTTCTGCTGCTTCATTCCAGATGAGACTTTTGTTCTTTTTAAGAAGTTCGGTAAGAGGAAAGCTGATTGAGGCGTAGTTTTTCAACGAACCTTCTGTACCATCCTGTGAGACCTAAAAATCTTCTAAGTTGCTTTACTGTCGTAGGTACAGGGAAATCATTGATGGCGTCTATTTTGCCGGGGGTCAGTTTTAAGATTCCCATCCCCAATGATGAACCCAAGATACTTAATCTCGCGCATGCAAAACTTTGACTTAGCGATATTAATAGTCAAGTTCGCCTTGCGGAGATATACAGCGATCTCTTGTAAAAGAGACATATGCGATTCAAAGTCGTCTGAGAGCACAAGAAGATCGTCTAGATAGACAAAAACTCGAGTACGCAAATGGGGAGGGATGACATGATCCATGGAGTCTGCATAGGGTCTGGGGTGCGTTGCACAGTCCAAATGGCATTACCTTGTGCTGGTACAACGGCCTATTTGGTATCAAACCGCAGTATATGACCTAGACTTTTCCTCAAGGGGGATCTGCCAAAATGCATGTTTCATGTCGAGCCCCGTAATATATCGAGCCGGAGGTAATCGACTTAAAATGCCATCAATATGAGGCAGTGGGTATGCGTCTTTGCGCGTATACTTATTATACGACCCGAGAGTCGAGACACAACCTCAATTTTTCTCCGCGTCGAACCAAAACGCAGTTGCTGCTCCAAGGACTCTTAGACTCTTCAATTATGTCCATGGCTAGCATTTTATCGACTTCTTCGAACATTTGTTTTTCCACCGCAGGTGAAATAGGCCAATGTCGTTGCTTGACCGGAATAGCATCACCTACATCTATACTATGTTCGGATCACGTGTGTTCGCCCCAATCCTTCTTTTTCCATATGAGGGAAACTTAGCAATTACGCGATCAAGACTATCTTTTGAGCAGGGCTTAGAAGGTGCATATTTGGAGCATCAGTATTATTATTATCTTCGCAGCTGGTATCGAGCGCAGATACTTTTCCTATCGGATTCATTATCTGACTTATTAAGCCGAATGACTGCCAAAAGTCCATGCCCAAGTAAACGTCCTGCTTAAGTTCAGGTATGACATAAAATTCTATAAATTTAGTAAGGCCACGATAAGTAATTTCCGATGAAAGTTTTCCTACTACAGAACACTCAGAATTGTTTGCGGTTTTGATAAAGCCCGAGCACTTTTGAGCTTTGGACTATGGAAAGTTCCGCAGCTGCTTGATTGCCTACGCAACTGATGGTTGCACCAGAATCTAAGAGAGCAATAAATTCTTTATTTTCTAGAGTAAGTTCTGTATATAGCCGATTGTCTGAGTTGAGGAAAATGGCCGAAATTAGCTTTTTCCGAGTAAAATTAATATTTTTCCAAAACGTTCTGAGCCTCAAAGTTGATCGTTTGGGCTTAGAATTTAACCTAATGCTGTTCACATCAGCAAAAATGCGTTCTCGTGCGGCTGTGTACTTGGCTAGTCTTATATGAAAAGGCAAAAGTTGGTTTGCACTCGTATTAGAATGAGTTGAGTTGAGTGCTGCTCGTTGGTTCAGATCTGGGAGCTGACTTGTCTCAGTCTGACACCAAGAATCTATAGTTATTGTCTTGGATGCGGCAGAACTTTGCTGGACTGCGCATCCCGACGCCGGTTTTCCGAAGGGTTGCAGACCAAACACTTTGGCTTGAAGGTGTTCTTGGCTCCGCAGCCGTAACAGAAAATGGTACGTTGCTCTAAGCAGTCATCAAATCGATGTCCTGGCTTATCACAGTTCCAGCACACTAAGGGTTTGCGTTGGATAGCTGATACTTCCTCGGCCTTGTCTTCCAGTTCAGCAATGCGAGAGCGTGGCTCAAATTTACCTTTGGGAATGTGCGATCGAGCTTGCTTATAAAATTGCTCATGTGTACGCACTTCCTCCCGAAGTCTTGCTAAGGTAGAAATACCGAGATGCATGAGCTCATAACGCTAATGTGTTTTTGGAATTATGAATCAATAAGCGGACAAGAGATCGTTCTGAAATAACTTGACTCAATCGACCAGTAAGTTTCTCAACTGCAAACTGAAAATCTTCGAACGATTCTTGTTCGCCTTGTCGACGGGAGTTTATCATTTCCCAAATGTCCATCTCATCATCGATATCTTCGAATTTTGTCCTAAATTCTACATCAAATGATTCCCAGGTAAAACGAGGATTAGCGCTATGGAATCGCCAAAACCATTCGTTTGCTTTTCCAGCAAGGAGTAGGTGCATATGGTTACATAACAATTGGTAGTTTTTATGAAGGTTTTGTTTAGCAAGAGCTTTTACTCTATACAGAAAATCTTGTGCCTGCATGCCGTCTCTGCCGCCATCAAACCTTATACGCCAGCTTTGAATTATGCTGGATACTTTCTCAGTGGGAATAGACGGGAATTGCCTCGATTCATTCGAGGAATTTGCAGCACTATTACTGCTAGGTGCCGAAGGCATATTTAATACTTCGATTTGGGGTCTAGGAGAAGTTCTCTCACTATTCTGTGATGCACTCAGTTCTCTGCGCTCTATCTGCAAAGCCGCTAATTGAGTACGAATTGATCTCTCAATAGTTGATGCTACACTAGCGCTTAAGCTTTGCATCATCTGATTCTGACTGGAGTGAATTGCAGTCTGGACAATATTTGCTACCTCGGTTCGATCTATAGTCCTTAAACTCCCGTTTGAGAATTATCAAGTGGAGGGGTTTCCCCTGGGGCGACTCATAGATCGTGTTTGTATCCCTCGTCGAGGGGTTTGACCTCTACTTCTTCCTGCTCTAGCAACGCCACGTCTTTGGGTAACTCCCTCAATTGGGATATCGACTTGTTCGGATTGATTTGCAATGCCTCCAGAGGCTTCTTGCAATTCTACTGCTAAACTGTTATTTAAATAAGTAAGTTTTCCAGTGGTACATTTTTGTTTGCAAACTGGGCAACTACCTGCGGATTCGAGACACTCGAATATACAGCGGTTGTGAAAACGGTGATCACAGGGAGAAACTGCTATTAAATCTTGATTACCTAACAGTTCATGACAAACGCCACAAAAAGGGTCTACATTTTCTAACGCTTGAGCTAAATCTTCGTGACTGTGCTGCACAGGCATTATAAAGCAAAACTGTTAATACTGCTGACAAAATACATATCATAAACTTGGATCCGTCACCTTTCCAGATACCAAAACCAAAACCAAAGAAAAAAGTTAATCCAATCGTATCTATCAAAGTGTTGTCTGTCCTATTTTATACTGTTAACTACTGGTTACTATTGCCGATCTGCTGCTAGATTAAATATTTATGATGGTCAGTCAGCCGAAGTGTACTCAACTGTCTGCTATTCCAGTCACAATTATTTATATTCAGAGCAAACTTGGATTTCGAACTTATAAAACTTCATTGTCAGTGATTTCAGAGAACAGACTGGCTCTGGTCGACCAATTCGTAACCACCGAATTGCAATCGATTTTCCAAGAGACCACATTCCAGACTCCTAAGCACCGTAAAGTCAATTTATAATTTTACGTGATGATAACAAACTTTGAACTTTAATGAATGACTAATAGAGCATAAAATCGCGAAGCTAACCAAAGCAAATGCTTCCTGTGGGCTTGCCCCACGTTGGGCGCCCATTGTGTAGCGTGTGGGTACTAAATATTTTGATAGTCGAACGACCTGCTGACCTTGAGATCGGCTCGCTTACGCGCATTCGACCTGGCTATGGAGGACTCGGGACGTGCACTTATAGCTCTGCTCTTGCTCAGCTCGTCGGATGGGGTGGGGTTCTTCCTCATCCTACCATAGCGGACACACCACGACAATACTAAGTGCACTGTCAGAAAATATTATGATGGGGAAAATCGACTAGGAGTACATACTAAATCTTAAAGACTCGGACAAACAAGGGACTAAATAAGATAGATAGGCATAGGGGAATTAGCTGGAATTTAACCCCGATCTCTACCCTCCTACCATGGCAACACCTACAGAAGTTGGTTTTGGGTTGCCCCTACTGCTACTAATAGCTGATATTTAGGGTTGGTTTGGCATTGGCACTTGGTTCGGCGACGGATCCATCAAGAAGACTTAAGATTTCATTTCATAACAATTATTGCGCATAGTTTTATTCTCATCTTCTATTTTCGTATAAGTATCCATATCTATTCAAGTCATTCTTTTCTTTTCATTAAATGTTTCGTTCAACAAGTAGGTTTTGGGTAAATAAATGTAAATGTAAATGTAAGGATCGAACGTAAATCGTTAATTGTAGGCAACCATTCTATGTATGTTGCATTCAAAGATCAATTGTATAAAAGCAACCTTACCAGGCACTGCCGTCGTTGAGCTCAAAGATGACTTGCTGCCAAAAAAAAAGGGATTAATATGACCTGTCATACGTACATGCTACTTGGCTTACTAAGGCTATAATTTATGTTCGATCTTGAGGGCTGTTATCTCTACGCACTTTCAATTATTTACCGAAATTATTTTATCTAGGTATATATTACAATCTAGCCATAGTTAATTTAAGGAAACAAAAACTAAGTAATTAATTAGGCAACTAAATTCGTTGTGGCTTCCACATTTCGGAGGAGAAATTCATTGATTTGGAGACTTTTAGGGGTCGCAGCCCAATTATCTGGTTGCCACTTATACACTTCTGGCCACTGTAGCCTCAAAAAGGAAACGTTAAAAGACGTTTGTATGCATGCTTAAAAAACACAATGGGACACAGAGCAGCTCGTCATATGATGGGCAATGCTGGATCCTAGGGCAGCTAATCCTCTCGATCGTGCTGATCCAATCCGGCTCAGAATGATAGGGCATCCATTTGGCTTGAATTGCTCCAACAAATGCTACTCCACTAGATTAAACACTAGCATATTAATAGCAAGGCACCATCATTAAGCCTGGCATAAGGAGGCACTGGCACAAGGCACTAAGAAAATAGAGAAATTAGATTTCTGCTAAAACACTACACTTTTTCCGTACCTGGCCAAAATTAATAAAACACAGTTTCACTAAACGCTTTCCGACTGGCACAGCGTATTGAGGAAGGGTCTATCAATGTAGGGCTTAATCCACAAATTAATTTATAGTTGAATGCAAATTTTGGTTACCGCGTGGCCTTCTTGCATAACTTGCACATGGTCAATTTAGAGGAAAAATTAATATAATCTTGTACAAATGAATTAGGCGTGTGTACTGCTCCAGAGACGCTCGCTCAATGATCACGTCTCCCGAAGCTAAGCAGCTTCCAGCCTATGCTGACTAGCAGGCCGATTTCCGAAATGAAACGAAGCTACGGATCAAGCGTAGGAGGCAACATGATAAGAAACGGTTTAGTCGTACGATATGTTTATCCAAGGTGACCGCCAAACTGTTCTATTTTTGTGTTGGTTTCTCCTTTACCAATTCAATCTTTATATTGGCTGCCTAAGACAGGGCACTGGTTTGTTAAAAGAGTTCTTACAGACATTATTTGTATGGAATCTGCTAAAGGCACAATCCAATATTTGCATGCTTGTAATTCTCATGTTCTAATTCAACGCAATCGCTATTTATATACAGGCAACAGAAATTCGCGCAAGATTCGTGTAGATTTTTAACACGCAGCGTTATGAAAAATTCAGAATTATTAGGGGAAACAAGCTGATTTTCACTTGTCGTGTAGTCTTTGGCTTTGCCCACGCAGCATTTAACTTTTCTACATTTGCATTCAGATTTTTAATTCCCACACGTCTCGTGTAGCTTTTCCACACGTCACGGGTGGCTTTCTCCTTGGCATTTGTCCTTATAATCAAATTTGTTAAAATAATAATACTCCATATAATTGTTTTGAATAAAACCAATATTTAACCAACCAATAACACCAATAAACCAATATTTTGATTTCACTTTACTCAGACACCCAGTATCGTGTTGAGAATGCAGTTCCTTTTTTCAACATGACTTACTTCCCTGCTCTGTATTTCTAAATGTACCTCTAAAAAGACCTTAAAGAGACTTTCTGGCGATAATGTATATATGTAATAGCCAATCAAATGTCTCTAAATATAAATTTTAAAATTGAATAAGTTATTCTCTTTAGATAATTTTTCCAACCAAATACTTAGAGATATATGACAAGTGTAAAGGCAGCTTTGTTTACGACCTTTATGATATGTGTTTGCTCATAATTTTAAACACGAACACACCACATCACAAAGGAGGCTGCTTAACCGTACAGCTCCTTCATGAACATACCAGTTCACTCATAAGCAGTCTTTGCCTGACCACTGCCAGCCAGCAGCTGCCTTTTCATGCCAGAGCAGTAATAACCGCTTGAGAATTCCAAACAAGACTAAGCTGCCAGTAGCCTTTGTGTGTCGCCCAATGGCCTTACAATGATTGTGAAAGGAAGCAATAAGTCTGAGTGCGGAATCGCATTGCAACCGGGAATGCTTGACTGTAGTAAGCAAGTAGTAGTTCCGCAAGCTATATTCTAAGAGCTACACAGTCTCTAGCCAAGTGTGACCAGACTGTCGCTCTCACAACTCAGTATTTGGCATCAGTTTGGATATTCACAGTTCGCTGACATTATTAAAAAATTATTTAATAAAGATGAGAGATAATAAGTCTCAATAATCGAGCATGGATCCGTTTGAATGTTTATCGAAGTTTTCCCTATCAAATGCTATTGAAGAAATCCGTTTGAAAAGCGCTTCTCTTGGGAAATCCGGCAGTGTTTGGTTTATAATATACACAAAACAATCAATAGTAATCAGTTCATTAATTTTAAACTTTATTTTTACCTAGAGAACTTTCCATGTATGTAATTTCAACCTCATGGTTGCCCAAGAAAAAACTGTCTTTTTAATAAAGCTTTGATAAAATAATTTCGGTCTGACAAAGATGCTTCCAAGTAGTTGTGGCCTGTTACGGTGGACCGAAAAATGAACAAGGATTAAAAACTGAATTGTTCTTGTACTTATTATCATATAAAGTTTCCTCTCCTGTCAGGCATTTTGTATTCCCTCTAGCTCTAGCATAGTGACATGACCACTTAAAAGTGTAATTTCCTTAAGTGTTTCCCCCAAGGTCTGCATATAAATTTGCCTTTCGAATCTCAGTTTGTCCTTCACTTTGGTGAAAGAAAAAATATTAAAAATATGCAAATTTGTCTCCCCAACTTGCTAAACCCTTTTTACTTATTTTGACCAAACAAAATATAATCTTGAGAGGCAGCAGCAAGACATAGTTGTGAATGTGTGTGTGTTCAGTCCATTTGGCAAATATAAGAAATATTTTGTAGCCACATTTTTTGCGTAGGCTGCTAGGAAATGTGTCTGGTCAAAAGAAATGAGCTCAAAATGAATGTGAAAAATATTTTAATGTGGCAACTGCAATAAATAGGGTAGCGTGCGAATTCCTCCGTTCCCCTCGAACTGTCCCGCTGTCTCCCGATTCTGAGCAATTTCTTATTCTATTTGTCTAACCAATAATCATCACATTTCCGCAAAACACTCAAAGGACCTTTCCGCTTGAAGCATGAAAATTTCATGGCCTCTCCCCAATTCAAATATTCATAAAGGCCGAAAAATGACAGATTAACACAAATATTGATACAACGAGCGACCGAAAATCAACCCTCGAAGTACTTAAGCTCGACCAGCTCGTTGACTTGTGGCCGCAGGACATCCACACAGGATAGCCATTGTGCCTGTCGATATCTTCTTCTTTTTTGCTGTTTTGAATAATTCGCACTGAATATGAAATATTAATGAGATTGTTTCCCTGCGTATAAGCCATCAAATTGACTATGCACTATGGTCCGCTGACCAAGACAAAGACGAGGCACGAACATGTGTTCGTTCGTGCACTTCAAAAAAATGTCCGCTTCTGCTTATTCGGCAGCACATAAATTTCGGTTTTAATGTTTTGCCTACGCGAATGTGTTAAAGATGATCTTTATTGGCCATTAATTCATATTTAAGCTGCTGCGGCAAAAAGCAAAAAGGCTCGATTCGCGCATACTTTGGTGAAAACCGTTTTGTAAAACACTCAAACACTGGCCCTGGCAAAAGGATACAATTATCCTTTGTAAAACAATTAAGTAGCATTATTTATGGCTACTGCGAAACGCTGTTCCTCCAAATTGCCTATGGGGCATGGGTGGGCTTATTTATGAACTTTGGCCCCCAAATGGTCTGGCTGCGGGCTTTATTTTTGATGTACCACGAAATTTTGTTCTAGGTTTTCCAAAAACTCTTGTGAAGGAAGAGATTATATTTGCGGCTTATGGGTCAATTAGCGTGACAAGTGCGGAAATAAATGGGGTTGCATAGTGCAGGAAGAGCTTAGCGTGGGATCTGTGTTCAATACATAAAGGAATTTTATATTTAGTTCGCAGTGAAATTAAGCTCTTTATTTTATCTAGCAGAAACTCCTTTGGACATTATGAGAGTTGGACTTAAGAATCGAACTATTGGCTTTTACTGTCAATGCTAGATCGCATTTTAAATGGAGATTGCATATAAAGAATAGTTAACCATTGACCATTGCGATGTTTTTTTTTTCTTTTCTGAACGTCACGTAGTCATTTAGGGTTTTCTTGCTAGCATGGGACAAAGGTCTCTACCATGGGCCAATAATTAAATTATCAATCCAATTATTGGGTTATGCCGGCTGAAGGAATGAAAAACGGTGCATTCTTTTTTGTTTCCCAATATAGTTGTATCAAATAATAAAAATAACTACATACCATTGGACCACGCCTTCCTTCCGCCCCTATACCAACAATAATCCATTTATTTCGCATTTATTATAATAAATTTTTTAAAATTATAAATTATGCTAATAATACTTTGAAAAAATACCAGAACTTAAAAAAACATGTACTTTTATTAAAATTTATGTTTATATTCAAGAATTGTTAGAACCTAACCTAAATTCAATTTCCTCATCTAAAGAAATATTATTTAGGCAAGTGAATACGTAATTCTCTTCTTCTTCATCATCACACTGATCTGCGGGTTTATGAAATTAAGCAGTTTTTTTTACATCACCTATGTGGTCACTGCTCATTGTCTTCTTTAATACAAAGGCCACTTCTGGTTCCTTCGACTTTTTTGCCGAAACTGAAGCAGCATGTACAAGTAGTGATGTTGAATGTCCTTGTTCTGAAGCCAGCTCAGAAGGTCATGCCTCTTGGGGGGTCCTGCATCTTCATAACGTAACTGCTTTCGTCCACCTTTGATTTGTGCCATTTCTTGCTTCTCGACAGCAACTACAATGTTAGATGCCAGCCACCTTGCGTGTTTTGATCTGAATCGCTCCAACATGTGATTGCATTTTGGTAAGTGCTTGTGTAAATAAGCAATAAATTGGTTCACTTTCTTTGAAATTGCAGTCGTTTTATATTCAGTCAGAAAGGATTCATCAATATTTTCCAAAATATAACTTTTTACTGCGTCTCCTTCGCGTTTGTTGTTGCTCCAAACCTCAAGCAGCGCTGCATGAGTGAACTCATAGACACCTGCAAGCAGTCATTTTTTCCGAAAAGGGGGCAAAACGGGGCGAAAGCTTTAATACTTTTTAATTCTATATTAATTTGTTAACACAATTCAACTGGAACCTTGGTGATTCGTTGTGCGTTTGTTAGTATACACCTAAAAATACACACGAACAACACATTGGACAATTTAATATCAACACATAACAATCGAAAAACATGAATTAACCAAAAAATCTACATACCTTGACCTGTTTTTTCCATATTTACACTTTAAGTTTATATTTGGAATAGAGGTACCATCGAGGCTGCAAGTTGATTAATATTTCCCGCTCTTTTTGACAATTCAAAGCACCACTAAATCAGCTGACTTTGAAACCGCGCCAAAAATGAAGGGTACACCGTAAAAATGTTATAAAATTATTTTTATCTTATCTTGTTATTAAGGAATCAAAAAACTAAAATCGTTTTAAAATATCTAACACAAAAAAAATTACATTTATGCCAAAATTGTCAGCATTTTTCCCATAGTGCTGTGTCCAGATTGTCACGTTTTAAATTTTGATTTTGTAGTTCAAACATATATTTTTTTATACATGGAAATTGTAAAATATAGCGATGGCAGAATAAATGCACTCAAAAAAAAAACAAACATTCAACGCTCATTTCCCCTTCTTAAATGCACTTGTGAAAACTTTCTCGTGTTTTAATCTTCTTTATTTTAGAAACGTTTCTCAGGAAAAATTATGATATTTTTTGCCATTAAATTGTTTGGAGAAATTCCTGATCCATTGGAACTATCCAGATTCGTATTCAAATGCATGTAAAAATCCACTTAGCCTTCACTTTCAATCGGTCCTGAACCGAACCCGCAGTACCAGATCGGTTCGGTTTTTTGGTAAGCGGAAGCTTTTTAATTTTAAGCCTTCCGAACCGGACCTCTTCTGTTTTGAAAAAGAATATCTTAAGTGAAATTTGCAGAGCTTTTAAAACTATCCCAATACTTTGAGCGTTTAAAAATTATTTTATTGTGCTGAGTCGGAACAATATTATTTATAAACAAGCGAGAATGTCAGTCAAGCCCGACTATATCATACTCTGTACCTAGAGTAGAAGCAGAATGAAGCGCTGGTGCTGTGCTCATCTCTAAGATTCTCTCTCTCTATTTCTATCTCCCTTTCTCTCTCTCATTTTTTGCTGAATGAAACGTGGTGTTGGTCGATGGGGAGGGGAGTTTTGGACTTTTTTTGCTCATAACTTAAGAACCGCTTTTCCGATCTTTTCAATTTCTTCGGCAAATCGATATATATGTATTACTAATGACTAACTATCTCTATACAGAAAAAAATTTCGTTGGTTGAATCTACCAATTCTTACAGTAAATTTAACTGTGAAATATTGTTACTTGTAATTTGTTCTTGTTTTGTTTACAATTTCTTTGGTAAATTTACCCCCTAAAATAGTAAATCTAGCGTAATTTCAGTGTTTGTTTTTTGGTGTTGTTTTTGAAACTGCGGCTTGCAGTAACATATTACCATAGAAATAGTACCACGCGCGTAACAGAAGTAAATATATTTTGTTGTTATTTTTTGGTTTACTGGGTCGTTAGTAAAAGTTACCGTAAAAATAGTACAGTTACTGCGCTAACGTTAGTTGTCCTATTTATAATTGAATATGGCCGAATTCGAACTTGGGAATTAGAAGTGGCCTCATATATGCGATGTGCAAGAGTTTATTGGTTGGCAGATTCAATACAAGTAAGATTTATGACGCGTTGTCACATGCGCAAGGGCAGCCAAGCCAGTTAAGATGTCGCCCAATTCGTGTTGCAGTCAATGGGCCCTGAGTTCGAGTCACCCCGGAGTAAGAAAGGTTTTTATTAAATTATTAATTAATAATTCGATGTTTTTCTGAATTAGTACGTGGTATTAGCACTGTGCTGTGTGGTACTTATACTGTGGTATATATTTGTGGTATTTATACTGCTTCTGTGGTACACATATGAGTTTACTGTTAACAATGGTAAACTAACTATTTTTGTTGGTCGGAGCAATTTCGACCGTCATTTCTGGTTGAAATCTACTGTGTTACCGTAATCATTACGTTATGTGTTATGGCACTTTTACTGAAGCTGGCGGTTGGTTCAACCCATGGAGCATTTTAACCACAGAATTGGTTGAATTTACCGACAAAATTTTCTCTGTGTAGAAGGTTTAAATCATCTATCAACAAAACTGTGAGAGATATATAGGCATGTTCTGAGTTCCACTTCCACGCCAATCTTTCGAAAGTGGAATTGATTCATGTTCTCGTTACACCAAATCGAAGCACGTTTTCGTTTTGAAAAGTAGTGCTTGTTAGTCGGTGGAATGAAAAGTAATTACCAAATTACGCACTCTTACAGTTGCTAGATGTACATAAAGTAAATTTTTCTTATTTCTGTGATCAATTTAGAAATTGTGTGTGAAACTTAATTGGCATTCTAGCCTTTAATTGATTTATAAAGAATTTTTTTGTTTAATGTGTCCATAATTTGGCATTGTCCAACCCATGGTGTAATAATATAAGGTGACACCGAGCGAGAGAACGGTCTCTCTGTTTGTAGGGCCAGTGGCTCAGTTTGTTGTGAATGCTTGAAGCAAAAGGTTGGGTGCGGACAAACTTTTTCTGTGTTTTCGTAACAAAAAATTATGGGGCACAAGAAGTTATTAAAGATTTTATTGTGAATAAAAAATTGTATTACATTTTACATCAAACTTTATTTCCAAAATTTGAGTTTGTCTTCCTGAAAATCGTTGACTAAATGACAGCTCCCTAACTTCCTTTATACAACAAACCAAAATTAACAAACACAGAAAAAATCAAGTCATCTGCAATCCTTTTCTTTTTGACACTGGCCCTCAGCAAATGCTGACGGTTTAACCTTATACATATTATTACACTATGGCCCAACCAATTCGAAAAGTGAAACCTAAAAGTCAGCCTCTCTCATTTCCCACTGTTCCATTTTCGATCGTTTCGCTTGGAATTCTGGTTTCTCTCTTGAGTATCTAGTTCCATTCTCGCTTCGTTCCGTGGATTGCGAAAAGTAAAAAAGAGAGCAATTTCATTCGAATTCGAGATCACAAAAACAAAACCGAAGCGGAATTGCGTTCGATTTTCTTTTCAAAAAGTAGTGGAATTGAGAACATACCTGATAATGTTTTCCCGCGGAAGGGGGCATGACCAAAAGTGAAAACAAATTTGAAAAATTAACATCTCCCTGTATTAATATGTCTTGCCCATCAAGACATCAAGTATAAGAAATTTATGTTCCATTTGAGTAAAAACACTAAATTTTACTATCTCTGAGATCTGTTCATTCATACAGTCTGACAGACGGACATGGCTATATAGACACTGCTGCTGATGCTGATCAGGAATATATACATAGTTTTGCACAATTTTGATACCTTTGGTAACAGTTTATAAACCAGACTTAAATCACCCACTCTTTTGCAGATGTATGATGCATGCCTTTGAAGCATTGAAAAGAGATCTGGGGACAGATGGATGACAAACATAACGGTTTTATACATCAATTTTGGGCTAATTTTGCGACTATGGCGCTAGGAAAGTCACGTATTCCATTTTTATCTGTTGCTTCGAGCATGAGCTTAAAGCTAATCGCTTGGATACTCACCAATTGTCCGAAAGAACTTAAGGGGGTATTCCTTATGTGCGAAATTTTTTTTTCGATTTTTTTTTTGCATTTTTTTATAGCTTGGATATTTGAGAATATCGCCCCGAAAGGATTTTTTGAAATTCGAAATACTTCAGAAGATATAGTCTTTTTAGTGGAGCAATGTCTTCACAAATACAAGTAATTTTTATATTACTTTAAACTTTAAACGCATTTATCTCGAAACCACGTTTTTCGAGCTGGCGGCCATGATATCTCCAGTTGCACTAAACCGATTTTGATGATCAAAACTGAAATCGACGCAGAACTGTCACCATTCTGGCCTGAACCTCAATCATAATTTTAAAAAAGTTTTTACTATTTTTTTTTACACTAAAATACAAAAAAAAAGGGCCAAAAATAGATTTTTCATATTTTAATGGCCGGCATTTTGTCAAAAAAAATCACAAATTTTTTTTGGAGGTTCAGACCAGAATTACATCTATTCTGATTATAAACCCATTTTCACTTTTCATTTCTGACATTCTGGAGACCTTGAATCATGGCCGCCAGCACCATACCTATTTTTTTGGACACCCACATTGACGGCCGATAACTTTTGGAACAGCCCTCGCATCGAAGCAGTAAACATTTTGTTTTTTACTTTTATCTGTTTGTAACAAAATAAAAAAAACAGATTTGGAAAATCTCTTTGCATTTTCAAATACGATTTTTTTTAAAAAAGGTCCAAAAAACAGCCTTGACATGAGGAATACCCCCTTAACCATGCATTTTCCCCTGAGATGTTAACCATATTCCCCACAGAATTTCTCACAGAAAATCTTAGTACTCCCTTCAAATGCTGAATTTCGAATTTTCGCGCCTAAGAATTTGACCAGTGCCACTACAACTTGTCGCAGTAGGCTGGGCCAACCAATTGGGCCACCTGTCAAAGTTTCCTTTTGAGCAAATGTCGTTTCGTTTTAGTATTATGGAGATTTTCAACAGTTCAACACATCGAACTAAAAGCTGAATTAGAAATTTTTGTTTACTACTATTTTAAAATAAATGTACCATCGGAATAATGCCCGAGCAAAAACAGAATTTTTGGACCATTGGAAACTAATATCAAGAAGCTGGATTGTTGTTGCAATTTGTCAACTCTTTTACATCCCTCGACGGTAAGTCAAATCAATTTGAACCACGATAAGCCTATGACTTATTTTATGCCAGAGTATATACAAAAATTTAAGCAATTGCAGATGGACTTTCAAGAGGAGGAAGAGAGGAGTTTCACCTTTTCGAGACAGTCATAGATGAGTGCAACTTAATGAGTCGTCTTTTCCAAATGAAGTGGTAAAAACGAGTTCCCAACATCGCAAGGGGGGATTGTAGTCTCCTCAGTATTCTGACCATCCCAGTTGAGGAGTAAATCTATTGTTCTTTTAAAGACGCTGTTGTGCCATCACAATTTGAGCCATCATATCCGAATAATTCGCAATTTGGAGAACTTGATCTTCGAATGACACATCCAAGTAACTTGACTCTTAAGGTGCTTAAGCGTTAACTTAGTTCGGTATGTCCTTTAAAGCTCAAGCTCTTCTGCTTGCAAAGTAGATGGAGGTGATGGCGCAGATGGTGCTGGTAGACCAGCGTCTTTAGAAGAGCTCTGGATTCACTCCTCAACTGGGATGGTAAGAATAATGCGGAACCTACAATCCCACCTGGCGTTGTTAAGAAGTCGTTTTTAACACTTGATTTGGATAAGGCGCCTCATTCACTTGCATTGTCCACCTCCTGCCCACGGAAAAACAAGAAGGATAAAGAGGAGCCCATTTCCCGCGAATGTAAAAGTGCGATGGATTCACCTTTGAAGCTCTGAAGCTCAACTGGGATAGCGTGGATACTCCACCTCTGCGATACTGATAGTCTTTCGGTATCCCCCGCCCGGCCGATTCACAAGTGTTTTTGGACTCTAGCGAAAAATGTTCGAGTGCAGAAGCATATACTTCGCTCACATCAGCCACCGATATCGCTGACGGACAACATTTGAGTCAGTTCAAAGAAGTCGCAGAACTCGAATGAAAAGCTCACTGGAGCGGTTACGTTTATGGAATGGTATCGTAAATAGAGGTATCACTTATGCAGAAGGAAAAGAAAACGAATCGCCAGGCATGCGCAAGTGCAAGTGGAAACTCAACATGATTCAACATCTCTTCTTCGTCCAGGAATTCCTTAGAATTTGGCATTTATTAAAATTCTTTATTTGTGTATTTAAAAATTGCTCCGACTTATATTTGCATACTCAATTTAGCATAGAATTTCTTAATTATTATTCTTTCTTAATTTTTGCAGATTTGGATATCGAATTTGCTATTCCAACATGTTGTGTTTAATCTCCGTTAGATTATTATATTTAATTTTATTTAACCGGTTTGACGTCGAGCCAGCTAAAAACCGAAATCAACCAAAATCTAAAAGAAGAGAAGTTATTTAATTTTACAGTATGTTTTACAGTAAAGATTTTACCAGAATTGACAGGACGTTTACCTTTGATCATTACCTAGTTTAATTTATCCACCTAAGAGTTCTTTTTTGGTTTTTTGATTTCGGCTGAATTACACCAGAGAAAACATTTATTTTTGTAGACCTTTATTAGGTCGTCTGCAGCAGCATACCAGAACAATATTTTTTTAAATCATTAAGGCCATTATAAACTTATATGTTGCCACTATACATATGTAGCATTACTTTTGGTTTTCCTAAAATAAAAATCTTTTTCACAATAAACTTATAAAAATTCGTACTTTTTTTTTAAAAACCTACGTAAATAAAAAAAAAAAAAGAAAGATTTTCGACAAAAGTCTTGTAAACAGTAAAAATCTAGTGCCCATATTTTTTTTTTTTGCTTTGTTTTTATTTTCTGTGCATATTTAAGTTTTCGCAATCGAGAAATTAATATTTTGGTGAAAAAAAAAAATTTTTAGATAAAAACCAAGCCCACCCTAAAAAAATTAAGGTGGATTAAATTAAATTTTTTTTGTCAAAAAGCTTTCGGCTCCGCCGTTAAATTCTTTTTCCAGTACATATGGGGGCGGGCCCTAAAATGTGGAGATGCTTCAGTCGATTTACCAATGGTTCCAGTACCGGTACGTCTCAAAATGAATGTTTCGGTTAAAGGTTCTATATCGGTTTTCAATTAATTTCGGTTTTCGGTTTCGGTTCCGGTACCCGGATTTTTATTTCGGTATACCGGTACGTACCGGTACTCACCGATATAAGTACTACTTATTTTTAGTACTGAAAAAAAAAACAAAATTCTGAGATAAATCTAAATCATTTTATTTCTGTTTAATAAAACAAATCAAAAATCAACACAAAATGAATGATTTCACATTTCAAAATTATATGGCCTTAATATTTTGTATTTTTTGTATGTAAGAACACAAAGCGAAGAAGTGAAGCATACCTTACAATTACCATCTATCAAATCTTCATCTATCAAAATTCCCCATCCGTCTATTTACCCGTCTTCATGAGAATCAAAATCGTTATAAAATTTTGCAAATTTTGCGATTTTTTGGTCCGTTTGATCAACACGTCTCATTAACTTATATTAGAATTTTTGCAAATTTAGACTTTCTGAGCTCATGTAAAATTTGCGATTTTTGAGACAGTTTGGTCTACACGACATATTTTTTCACTCTTCTTTTGCAGTCTATCAAATCTTCATAAAAATTTTGGGAATAAGAAAATGTAGCAAATTTCGCATTTATTTTAGTTGTTTAGTATTAAAACAAATCAACAGTTTCACTAGCTTTTGCTGTATATATGCACTGGCTGTATTGACACGGCTGTTGATGCCGATTAAGAACTTTATAAGGTCCGAAATGATTCCTCTCAGTTACATAATTTTGCACACTCCTAACATAATTAGGTGCAGCGTATAAAAAAAAAAACCGAAACCGTACCGGTACCAAAGTTTCGGTTTCGTTCCGGTTTTATCGGTTCCAATAATAACGGTAAACGGTATTCGGTTCTCAAAAAAAATTTTGTATCGGTTCAGGTTCCGGTTCCGGTACGCGATTTGAAACGGTTTATTTCGGTTAACGGTTCCGGTTCTGGTTTCGGTATTGAGCCCTGATTTTAAGTATTATTGGCAAAGATGATCTGACCAGATTTTACTCTCCACTTTCAAGACCACCACATGAGGGAGCAGATCATAATGTACCGCTGCTATATCTTTGGTGGAGCTTCCAACTGTGCTCACAAATATTTAAAATGTTGCAAAAATATTTTTCTAACTTAAAGCCTATTTCCAGATGACATAAAAATTTATTTCGGCACAATACTTCATTCAAATAAGACTGCTTTGCATTTGCATTCAGATTTCATAACAGTTCAAAAGTGATTCTATTCATGTGAACTTCAACATAAAAATTGATTTTTATGTCATCTGGAATCAGGCCTTTAATTAAAATGCATTAACACTTAAAACAAATATTTAAAAATATAGAAGCGGAAGTCTGAAACTCATTCAATATATATCCCACGTATTTCAGGGCCTAACCCTGTGCTCGTCCAAAATATTTTCTCCGATCGTAACCAAACTTTTTATACTTGTTACTGGTAGAGTAAAAAGGGTATACTAAAGTCGTGCAAATGTATGTAACAGGCAGAAGGAATCATTTCCGACCATATAAAGCATATATATTCTTGATCAGCATCAACAGCCGAGTCGATATAGACATGTCCGTCGTCCGTCTGTCCGTTCGTCCGTCTGTCTGTATGAACACTTAGATCTCAGAGTGGTAAGATGGAGGTTTGGCATGTATGGGACAAATGCTTCTTTTATCTGCACGCAGATCAAGTTTATTTCAAATTTTGGCCACGCCCCCTCCCGCCCCCGCAATTAAGAAAAAACGTTCTATCTCCTACAGTTTTGAAGATAGACGATTCGTACCTTCTAGAGATAGTAATTAGCAAAATAATGCCGAAGAAATGATAAAGATCGGATGAACGGTTCTCAAGATATGAGCAAAAATGTGAACCAAGCCCCCGCTACCCCCCTCCCACCCTAAAAAAATGTTGCACACTTTTCGGATGGTCACCCTAAAGAACGGAGATGATCAAGACCAGCATCAATGCAGCAGAGCAGCATTCTTGAAGTGCTCCAGGAACGGATGAGCTGTATGGCCGCTGAACTCCAGCAGATGGCGCAACGCGTTCTAAAAACTGGAGAATGAGACCGCCGCTATTCAATATCTTCAACAGAAGGTGGATTCTCTGGTGGCTGAATTAGGCTAGGCTAGCTGCTCAGAAATCGAGAGTGTCGCTGCCGATCTCGGATGCATGGCATCCCACAATGAGGGCGGAGACCTTAGGGCAATCTTTAAGACCCTCTGTTTCTGCTGAAAATTACACTGCCTCCAAGGGTGAAGGAAATTTATCGGGTGAGTCAGCGACAATCGACGATTGTGGATCCGGTGATCATCATAAAGCTGGAACACGTTCGCGACAAGAGCATGGTTTTGCGGACCATTGGTCAGTACCGGCGGCAGACAAAGCAACAACTAAGCTTGCACATGGTTGACTTCAACTCACAGGTGAATTTTTACGTCAATGAGCAACTCTCCAAAGAACAGTATGTAATTTTTAAAGAGGCGATGAAATAAAAGCTCAAAATACTATCAGCAGTGCGATACACGTCTTCTCGTTCATGTGCGAGCGAGTGGGAGCAACGAATATGTGTGCATAAGCAACATGCAAGAGCTTATGAACATGGACATGAACTGCAACGCATCCTCTTCTCTTCCTCGCTCTTCTGAAAGAGCACCGGCTAAGCAAGATGAAACGGAGAAGTAGAAAAGCTCAATAATACATTTCGCCCATAACATTATTCTCTTTGTAATCATCGTCAAAACTAGTAATAAGAGTATATTTATTTTGATATCGTTCTCTTTGTTTAAATGTATGTATTATTTGTCTTTTTGTTAGGTTTATTGCTTGCGTTCCCATTTAATATATCTATGTCCATAATAGAGAATAATTTGGGATGTTCCACTAGGAGCTTAATAACAAGAATTCTGGGCCAACAGCGTAATGGCTCACTTAATGCTCAGAGTTTGACTAGAAAAATGGACGAGTTTAGGCATATTTTTGTAAAGTCGGGTATTGATGTTATATGTGTCCGAAACCTGGTTTGTCTCTGATTCTTGTGATACGTTGTATGAATGTGATGGTATGTGCTCTATCTGATCTGATCTGTGTAGAACATGCAATATTTGTTTCGAATAGACTGAAGAGTAGGCTCATCATAGAGAATCTTCCTCAAAGTAGCATTGAATACATTTTTATCGAGCTATTTAGTAAATGTCTGGAAAAAAAAAAATTTTAATTGGCTGCATATCGCCCACACCGAAGTACTGACTATTCCGATCTTCGGAATGTAGTAACTGACCTTTCTGTGACATACACCGACGTGATGTTAGCTGGTGACTTTAATAGTAACTGCTGCCGAACAAAAATCTGAAGACTGACATGGAATCCCTAGGTTTAAGTGCAGTCAACACCTCAGTACCCACCTACATTTTTCGAATCCTGTGACACTCTACTGACATCTTTTTCGCATGCGACTCAAAGAAGATCCTGTTGCACGATCAGGTTTCCGCTCCCGCAGTTTTCAACAGACCTTATATTTGATGGCGTATGAATCAGTCTTAGAGCTTAATGACATCTTTTGCCATATAGGGACCTAAGGGAATCGACTCCAATATCTTGACGGATGAATTTTTTCAATATAACTGAACAATATATACCTTGTCAACGCGGAAGCCAACCTAATTTGTTTTATTCCTTACTACAACCGACGTTCGATACCTTTGTGGGCCTTTAAGAGGTCAAGAAAATCAAAGCGAAGGAAACTTCCGGTTTAACAACGAGATTAAGCGCTGCATAACATTGCGAGATGCTGCTTACAAAAATGGAAACGGTATCGCACACCCGACACGAAAAGATCCTTCACGAGACTAAGATTAAAAGTAGTGAAAATTACACGAAACGCCAAAAATATTTTTTATAATTCAAAAGTTTTCCAGCGAAATAACGTCAACACAAATTTGGAGTGAACTAAAAGCAATGGGGATAGGGAAAAGAAAACCTAGACTGGACTGTGACTTAGATGTGAATATGTTGAATGAAAAAATTCGTCCAAGTAAATGTACCTGCTCCGTCTACTAATATGTATGTCAATTCTGTACCCTTATGTGATAATAGTTTAGTTTTATGTGTGTAAGTTCTAGTGATGTCCTAGAAAGTATTTTGAATGTCAAGTCGAATGCAGAAGGTATTGACAAACTAAACCCTAAACTCATTAAAATTCTCTTACCAATGATTCTTGACCATATCACACATATTATTAACACTGCTCTCATACCTCGAACTTCCCTGATATTTGGAAAACTGGGAAAATTCTGCCCATTCCTAAACCCAATGGTGAATATAGGCCTATATCCATTTTGCCCTTTCTCTCAAAAGTTTTGAGCAAATATTGGCTACAACTGCAGGATTTTTTTAATACCAATAATTTAATGACCCAAACGCAATCTGGTTTTCGCAAAAATAGAAGCTGTACAACAGCGCTCTTAAGAGTTGCAGAGGACATTCGCACTCAACTTGACCATAGCAACGTAACTTTTCTTACACTACTAGACTACAGCAAGGCATTTGACACTGTGGACCATGAAATACTACTAACAAAGCTAAGAACCCTTTACAATCTTGCTCCTACCGCCTTAAAACTTCTAAAAACATACCTAACAGAGAGACGGCAAGCAGTAGTGTCTGGAAAATCCATTTTAAAAATTCTGCACACTAATCGAGGTGTTCCTCAGGGTTCCGTGTTAGGTCCTTTTCTCTTTTCTATTTATATAAATGACCTCCCTAATAATCTGTCAAATTGTGATGTCCATTTGTATGCTGATGACGTTCAATTATATGTTAGTGGTCCGTTAAGAGATGTAAATGTTTGTGTCAGCGCATGTAACAATAAATAAGATGTAATAAACAACTGGGCAATTGCAAATGGGCTAGGACTAAACCCCTCAAAGTCGAAATGCTTAATAATTTACAAAAAAGCAATAGATACTGGTCAGCTGGCTAAACTTACCATAGGCGGCACCGCTATTGAATATGTTGACCATGCTTCCAACCTCGGAATACACTTTAACAATACTCTGTCTTGGAGTTATCACATAGCAAAGGCAACAGGAAAAACCTATGGTATGCTTAGGCAGCTGTCCCACACACGAAACTGTCTGCCACGAAACATCAAACTGACTGTAGCAAAAACATGCCTAATACCGACACTGTTCAATGGAGTTGAAATCTTTGGGAGCTGTGATGCAAGTAGCATGCACAAATTGGTAGTGACATTTAATTCGATTGCCAGATATATTTTTTATCGCAAACCCACTGACCATATAACACAGTATTCCAATAGCGTATTTGGACTCAATTTAAAATCGTGGATTAGCCTTAGAATTCTTGTTTATCTTCACAAAATAATGACTACTCGACAACCGACCTATCTGTTTGAACTTTTAAATTTCGCAGCCTCAAAAAGAACACAAAACCTTATATGTCCTAGAATATACCTCTCAATGTCCGAAACACAATTTTTTGTCGCTGCAGCTCGCAAGTGGAACGAACTCCCACATGAGCTCAAACTTATTAGGAACGCAACGCAATTTAAAACCGAACTATTTGCACATTTAAAAAGACAAAATTTATAAAACAATGTAACCTCAAATATGTAATGAACAAATAAACAAAACCATACTCAATGTTAGAATTAAGATAGGATACATGTAATTGTAAAAGAAAAACCTAATAGTCGTGACTAGCGCAAAAATAAGTACACTGTATTTGTAGCGTTAGGATAATTATTCAATAATAAATAACAAATAACAAAATAACGCAGGAACACTGTTAAACATGTTTTTCATGAGTAACGGGTATATCGAAGTCGGTTAGAGCCGACTTTAACTTACGCTCTCGTTCTTATATATGATTGGACCAAAACGAATCTTCTTCCGCCGGTTTTTTGGAATCGGTCAAAAAAATTACAATAAAGGCCTGTCTAGAGTATGTACACTAGACTGAACGTCCCTTGTATGAAAAAATTTTTTTTTGGAAATGTTCTGTTCCTCAATGCGCAAAAAATTCGTAATATTTTCTAGTTACCGTAATGAAAAACCAAACTTCGGAATTTTAAGGGGTAGTGCTGGCACCGTGGGTTTAAAGTTGCTACATTAAATTTTGATTTCCCCTTTTCCATTTTACGTTTTCATTAAAGCAACCTGGGATGCCAAAAGTATTTGTTTAAAGTTTTGTTTTGATAAGAACGGTTGCTTTGCCAGAAACAGTCAATACTGTGCCTGAATTAAAACTGCAGGATCGGCATACCGTGAGAAGAAGTGGTCTTTTGGCGTAATCATTTTTCACCCGAACAGCCCATGTTCCGCTAGCTTTGTTCGCGTGGAATTCTTCATAATTTGACCATTGTCCAAGAATAAAATAAAATGCTAAGCAAATTTTAATGCTGTGCCTTAAAGGCTTTTTATTAATCATGGATATGCATATGAGCCGAATACCAAACCAAAACTAAAATGAACTTTGAGGTTTTTAAGTAATTTCTGCGCTGCCAGATAATCATGGTTCTCTTGCCACAACTCTGGGTCAGACTTTAAAAAATTCACTGGAATCTCGAGTTGCTTGAAGAAGCTTAAGCTTTTTTCTGTTAGGCATTGGTGAAATGGTTTCCTAAATAGTCTAAAAAATTTCTGTCTCTGTTGCGGTACAACTCTTTATCGCGACCAGCATTCTTTCTGAGAGACACATATTGATCATAAAGTTTCCTCAAGCTT
Organism: Lordiphosa clarofinis; assembly: GCA_018904275.1. Classification (NCBI taxonomy): domain Eukaryota; kingdom Metazoa; phylum Arthropoda; class Insecta; order Diptera; family Drosophilidae; genus Lordiphosa; species Lordiphosa clarofinis. The sequence goes on along the minus strand of JAEIGQ010000011.1, from coordinate 3,406 downwards.
TTGCACACATTTCTTGCTAGTTTCATGGTGAGCCTAAGTGATTTCAAAACACCTTCAATTTGAAGGACAGTGCGGCTTAGGCTGTCCCTTACTGTGTATTTGTTTCCTCTTATATTATACAGAAGAACTGCCACGACATCTTTTCTAGATGGTAGCTTTGCTGAATCCAGCTCTGCCCGCAACGCGCCAATCAAATAAATGCCTGAATCCTCTTTATCCTGCATTTTGCTTTGCATAAAATATTTGTATAGGGGAGAGTCTCCGGTTGTGGACACGCTCTGGTTGTGGACACCCCAGTCTATTTTTTGACAGGTAACAGATACCGCCAAACTGAGTAATGTCAAACTTATAGTTTGACAGTACACATAATCTGAGCCAATACAGAAGTGTAAACATGCAATTGGTTTCTTGCAGTGAGCAAACAAAAAAAAATCGTGAAAATTTTTCCGTTTCTATATTTTTCAATTTCCACATTGCGTTAAATCGAAGCAAAACATTGAAAAGAGGTGAGTACTATACTTTTTTATTTAGTGCAGTAAATGTACTTTGTGATGTGATATCTAGTTTCAGTGAAATGTTTGTGTCGCGTAAATTTGCTGAACAAAATAAAAATGGCTACCATTTCCAAGAATGGACACAGTTTTGCACCGGTTGTGGACACCCTCGTTTTTTGTGTTTAAAGCGTGAATTTGGCCATAAAACTGTCAAATATCGTTGTTTTTGCTAGTTACAGCTAGTTTTACAGCATTTTTGTGAATTTTGTGCATTTTTAGCCATGTCAATACCAAAAAAATCGTCCGATTCAACAAATATCAATTTTAATGGTCTGGTCGATGCCAATAAGCAATGTCTCATCGATAAGAAAGCGGCCAAAGCTACAGCCAAGGAATATGGGCTTCCTCAAACCACTTTGATCCGGTATTTGAAGAAATTCAGAGCAAATTTTGCAGTTGTTTCGTCCGTTGTTGATTCGGTTTTGTTGGAATTCGTTCGAAATTGCAACCAACGAACTCCATCAAACATGGTGTTTTTTTTACCTCTCTCACATGAAGCGTAAAATACTTTTCCGGTATTGGTCTGTTTGACCCTGATGCTTTATCCGAAGCTGACTTCATTGAGGCTGTCGAACGAAGAGCAGTAAAAGTCGCCACAGAAGCTGATCTGGATGAAGACAATCAGTGTCGTAACATCGTTTCCGCCGATCCCAATATTGGGCTATAAGAAGAGGTGTTATCCTCCTCCGAGCCATCCACTTCACGAGTGTCTTCGGATAGCCGCATATCAGTGTTGAACTTCTCCGAAAAAGCCATCGAATCGCGGTCGCAAGCCAATGCAGACCACTGAGCTAACTTCTCCGGAAAGCGTCGAGGTTTTGCGCGAGAAGGCAAAAAAACAGCTGAGCGCGCAGCCAAGAGTGATTCTGTGTCGCACTAGAAGAAGACCCCCCAGAAACGTAGCCGGCCAGGAAAACGACAGGCAACACCACCAGCCAAGCCGTCGGCCAAAACGCGGTGCCAAGAAGAAGGCGTCTTCGTCATCGGAAGACGAAGGTGTCGACTTCTGTTTGATTTGTTTGGTGCTTTTGCCAAAAAAACTGACCGCTGCAAATTCGATCCAATGCATTTCGGAATCATTTTTTTCTTCTTAAATAAATAAACGTTCTTTTTTCATCAATTCATGGCCATTTTACTTCATATTTTCCATTTGTAGCGATTTAACAAGGGTGTCCACAACCGGGTACAAAAATAATTTTGGCCAAAAATCTCACTTCATATACATGGCTGTAAATTTTTTTTCCATTTGTCTAAAACAATAGGTTACTTCAGAGGAAAGTTAGCTAGAGTCTCTAGCTTTACAATGATGTTCATATCACCATAATGTTGACTTGGAAAAAAGTTATTAGTGAAAAACGCAACTATGTCCACAACCGGAGACTCTCCCCTAATAAATTAATAGATTTTAAATTCAAGAACAACGCTTGGCATCTCAAATGTTACTTCTACAAAAAAGTAAAATGAGAAAGGGGAAACTGAAATTAAAATTAGCAACTTTAAACCCACGGCGCCAGCACTACCCCTTAAAATTTCGAAGTTTAGTTTTTCATTACGGTAACTAGAAAATATTACGAATTTTTCGCGCTCTGAGGAAAGGAATATTTAAAAAAAAAAAATTCCCATACGATTATGTTCAGTCTAATGTACACTGTATGTACTTTGTACAGATTGCTAATTATGCTTGATAACACTGCTCGACAAAATGAGAGTCGTTTTTCCCCCATTGGACCAAACCAACTTTTTTTACCCTTGGAGAGGGTATATTGAAATTGTCCGGATGTTTGTAACGCAGAGAAGGAAGCATCTCCGACCACATAAAGAATATATATTCTTAATCAGCATGGCGAGCTGAGTTGATATAGCCATGTCCGTCTGTCCGTCCGTCCTTCCGTCCGTCTGTCTGTCTGTCCGTCTGTTTCTACGCAACTCTCTCTCAGTTTTAAAGCTATCGTGCTGAAACCTTGCACCTAGTCTTCTTTTTACTGCACACTGCAAATATGTCGGAACCGACCGGATCGGATGACTATATCTTATAGCTGCCATAGGAACTATCGACTGAAAAGTGGGTCTTTGTGAGAAAAACTTTTTGGTTTTTAATGTCAACGACCCCCGCTTCAGCGATTATTGGTTTTATCCGCTTTTACATAGATTTGGAAGTTTTGGTCAAAATCGGATGACTATATCTTATAGCTGCCATAGGAACTATCGGTCGAAAAGTAGGTTAAACTTTGAAAAATTGTTTGTTTTAATGCTGACGTTCGTAAACTCTAATGTATTAAAACATTTGCAAAGGTATTAAAACTTCGGCAAAGACGAAGTTAGCTTGGGCTTCTCGTTTTGTTTTACACTAAACTACTGCCCAAAATCGAATTTTAAATTTTCAATAGCCGCCATTATTAAAAAAAAATCACAAAATTTTTTTCGACGGTCAGACTAGAATGACATCTATACTGACTATAACCTCGTTTTTATTTTTAATTTCACACAACCTGAAGATGAGAAATTGTGGCCGCCAGCACAATAATTTTTTTTTTTTTTTTTTGACACCCTTACTTTGACGGCCGAGAACTTTTTAAACAGCCCTCGTATTGAGGCAGTAAAATTTTTGTTGTTTATTTAAATATGTTTGTAACATAACAAAAAAACAGAACTGGAAAAACACTTTACGCCTTAAAATAGGATTTTTTTTAAAAAAGGTCCAAAAAACAGTCTCGACATGGAGAATACCCCCTTAAGCGATTACCTATCGAAGAAAAATAACCGTAGTTTTTGTGTAGTTAAATTTTTTGTAAACCCTTAAAGAAAGTTCATTTTTCTCCTTTTTTCCTGTGATACTGGACAAAGGACCTTTT